>NC_061168.1:13092319-13144819 GCF_022113875.1 Hydra vulgaris
ATGGGAAATCGATCACAACAAGGTTAAGGTCTCCTTTGATGTTGTTAATTTGTACCCTTCGGTCCCGATTAAAGAAGCAATCATTATACTAGTTGAAAGATTAAGAAACAACCAGAGCTTTATATCTAAATTATCTTTTGAAGAAATCAGGCTACTTTTAAAAGTTTGCCTTTCTCATTGCTATTTTTTATATGAAAATGATATTCATGAGCTTGAAACTCCGGACCAATTGGGTTAGCTCTTATGGTGGTAGTTGCTGAGTGTTTTTTACAATATCATGAAAGTAATGCTCTTTCATTGGTGCTTAACAACAACATCCATGTGAAATCATTTAAAAGATATGTCAATGATATTCATTCAAGGTTCCAAGTAGAAGAAGATGTGCAAAAGTTTTTAGATCTACTTAACAAACAACACAAAAATATTCAATACACAATAGAATCTGCTGACTTAACCAATACCTTAAACTATCTTGATGTTTCAGTTACCAACAATAAAACCGGTACATATAGTTTTAAAATACATCGCAAAAATGCAATCACAAACGTTCAAATTAAACCGAACTCGTGCCATGACCCTAAATTTATCAATGATGTCTTTATTGGTTTCGTTCATAGAGCATTACGTTTATGCACAATAAATAACATTGATGATGAGTTGTCATTTCTTATCGATGTATTTGTAGAAAACGGCTATGAGAAGAAAAGTCTGGAAAAACTAGTTAAGTTTACGAAAAAAAGTCTTAACAACAACAACAAAAAAAAAGATCTCTCGATCTTTTTTTTTGTTGTTGTTGTTAAGACTTTTGAAGATTGTTGTTAAGACTTTTGAAGAAATCAACATTTCCTAAAGTCTTCAAAAAGAATTGTGTCTTTACCCTGGATCCCTGGAATCAGTACTAAGTTAAGAAGAGCATTTAAAAAAGCAGGATACGCACCAGTGTTTAAGTCTCCAAAAAATCTCCAAAGTCTACTAAGTTCCAAAAATAAACCTACACTACCAGTTAATTCCTTTCCCGGTGTTTACAAATTAAAGTGCTCTTGTGGCAAATGTTATGTTGGTAAAACTGGGCTAAAGATATCGTCTCGGATATGCCAGCATCAAACAAGTGCACAACAAGGTAAAGGGGAAAATTCAGCTGTAGCTGAACATTCCAAAATTTGCCAAGGAAAATTCAACTGGAATGGCCGCAATACGTTAAAAATCGAAACAAATAGTTTTAATAGGAAAGTTAGGGAAGCCTTGGAAATACAACTCAACGAAAGTACCTTTCGCGACAATGGTCTTAATCGAGATGATGGCGATTATGTGACGACGTCATTTTGGAAACCCATGTTTAAATTCTTAAGTCACAAAAAACTCACTAAAATAACTCTTAAAAAGAAGCTCTTAAAAAGAACATTGTTTCGTTAATTTAAACAGTTTTTATATAATATTGCGGTTTTGTTTTTTTTAACGGTTTTTATATACTTGATAACGAGGGTATCCATATTCCCTCGAAATATCAAAAAAAATATATATATATATAATTTTTACAAATAGAAATCAATCCATAAAAAGAAGTTTTATTTTAAAATATTTATACAAATAAAATATATTGAAGATGTCAACATTTGTCAACATAAAATATATATATATATTTATTTATTTATATCCCTTTGTCCAGTGTAGGCAGCCGCTGCGGGGCATAGGTAAAGGCGTTTGGAAATGCTAGCTAGCAAGAAATCAATCTTTTTTTAATTAGTTAAAAAAAAAAGTAAGAAGCCAATTTAAAATGAATTTCTAATCTAAATGTTGTTGCGTCCTTGCCTAAATTGACAATGTTTTTTTCAAAAACAATCTGATGCATTATCAGAAGAGGCGTGGATGATTTGGATTCCATTGTGTACACTGTAAAAAATGTCACGCCAAATTCTTAAATGTCCCATCAAAATGTTTAAATTTCACGCCACTTTTAAATCTTTATAAAGATATGTTTTAAGTCGCGCGACTTTTTACAGTTTACAAGTAATTTAAATGTCACGGAGAGTAAAACTGGTTAAATGTCACGCCACACAGTGGGTCAGATATCGAAAAAGCTGGTCAAAATAAGAAAACGTTGAATGATTTGCCTGAAATTTAATGGCAAATGTTTTTTGAGGTTACTGATTAAAAAAAAAATAAAAAAAAAATGGCGGATCCAATAGGGCGAATATATATGTTAAAAAATTGTTTAAATTGTTTATAAATGGGTTTTAAAGGTTCTTTCAGACCACAAATTAAAAATTTGACAAAAAAAAGTTTAAAAAAATTTAAAAACAAAATGGTGGATCCAATGTGTCCGTAAATGCTAAAAAATGGATCAAATGATGGAAGATAGTGTTAAATATAGAAAAAACATTTTGTTTCAGTTATAATCATTTTGGTTCTTTTTCATCTTGATCTGTCTCTTTGTTGAAATCTTCATTATATTAAATTTTTTTTTCATCGGCATCTGCGTCAGAGTCTTCATAATCTTTTGTTACAGGAACCAAGAGGGCAACAGCCTCTGGCAACAAAGTCTTCAATTTTTTTGGTGTTGATTTTCGCAGAGATGAAATGTAGGGGTCTGTCGTTGCCAACAATCTCCTGAACACGTCTTCCATAGTCTTAACTCTTGAAAACTTTTAAGAAAAACCCAAACGATACTGCTTTATTAACTTATTGGTTGATTCTTGAGCATCCTCGGACAGTTGACCAATGGGTAAAATGGCCGAAGAAATGATATCTGGACCGTGGATCAGCAATCTATGTACTGATGTTGGCATGTTGTACCAGGGATATTCTTTGATGTAGTGTCTTGCAGTTGCTAAGACGTAACCTCGAAACTTTTCAACGTCAATTTCATGTCCACTCGAAATTGTTTGCAAAGTTATATGAAAACGGTGAATTAATTCTTCGGAAACACCAGTTATCAAGGATGACGTTTGAGTGTTTTTAAAGAAACGTCGAGCGGTGTTTCCGTCGTTCGTGCTGCACAACCCTTGCTTTGGCATGTCAACTAAAATTCCAAGTTGCTGTTTGAAAACTTTTTGGATGCTAGCTTTCATTGTTGCTTTTTCCTACTTATCTTCTTCTTTACGCGCTTGCCATTTTTTCGCATTTTTTTTTTGTATCCCAAATGAATACAGCATTCAAAACATCGAATCCTGGCGTGTAGAGTTGACAGTCCGTACTGTAGATAATCAGTGGTTACCGGTCTTTTCAAAACTTCATCAATGTTATTAAATTGCTTGGAAGTTGCCTGGCATAGATAACACCGTTGCGCAAATTTTGTGTTGGTGATAGCATTGCATACTTTACCATCTAACATGGTCATACTTAAACTGTATTGAATAAAAACATTTTTTATATGAATGGTTGTTTTTAATGGTTGGAGTTGTTCGATTTGTTTGTCAAAATGCGTTTTCTCATTTATAAAAGTTTCCTCGGTTTTCTTTGTAAATTGCAATTTTAGAGGTCTGCAAAAGAGGGTTGAAGATGGCTTCGGTTTACTCCATAAGTGATTTTCTTCTTTTGTTTCTTGATTTACACCTACAAGTTGCAATGGAACAAGCGAAGTAAAAAGTAAACTTGCATCTGATATATTCGGATCTTTAAAAGTCATTTTATAAATGCTTTGTCCGGATGTTCCGTCAAAGCCTTACAATTCAAAGTCATATTCAATATTTCTGAATCACTCTTATATGTAATATTGTCTTGGTTCAGCAGTAAAATACGTTAAACGGTGTGGTCTAATAAAACTTACGTATTTCTATAGTTCTCCTTCTTTTGGACCTATCAGATAAAGTTTCGAAACTTCCGGTGGGTCGACCCGTTGATGCATTTACAATTGCACGTTTTGCATCAATCTGAAAATATACTGAAGTTTTTAACCAGTTTTCGTTCTTTTTGAAAAAGTAATCTTGTCGTTGAGCTGCTTCCTTATATTTCTTTCTAAACTTTGTCATTAAAACAGAAATAGTAGGTCTCATGTTGTCACGAATTGAATTAACATATCCAATCTTTTCAGTCAATGACTTTTCCAAATGTTCTACGATCACTTGCAAATCGTTTGAAAAATATTCTTTTGTTATAATAAAGACCTCTTTCCTCGAAAGTCCATATACGGCAACCGGTGGATCTGATAAACCTAAATTTAAAAAATCTATGTATACTTATTTAAAATGTATTTACTCAATATTTAGTTAAGTTTTTAACTTTTTATTTTAATAAAATATATAACTGTATTTATACCATCATTTAAATGAATTCCATCCATTTCCAAATCGTTTGCTTTGTAACAAGCCCGTAAACTCGAAAGTCCGCAAAAGGGTGACCAAATTTTTAACTAAATTATTTATTTTGATATTCTAATTTTAATAAAAATCTATAATGTATTATCCAGTAATTTAAATGAATTCCATACTGTAAAAAGTTAATGACTTAAAGATTTAAATTACTGTATAAATTACATACAAACTACTGTATTGATACATTTATAATTACTGTATAAATAAATATAAACTACTATATAAATACTTTCAATACAATACAAATACAACTTTTATTTTAGTTATCAATTTATGCATTATTTATATATTTATTTATTAACATAAATAAATACATAATTTATTAAATACTTAAAAGCGCTAAAAAACATATGTACAATGTTTGTATTTATATTTAATTTTTTCTTAATTTAATTATGAAGTTAATAACTTTTTAATAAAAAAATATTTTTTAATATTAAAAAATCTTATTAAAAAAATTACCAATTATTCAGTTTAAAATGTGAAACAAGAAAAAAAAAATTAATTGATTGGAAAATGGTAACTACTGTGTGGCAGTGTGTGTAGCGATCACTGTCCTTTTCTAAGTTATTCATCTCACTGTGTAGGAGAAAGCGTTGTTCCCATTCTTTTTTTACTTTTAATCTTCTTTATAATGCTTCTAGACATCGATTATAATTAAAATTATACAAAGGTAGCTCATAATTAAATAATTTTACTTTCATTTTTTAAGATGTCTCAATAACGGCATTTTGCAACTGTCATATAAAACATAGCTTAAAAGTGGAGTTGGTACTAGTAGGTGAATTTGAATGTTAAATTACAAAAAAAATATTGCATACGTACAAACACAATGCAAATGAAAGTGGAATATTGTGGAATTCGTAACTTATCTCTATTTTTAAACCAAGTTATAAAAAAGTTATATAAAATATTTTTCTGTATTAAGTTAATTTAAAAAAAAAAACTTTATAATTAATGACTTATTAATAATATTTTTGTTTTTTAATTAGTACATACCTTGTGAAACAAATTCCATATTGGAAATGTTTGTTTCACGTGCACACAACAAAAATATTTATTTTTGAAAAAAAGACGATTTCTTAGCGTACGTACGCAAATACGACAGACAAAGGACTGCCGCGTTCGATCTGCAATATAGCGCACGAAATGAACAGCTGATCTTCTGGATACCTGGCATTAAGTAGTCCCAACATCGCTAAAGCCAACCTGATAGTCCAAAAATGCCGTATCGAAAATTTTTTTTTTTTCTTTTTGACCAGCTTTTTTGAGATCTGACCCACTGTGCGCCATCAGAATATTATTTTCTCTCATGTCAAGTCAAGTTTCTCTTGGTTTAAGCAAACCCTATTTAAAAAACTTAAACAAAATGAAAGAAACTTGGCCAAGAAGTGCACAAGTTGTTTGGATTCTTTTGAACTGCAAGCGAAGATTATTGTTTCAAGCAAAATCTACGATGTTTTATTTGGAATAAGGATGGCACTTTTACTTATTTTGATGTAAAAACGCGAATTACTTTTAAGCGTAAATTACATTACATAACTTATTTAAAAATATATAATTTACTTACATTTAAAAGTAATTCGTTTTTTTTATTTTACATAAATTATATAACATGTAAAACTTAATTACTAAAGATAAGTTTTTTAAACGAGTAACTGTTACTTGAAAAAGTAATTTACTTTTACAAGTAAAAGTTATTTACATTTTTACTATTACTTGTAAACTTACTTTTAATGGTAAGTCGTGTAAATTAAATTACTTTGAAAAGTAATAATTTGGTTATAACCATGTAAAAAATTTACATCGAATTTACGTTTTAATAAAAAAAAAAAATTGCTTATGAAGTAAACTTACGTAAATATAATATTTAAAAAACATAACACTTACTTTTTAAAGTAAAATAAAACTACATCAAACAGCAAATTACTTTTACGTGTAAAAGTAACTAATTAGCAAAAACAGCTTACAGCTAAAAGTAATTTGAAACAGCTAAAAGTAGTTTGAAAACAGCTAAAAGTAATTTGAAAAAAATTGGTAATTACAATTACAAATAAAAAGAAAATTTTGCCTTTGAAATTTTACACTTTATTTTGTAAGTAAAATGTAAGTTATATTGTTTACTTCCTCAAAGAACAAGTCATTTCATGTGGATTTAAAATATTTCATGTAAATTTAATATAAATTATGAGTTAGGTAGGGTATTCAAATCCGTTGTCTGTTTGAGGGCACTTCTGGGTAATACTTCAGGTAATACTCTGAATTTTGTGGGCAGTGTTTGTGGTGGGGCATCGGGAACGGATTTTTTTTCACGTATATAATAAAGTTTAGATCTATTATAATTAACGGCAAATATAGTCAACATGCGGGTATACCAGTAGTGTAGAGACGGGTTCCCTGCTGCATGACTGCTGATTGGGGTTGCTAAATAATTATTGATTTTTTATTTCTTTTTTTTTTTTGTTGACCAGAAATAGATTAATGAAAATTTGGCGGTGGGTGGAGGGTGAGAGGGAAGGAGGCATAAGTTCTAAGCTATGGGTAATTGATGCATGTGTAAACCTTGACTAAGTCTCTGTTCGTTAGAGCGCGCTTTTTCTCCAGTTTTTTTTCTTTATATTTTTTATTTTTGCCTTTTCAATCATTCTTTATATTTGCCTTTTTAATCAAGTATTTTGTTATGGTAATATGACTCAATATAACATTTTTGGTTTCCGCAAGGACATCGACTGTTAAAACAGTTTTCAAAAATTATAAAGGCATTTAAATGCCTTTTTAAAGCTTTTTTTCAAAAATTAATACTGAAACAAAAAAACCAAAAAAAAATTTTTTTGATTGATTAATTCTATGTTGCTGCTTCTCGCTTCTCTTATTCAGCGTGGTCGTTGTCAGGGCCGTCCCGAAGAGGTCTCTCATAGGGAGGGGGGGAGGGTGTTGTATATGTTTTTTGCTAACTAAAGACACACATAAAAAAAAAAAGTTCCTTAATACTAGACATTTGCCGACTATACTTCAAAACTTGCCAAATGAAATGCTAAATGTACTAATGTGCAAACTTATATGCATATATAACAGCTTGAGGGAGGGAATATATTTCAGAAACTTTCAGACTTTTTTTTTTATTTATTAATAGCTATTAATGTCTGGAATGAACTAATTTCAATTAGTCTATTCCAGACAACAATTATTCTAGTTAGTCGTTTCCAGAAATAACTTTCATTTTGGTTTTTAACAACAACCACGCTGAATAAAAGAAGCCAAAATACAAAACTTTGAATTAAATTGCAAAATGCTAAGCCATTTCCAAAGCAAGATCAGTAAACCAATCAGTCTTTTAAATAAAACTTTATAATAAATTATTTAAATAACATCAAGATTAATTAAAAAAAAGAAATTAAAGTTAAAAGAGTAAAAGTAATTAACTTAAAAAAATGTATTACTTTTCATAACCACAACACCCGCTTATTTTAATTTATTTAATAAAGCGAATTTAGTAAGGTGGTTCAAAAAAGCACACTTTTAAATATAAAATTTTATGGTCGATTGTGAAGAAAAGTGTCTCGATGTTATTTCATTATTCAGATGAAATAACATCAAGTTCTCTTTTTTTCAGTAAAATTTTGTTACTTTTTTTACTTTAAATTTTCAAAAATTCAAAGTAAAAAATTTAACAAAACTGTAAATCACAATATTTAAACAACCAGATTCAAACCACATATTTAAAATCAGGCCCTTAGCAAGCTTTTCGTTTTTGATTTAGAATTTTATTTTTTGAAGCGACATGAACCCTAAAGATTTATATATTCATGTTGTTGTTTTTTTAATTTAGTTTGGTCAATGGTTATTGTTTTTTTTTATTACATAAAGGCATTATTTAATGCAGTGGATAATTTTTAATTTTATAATTTCTAATTTTAAATTAAATCGAAAATTAAAATTTGCCCTTACAAATAACTACTTTTCATTTGTAAAATATACAAATGGCGGGGGCAAGAAGAAGACAAAAATAGTCTTATTGCCAAGCCCCTAAATATTCGTACATAATAAAGTCATTAAACGCTTGTCATTAAAAATTGATGATCATGTGTTTTTCTGAAGTTTGAGTTTAATTTTGCTGACAATTATAGTTGTTTTTTTTTTTGAAATATACATAAAAAATTAATATATAAGTAGCTGAAATACAAAATTCTCCTGTTTTAGTATGTATTTTAGAAAAAGAGAAATCTTTTTCTAAAGTAACATACTAAAACAGAAGAAATATTGCATAAATCACAGAAACTTTGAATAATTTAATTTTTTTAACATATAAATAAAATTGTTTAAAAAAATATTATCCATGAAAATATAAGTTAAACAAAATACAAGATTTAATTTTAAATTGATTTAAATACAAGTATTGCTTGGTATTATACCACGTCAAAAGCAATGTAAAAAGTTTTCATAATGTAAAAATGCGGCGATTCCTACCAAACCGATTAGAATTACTTAACCAACAGCAACTTTAACTAATAGTATTATTAATAGTTACGTACAAATGAGGTATTTAATGTGTTATTAAAAACCATATTACTTAATTAAAGACTTTTTAATAACCAATAATATAATGACGACTACTTGCGTAAATTTTGGGGTAGGGATGGTAAATGTTTTAGGGTATTTTTTTTCCAGGCCCCAATCCCCACAAGTTTTATTTCTTAATCTACTTATAAATCATTGCTTAGCTACATCTCAGGTTATACATATATAACACAGTGACGTAGCAAAATATTTTTGGTCAGTACCCAGTGGGCATTTCGACGTCGAACGAACGTCGAGCGACGTCGGATCTCGACGTCGGATCGACGTTGGGTTTACGTTGGAAATGGAAATGTTATTTGACGTCGGATAAACTGACATCGCGCGACGTCGGCATTCCGATGTTTTTTGAAAACTAAAAAACGCTGCCTTTGACAGGATTCGAACCTCGGCCTATTAGTTTCTACATCCTATGCGCTTACCACTACACCACAAGGACATATTAATTATTAAGTTTATTTAGTAATTTATACTTGTAGCTATTTGGGAATTATTACTTTGATAAGAAATAATTTTGTTTAAATATTATATAAATATTAAAACGAATAGTTATATATTATAAAAAATGTATACTCGAAAATGTTAATAGTTAAAAAACTATGCTAGTGCATCATACAAAACCTCATGATGTTTTATCAACCTTTATTCAAACTTTTTTCCATTAATAAAAAAACACGCTTAGTTCACATAATTATTGAAGAGCGCAATTGCACACATATTGTTGGGTTTGGATTAAATTTTCATCAGCGATGTCTTACGACGTTGTTCCGACGTCGTTTTAAGGACGTTAGATTGACGTCAGAAGACGTCAAAAGACATCGGAGTACGTTAATATTATGACGTTGCCCGACGTCTTTTTATCGACGTTGGATCGATGTCAGTACTGCGACGTTTTTTGGACGTCTTTTATAAGATGTCGGAACAACGTCAAAATACATCGAAACGACGTCAGGGGATGTTGAGATAAAGACATCGCCCGACGTCATTTTACTGACATCGGAACAACGTCGGAATAGGTCTTTTGACATCGCTGATGAAAATCAAACGTAAATCCGACGTCGGATTGACGTCGGGTGCCCACTGGGTAGGCTTACTGGTCCAGGTTCCCAATTTCTGTTTCTCTTGAACAAAAACTTAAAAAAAAAAAAAAACTCTTTAAATGCATGGCTCTTAAACCTCGCGGCCCTGAGTCTAGTTGCTTGAAAGACTGTAAATGTTGCTGATAAAGGTATTTACATAAATAGTTTTACATTTTTCACGCCCATAAAATACCATAGTTCTTAAAACCAGTGCCGAATTAAGAACTGCAGGGTCTGGGAATAATTTTGGTGGCTTTTTTCTTATTAAAGTGGCGTAAAAACCTTACAAAAAAAAAACATGGTCTTAGAAATTTCGGAGCTCCTAAATCTGCGGGACATAGGGTTGAGACCTCCATAATCCAGGACTTAAAACTTTCTCTCTTTAGTTTTTTAATATTAAAAACTTTTACACAAAAAACTTGTAAAAAGAACTGAAAATTATGCCAATTATGCCTTTCAAATAGTCTACACTTTCTGAGTCTCACATGGGTATATTGGCCTTCTCATGTTTTAGCTTTGTCTGAATTCTAGACTCTACTTTTTTGCATTACTGTTGTACAAGATTCTGTCAAAGTTATTGTAGAATATAAGTAAATTTACTTACTTTGTATAAATTACTTTTAATTTACTTTACAAATTATATAAAATGTAAGCTTATGTAATTTAAATTTTGTTTTATATAATTTATTTTAATAAAGATTTATTATTATTTTTCAAATAAAAATATTATTTTATTTGTAATTTTAATTTACGTTTGGTAGCATATTACTTTTATGCAATTTATTTTCATATGCAAGTTGTTGTTTTTTATTATAATTTTTTTTTAATTAGTTACTTTTATAGGTAAATGTAAATTATAGTTTGAGGAACTTTTATATTATGTAATGTAATTTTCAAAAGTAATTAACTTTTAAATGTAAAAGTAAACAGCTTTTTCATGTGACTTACTTTTACATGTAAAAGTAAATTACTTTTTAATGTAATCTTTTTTTTACATAACTTACTTTTGAAAGTAAAAATACTTAAATTATAAAGTAAGTAAAAGAGCCATCCTTAATTTGGAAAGTGTAAATCGAATTGAAGTTTTGCAATTTATACACTCCTACTCTTCAACAGATGCTTATATAAACATTGAAATTGCCGAATTTCATGGTTATAGGCGCTAAAAAAAACATTGACCGCAAACGCCACTTTGGGTTGGCAGGGCTGAAGACACGAGTTTCTAAGTGGAGGGGCACAATAGTCAAGATTAAACTCAGTAGTGCCTCCCAGTAGGGTAGAGCGGCGCATATTGGGACACTTAAGAAACAAATGCTAGTTCCAGACAAACTAATCATATACTTTTTATAAGTTTCCTAAAAACCATTGATATAAGAAAACGGAAAAACAACAAAAAAAATTCTATAATTATATATAAAACATCTATATTTTGCAAATGGGTAGGGCAAAGCGGGACAGTGAAAAATCAGGAGTTATTTGTTAATGGTGAAGATTTAAAGTGATAAAAATGGTAAAGTGATAAAAAATGAAGGCATTTTATCATTTAAACTTGTTTAGACATTGAATCCTAAAAAAGTAACATACCCATACAAATTACACGCCCATACACCACAAAAAAAAACAACAACTAAAATGAAAAAACTTTATGTGTGTTATTATAATATACTCTTAAACAAACAAACTTAAGAAATTATTCTAAATTTTAAATAGGGTAAAACTAGTATATATTATTAAATGGGTAACTATTACTAAATTTAAAATTAAACAAAACATATTATGAATTACATAAATCACACAAAAAATATCTTGAAGCTATTTGATATCATTTTTGATGAGCTGGCTTATTAGCAATGTAGAGCAAATTTCAATATGCCATATGCATTAGCAGCTTTTCGAATTCTAAGTTCCATTTTATTCGCAGCTAAAACTGCATTTCATCCCATTGGATGAAATGCAGTTGTTTTCCATTGGATGATTGATGCTTTTTATATAATTTCTTACCATAGTTGTTTAGATTAAACACTATTAATTATCGAAGTTAAGTTATAAAAATAACAATTCTTTTGTATTCATTACTAACATTGCTTTTCTAGATAAAGAAAATAATATTTTAAATTAAAAATAAAGTCATCAAACTGCAAACAAAATGTAATTAATATAGTCAATTATATAAATAACTTGTTGTCCCGATATGCCCCACAAAATTCTTTTTATTCAAATTAAAGCTATTCAAAAAGTTCAATTCCAAATATTTTTTTAAAACCAGATTCTAAAAAAGAATAAAAAATACTGTCTGAAAAATATAAACTTTTTATAAATAAAGCAAATTAGCTCAAGATAAATTTTTTGTCGTTGTATCGCTTAAGAAAATATGCAAATTTTGTTTTTCGTAAACTTACTGATGCATTTTGGTACTTTTAATGCACCTATCTAAAATTTTTTTTTTTTTACAATAATAAAGCACAATAATTTAAAATGTTTTATTAAAAAAGTTTTTTTTTAGCTGAGATATAAAGGTATAATTGTCCCGTTTTGCCCCGCTCTACCCTAAAGCTAAAACGTGTGGAACAGTTAAAAATGGAATGCATTTTGGAAACTTAAACAGGTATTTTTTTAAGTAAATACGCTAAATCTTGGTATAATAATAAAAATATCAACTGCAAAGGTTTTTACGTTGATAGGATTACTAAAACTAAAGCACCTTAATAAAACGGTCTCAGTGGGCACAGGACCTAGAAAAGACGTTTTCTAAACGTCCAAAAGACGTCCAAATCGCTTAAAAACGAGGGTGTGTAGGGGGGGGGGAGGAGTGTGTTCCAGTCAGTAATTTATAAGGATTCACCCCCCCCCCCCTCATTTTATTCGTAGAATTGCCTCTGAACCTATCGCGGTTTTCGCAAAACATTTGCATTTGACATTATTATTAACAAACAAAAACTTTTATATTGAACTCCAAGTAAAATCAAAAGTGTTATTGCAAAAACTTAAATATGTATGGAATTATAAAAAATACTTTATAAGTAAGAAATAATAAGAAAAAAGTGAAGAGACAGATGTAATAAAAAAAAAAAAAGAGCAAAATGCAACAGGTGTAGCGGGATTCTTTGTTTGTTAAATGTGAACGCTTTTCAGCTGGTGTTTTTGTTCTCAATGAAAGAATTCAATCCTCGAGTTTTTTTATTGTTATTACGGTCGTTTTGAAATTTTCGTTGACGTCGGAAACTTCTTTCTCATGTATTTTACTTCGCTTTTAACATTATTAAGTTGTAAGTTTAAAATAATAATTTTAATTATTTGTTTCCGCAAATATTTTTAATTATCTCTTCAGCCTAAAGCAATATTTTCCATGACAGTAATTTCTTTCCGCACTATAAAAATAAAATAATTTAAATCCGCTGATCAAAACCAAACAGTTAAATTAGACGCTTTAAATAATAGATTATCTTTAAAGAAAAAAGTCGTGGTGACACATGACCTGTATTTATACCTTCACAATAGAACCCATATTGACCAATAAAAACATATTATTAATGAGTAACTGACCAATGAGTTAAAAATTGCATTGTTTAAGCGAGCGGAACAAATCGATGATTATAAATTATATCAAATCCTTAAGTTTTGTAAATGTTTAGTTCCTTCTGAAAAAGGAAGTCGCGCGAAAGTTTTACGTTAATTTTAAGTTAATTATTTTTTGAAGTTTTCTTTTATGTGCTTTACAGTTTATGTAGTGGCACTTTTTTAAGACACAAGTTTAAGTTATATATTTAAGTGTAGCCTTTGAAAATGGCAACCATACACATGATGAATGGGCATGGTCATCATCATTTAATGAACGGAGTAATAAATGGACTTGCTCATGTAAATTTAAGCGGATATCCTTTGAATTTGGAACAAGACCCTGATGATGAAAACCCCACTAATTTGATCATAAACTATTTACCCCAAGAAATGACTGAAGAAGAATTACGAACATTATTTTCTTCCGTTGGACCTTTAGAATCATGTAAACTTATTCGTGATAAGGTACTATTTTATATTCTTTTATGCCAAAGTTAATTGCAACTAACTGTTTACATTAAATTTTTATATTAAAAGAACTATATATTTTTCCAAAACATTTGCTTATTTGACGTGTTTAAAATTTATGTTTAAAGACGTGTATTTAATGAATTTGAAATCAGCTTTTAATGGATAAAAAATGATCGAAAAACAAAAAAAATTTTCCAGTTTTATTTTTAACGCGAATTTATTAAATCGAATGGTAATGCATTCTAATTTACCAAATGCTTACTGTGTAGAGTTTAGTTTTACATTCTTTTGTGTACAGTTATTTTATTGTTATTTGATATGTGTTGCGGTATTTTGATGTTTATTTGCTTCTGTAACCAGATATTTTTTATAAAAAGGAGAAAAATAACTTGATTCGAATTAAAAAACTTTTTTGTTAAATATACGTTGAAAATCTTAAATATTTTCAATAATTAAGCTTTTTAACGTATTTTTAAGACTATTCAAACTATTTTTTACATTCAATCCAATGTAACTAAGTTAATTTTAAGACTTAATCCTTTTTATAAATAAAATGTAGTTTAACACTTTCTTTAAATTGCTTTTATATTGTGCAAGTTTATTTAATTATAATTTTTTAACATAGAAACGGTTTATTACAGGTTACTAGAGCAAGTCTTGGTTACGCATTTGTAAATTATCAGCATGCAGCAGACGCTAGAAAAGCAATTGAATCATTACAAGGAATGAAATTAACAAATAAAACTATTAAAGTAAGTGTTGCACGACCAAGCTGTACTGAGATTAAAAACGCTAATCTTTATGTGAGCGGCTTGCCCTTAACTTGCAACGAAAATGATTTACGAGAACTATTTGCTAGTTACGGATCAATTATTACTATAAAAGTTCTGTATGAAGAGTCGGGACAAAGCCGAGGCGTCGGTTTTGTTCGTTTTGATAAACGCAACGATGCTGAAGCGGCTATAAATGGGTTAAATAACCGTATTCCTGAGATTAACGGAGCTATAAAACCCTTAACTGTAAAGTTCGCTAATCCTCCGTCTCAGAAAATTCAACCGTACTTAGATATTTTGGCTCAAGCAAAAGGTCTTGCTGGATCAGCCTTTTTGAGGCAGGTGGGTCTGTCGCAATTATCTCCGATAAATTCAAGTGGTGCATCTCTTACTACATCACCAATAAATTCTCCATTGTCTCCTAATTCTTCAGTGTTAAGAAACAACTTAGTTGTCAATTCATCCAACTCTTCATTAAACAATCCATCATGGTGCGTATTTGTTTACAATTTACCCTCTGATGCCTCAGAACTAACGCTTTTTCAACTATTTTCAAAGTTTGGAGCCATCCAAAGTACAAGAGTTGTTTATGATGAAAACACTAAAAAATGCAAAGGATTCGGATTTGTTAATATGGCGCATTATGAAGATGCGACCATGGCTATTCTTCATCTTAATGGTTATTGTTGCGAGCGAGGAAAACCCCTTCAGGTCTCGTTTAAGCGACCGAGAAACCAAGCGGGTATGTCAATTATGTGATGTTTTTTTATTTGAAAATTTGCCTATTTTGTTTACTTTTCAATGAAATTTTAGCGTTAAAAACACTTGCATTTTAAATATTATTTTCTCCTCTCATTTTCTCTTTCTATGGTGGTTAAGTTGTAAAACTTTTAGAACTTTGTTAAATGTTTTTTTGGTTAGGTTTTCAATAAATGATATATTAGTGAATTTGTATCTTAACGGGTTTAGTTTTATGCCAGTTAGATTTGAAACGCTTTTTAAAAAACTTTAAAATGAAAATATCTGTGTTCTTTCATTAATTTTTAAACGCTGTGGAAATATTTAAATTTTTTGCCATATTTGTACAAATAGACGGTTTTTCTTTTCATTTTTCCTTTATCTACTCTGCACTTTTGCATAACTGAAAATTTTTCATACCATAAATACTTTGCGTTTTTTAATTGTAACACAGAGGTTTTATATTAGTCATAGAGTTTATATAAAGGAAAGATAAAAGAAGATTTTTTTTTGTTGTTGTTGAGTTTTTTTGTTTGTTTGTTTACAGAATGTAAATGAAACATTAAGATTTTAAAAATGCTCATAAAAAGGGAGCGCTAAATATATGGAATTTCTAATGAATAAATGAATATATGTTTATATTTTCATTTTGATAGCATTTAGTTTCTTTATTTTCCTTTTATCTCATATTTTTGTTTGTAGCTTTTTTATGCAAGTCCATAAGATTTTTATTTTATTATGAAAAATCGAGTTGTTTATCAAGTGATGAAGGCTATTCAATTTTTTTTTTTCGTTATTACATAAATAAAAAAACAGAATTTTTATGTTAGTTATATCTTACTTTCGAAGAATTATTGTTTTTAGTTGTTTAATGTAAAAACGAATATTTATTAGTATGATGTCTACTGATGTCCTGTAAGGATTAATTGAATACTTAATAGATTTATATATAACAGTGTTCTTTCTGTTCAATAAAGCGAACATGTCCAATTCTTAGGTGCTCATTGAATGTGTTGCCGTAAATGCGCAATTCTGATTAAAACGTTGCGCGCATGCTAAATTTCATGTACAATTAACGGAGATAAAGATTTTTATATTTTGACTTGCGGTAAGAGAGTAAAAAATAGTCAATATAGACTTACAAAACGGAAACAGAGACTGAAGTTCATGGAATAATGGAACAAGCAGAGAATAATGAAGCTGTAATTTTTACTATCAAATATTAATTTTAAAGATGCAGATGGGTTCCATATATATTATATTGAACATACAAATAAGGTGTAGCGCTTTACTTTAAAATATAATAACATGTTTCCTATAATGAAATTCATCATTCTTGATAAAAAATCTCCAAAACTTCATTTTTCTAATACATTGTAGTTTAGGGGCTTGAGATAAGTAGCGCAAATATTGAAAAGATGCGTAACTTAAATATCTAAATTTTAAATAACTTTTTCTTTCTTTACTTTAGGCCGTTTTTTATATACTTCCCTCTAAAATGTTTATTTTGATTTTATTGGATTCATATTCATTCATGTAAGCATCTTGTTCCAAAAATAATTTTCTAACGCCTCTGCTTCTCAAAAAATTATCTTATAAGTATTTTATCAGGATTCTCGGATTCACTTTTACGATACCACAAATTTTTAACACTTAAATATTTGTGGTATTATAAAAGTGTGTATTATGTAGTATTGTAAAAGAAACACTTTTACAATACCACGCAATGAGCTACGCATCTTTTTAATATTTGTGCTATATATCTTATGCTCTACAATGTATTGGAAAAATACGCTACAATGTATTGGAAAAATGAAGTATATCTATTAATACCTAGTAAACACGTTTTTTTATACATAGTTATTTTTAAAGGTTATTGTAATAGCACAGGCATTTTATTTGACAAGGCTTTTAAATAGTGATCGAGTTTTGAACGCAACTATTTTTTTTTAAGAAATGACTTTTGGCAAAAGCATATTTATACATTTTTATGTCTAATCAATTTTTAGAAGATTTTGTAACTAATTCAAAAATAAACAAAATAGTATATATATTTTGATAGGTTTGATGGGACTTAATAACTGATGCATTTGATGGGATTTAATAACTGACCATTTTAAATATAATTAAAACTAAATTTTTTATTTTAAAGTATTGGTAATTTTTTTTACTTAGGAAATAATATAAAGTTAATTACTAAGCCGATAGCTCCCTCAAACCTAATCAAATTTATTGACAGCGAGTAGGTCAAGACAAGTTGAAGTCAAGAATGTTACTTTTTTTAATAAATTTAGTTGCTTTAAAAAAGAAAAGTTTTGTAACGTTTTTAAGATCCGACACGTACAGAACTAAATAAGCAGACACGAGATATTTACTCGTAACACTATTATTTTTTTAAAGTTGTTGTTGGTTAGTCTGCTAAGCAAACAAAAAAGATTTATGTAAGTACTTGGTCTACTATATATTATTTAAACGTTTATAGTATAGGTCGGCAACCTGCGGTTGATGCGGTTCTTTAGCTCCATGCACAAATATTAATATAATATTGAAATAAAGATTCGGTAGATAGTTTGAATAAGTATTTGATATGAAGATGTTGGTAGCTCTTTAAAAATTCAGTTTTTAAAGTGCTACCGACATCTTATTTCAATATTACATTATTACTTGTGCATGGAGCTAAAGGACTGCATCTTGACGTCGAAAGAACCACATAAGGTTTGCAAGGCGCAGGTTGCCGACTCCTGGTGTAAATGTTTAAATAATAATGTAGACCACGTACTTACATAAAACTTTTTTGTTTGCACAGCAGAATTAAACTTTCTAAATTGCAACTTTTGGCTCTTTTTTAATAGGTTGCTGATGCCTGGTTTAAACAATTTATTAAATGCATTTTTCGTTATACTAAACTCTGTTAGAAATGATTGACTTACTGTGAAAAGATATTTACTCGTTAAATATCTGTTAAAAATAATGTTAATATATAAATGTTAAAAATAATTTGTCATATGATTTATTTTTAACATTGTAATAACCACTTATCTGTCAGAAAAAATGTTGTATTAGGGGCCATCCATAAAGTACGTACGCAGGTATGGGGGAGGAAGTTTCCCAAACGGGGGGGGGGGGGTCTACGAAAGCGTACAGGTTTGTACAAGGGGGGAGGGAGAATCCTAAATCAATGGTTTTACTGCGTACGTACTTTATTGATGCCCTTTTTTATTTTTTTTTATTTAAAAATAAAAAAAAATTAAAAAAAGTTATAAATAAATGAGTAGACTTATTTAAACTGAAAAACAGTCACAACTTTCTACTTTAAACTTAATAATCCATTAATGTGAAAACCGTTATTAATATTTTATTGAATTCAGAAAGTATTACTTTCAAGCATTTTAGAATTACAATAAAATATTATGTGAAAATTACAAAGCATAAAAAATTTTAAAAGTCAATGGTTGGTTCTGAACGTTTTGTTGTTGCCTGGCAACAAAGCTAACATTAGTATAGAGTTTAACATTAGTATAGAGTATAAACAATAGAATAAAAGAACTATAATCACACATAAAATATATTTTCTAATATGTAGTAGTCCTTTAATAAACCTTACTTCGTCTTTTGAGACCCCTAACATCTATACGTATCCCGGGCATCAGCGCCCGGGGTACGTATGCCCCTCCCTCTCGTCGGCCTTGCCCAAGTGACAACTCAACTCAGCCTTCAGAATCATTTAACTACTCAACATTGTCGCAAGAATAGTTTTTTTTTTTTATTGGTTGGTTGTTTTTTAAATTGCTATTATTTTTTTTATTTTTAAGTTGTTATTATTGATTGCTTGCTTTAATTAAGTGTTCTTTTAATTACCCAAGTGTGTTTGTGTGTGTGTGTGTGTGTGTGTGTGTGTGTGTGTGTGTGTGTGTGTATGTATGTATGTATGTATGTGTATATATTTATATACTTCTATATATATATATATATATATATATATATATATATATATATATATATATATATATATATATATATATATATATATATATATATATATATATATATATATATATATATATATATATATATATATATTACTTATGTTAAAGCATTATATATATTATGTTAAAGCATATATATATTACTTATGTTAAAGCATATTTATTTTAAATTTGTTAGACTAAAGATTTTAATATTTATATTGCAAGAGAGTTCTTTAACGTATATTCTTCAGGTATTTTTCAGAAAAAATATTTTATTGTAAACAAGCCATGTGGGCTTTAAATGTTATTGTTAAAGGGGCTCTATCAAAAGATTGTGATGACACCAATCATCCGTATCTCCTTTGAGCCCCTGTCTGTTTTATATATTTTCTTTGTGTAACGTAAAAGTTTCGTTGTAGTTTTATTATTTATTTTTATGTGAACAACGAAATATACATATTTACTAAAAAAAAATATTAAAAAATAAAATCAAAATTTATCACACACAGGTTTTGATTTGTTTTGTGATAAAAGTTTCGTTTAAAATAGATCTATCAAATAAAATTATTTATAAAAAAAAAAAAAAAATGCGAAACCTTTAATTTACCATGTTATTATATGAAAATAAAATTTAAAAAATTATATTTTATGACAATAATCACTTTTTATCATACAGTCATTAAAGCAATCATATTTTCTCAAATTTTTTTAAATTTATTCACGATAAAAACTGATTTTATTTTCATCCTTTATATTTTTTTTATAAATCACTTTAGTTCTCAGTATATACTATATATTCTTGTAAAAGCTTTGTACAAATGATGAAACTGTGTCACGGTGCTCGACATTAAAACAAAGTCTTTTTCCTGCTCCAGTTATTAAGTTGAATTTTATGTGCATTGTAATATATAAAATGGCAAAACAAAAAGTCGAAAACCTTATGTTTAAAAAAAAGAGTTTAAAATAAATTAGTTTTTTGAAATCAATTTAGCAAGCAATAGCATAATATTTAGATAAAACAAAATGTAAATTTAATTCAATTTACATCAAAAAAAATTTTAAACTAGCTCATAATAAAAATAAATTTGTACCAAATCTTATCTTGGCATGTTATAAAAATAAACACCAGTAGCTGGTTTTAAACTTTAATTTTTCCTTACTAATTAATACTGATAAAACTTCATGTTTTGTAGATAATCCGAAACTACCAGTCAGATAAACTGTTCATTCAATCTTTAATTTTTTTTGAGCACGCAGCTTATGACGCCTAATTCTAACTTTTTTTATAAATATTGTATTTGCAGCAAACTTTCAATGTATATTTTAATATTTTAATGTTTTTTTGATAGCAGTTTTCATATTTCTAGAAATTGGTAAAAATGATTTTGAAACTACAACTCTTGACTTACCTTTCAATAAACCATGCTGTAAATTTAAAGCAGCTGATGCACTAAGCGTTCTCTTCAATTTGTAAAAAAAGTATGAAAGTTTATAAGGAATTATCAAGGGGATTTATGTAAATTTTTTTGCAAATAACACAACTTAAGCCACATTTTTTGTGAAAAAAATATGCTAAAATAAAACAATTAACAGATTTTCTTAATGTTTTAACATTTTAAAAAGATGGCTAAACTCTTTCGAAGAAATATTTACTGTCCATTCGTTACACCAACTCGATGATCAAGCAATTTTTACCTAACCCTTTAACCTTTATTAAAGGGCTACCCTATATTAGAAAATATATTTTATGTGTGTTTTTTCTAATAGTATAGAACTAATGCGAAGTTTTAATATTATGTTAATATTTATGCATGGAGCTAAAGGGCTTCATATTTATATTATAAGAACCGCATTAGACTGACAATCCCTAGTTTAAACCAGGGATCGTCAGACTAATGCGATTAATTGACGATCCCTGGTGTAAACAGTTAAATAATATGATGTAGACTATATACTTGCATAACTTTATTTTTGTTTGCATAACCAACAACAACTTTGAAAAAATAATAGTGCTAACGAATAATAGTGCTAACGAATAAACATCTCGTGAGTACTTATTTAGTTCTGTATGTGTCGGGTCTTTTTAAAGTGTAACACTGTTTTTAAAAAGTAGAAATATAAATAGCTTTATTAAAATATTGAAGGTTGAGCAAGTGTCTTACACAGGACTGCAAACGCTGCCTAAGTTTCCTTTTTTTAAAACAACTTATTTAAAATAGTGACATTGTTAAAGTCAACTTGTCTTGATCTCCCCCCCCCCTTTCCCCCGCTATTGTTGACGTAATTAATAAACAGCCCCTAATAATAGTAAAGTTGTTCACTAACTATAAAAAAGTAAGAATATATATAATTTTTAGTTATGTAAATAAACTTTGTTTAAAATTAACATTTTGTTTTTAGTTCATTGTTTCATTCACTCTATTATTACATGGGTAGTAGACAATACTTGGTGCGCAAAAACGCGTGAGATGTTTAGAAATATATACAGTAAAAAAAAGGGACCATACACTGTAACAAAAGATATGAAATTGATAAATGTACATGAAAGAAACATTGAGCAACATCTAATTTTCATGTATAAATATATTAAGGCTCACTAAATATGCTCACCAACTAACTTTATTAGTTTGACAATAATCTAATAAAAAATTTTTTCAACGGACAAATCATTCAAGTTCTTTCAAATTACCAAGGAAACTAATTAAATATACAAAATATATTTTCAAAAAGATAATGCAAATATGATAAAATTGTTAAACTCATTTAAATACCAAGCTAAAAAACACATTTTTAATCTTGCAGATTATAGTTCCAAAGAACTTGTGAAGCTATATGAATAAATTTTACTTACTGATATTAGTAGTAATAATATATTTATCTTTATTTGTATTAGTTATTATATCTTTGTTAACACATTTATATATATTTTTAAATCTTTGAATATTTAAATAAGGCAAATAATTATTCCAAAATATCTTTTAAATTGTTCAATTAATTCATTTTCATACTATTATCAGTTGTTCTATTAGGTTGTATATTTTTTAACAGGTTCTTAAAACTTTTTGATGTTTTATCATATTAAAGGTTTCTTTAAAAATATAAATATATATTTTTACATTTTTTGATCGTTGTACAATTTTATAAAGTAAATAATAAAATAATAATAAACTTTCAGAAATTTACAAAGACAATATAAGAAATATATCTGAAAAATAATCATTAAAACTTTGTCGTTGAAATCTTAACTAAGCATTTAACAAAGATAAAAGAATTAAAAAAAAACAAAAAAAAAACAAAGATTGCAGAATTACATATCTTATATCAACTATAGCCAAACATTTCGAAGATTTTCTCATTAGAATTGTATTCAGGCGTAAACCAACATTAATATTAACAAAGTAAAAAGTTTAAAAGCAATATATAAAATAAATAAACTTTATATAAACGTAGACAATTATATACTAAATCAAAAGGTAAACAAATATACATTTTTTTAACTCAATATATTACATAATGAAAGAATAAAGTTAATAGTCTATTTTAAAAAAGGCGAAAATTAGTAGAGGCGAATCAAAATACTGCGAAACAATTTTATTCAGAGGTGTGGCGCCCAGTTGAAAGTTGTGACGCCCGATATGCAACACCAAACTGATTAAATTTTATTTGACATAAAAGGTTTATTTAAAAAATTTACTAATAAGAAAAAAGCTCTTTGAAAACAGCTACGAATAAGTTTTTTTTTTTCATATATATACAAAGTAAATGCATTTAGCTCGTATATATTTAGAATTCTTATTTCAATAAATGCTTCAAAGGAGTGAAGTGATCCACCAAAATGATTGTACATTAAGGTGGTATAACATTATCTATATCTACTTTAAACCCCAACCTGTTTTTAAAAATGGAACACTGTGATATACATGCAATTAACTTGTTTATTAAACCATAACGGCAGTGAGTGTGCATTCACCAACTGAATGTTTGGAATAAAAATTTGGAATAAAAAGATTTGTTAGACAGACGTGTTTTGACGGACGTAAAGGACATAGTCGGTGTAAGGACACAGTCATATTTGATAAGGGAGCCCTGAAAGAAAATTTAACAAAATAAATCACACTAAGATTATCTATCTGTAACTCTGAATTTCTTAAAATATATAAGTATGAAAGTTACTTAAATCAAATGTTAAAAAATACTGAATCCTTTTTTAAACCTAAGTATTATTTTACTTTTAAAAAGTACTTTTATTATTAAAAAGTATTAATCTACTAATTTACAAAGTATTAAATTACTTTACTTTTAAAAAAACGCTCTAAAAATAAATAAGTAAAGCGCTTTCTATTTTTGTCTATTCAAATCTTCAAAACTAATTATCTAACAAATTTCCAAAAAGGGAAGTATCACCAGAGATAGACATTGAAATTACGTTTAAAATATAAACTTAGACGTTTAAATAAACTAAAATAGGTTTAAATTTTTAAACCTAGTTAGCCCTATGTGAATATTTACAGTGCTCGAAGTGAAGAAAAAAAAAGGAATGTATATATACATTTATATATATCAATCATTTTATAACAAAATATGATATGATATGAAGCTATATATATATATATATATATATATATATATATATATATATATATATATATATATATATATATATATATATATATATATATATATATATATATATATATATATATATATATATATATATATATATATATATATATATATATATATATATATATATATATTTATATATATAATTTTCTCATTGAAACACAAGTCAATGAACAGAATCTTCCAGTTTCCACTTCGGATAAGAGCAGCCGTAGCGCAGTAGTAGCGCACTTGCCTCAGAAACGTAAGATCCGTGGTTCAAACCCCACCTCTGGGCAAGTTTTGCGACATCGGTTGGGAAGGAGGCGTGAACTTCCTATTAAATGCTCTTCCGCGGTGCTCTGTGATAAGACCGTAAAGACTTCTTGGAGCACCTTAATCAACTTGAAAAAAAATATATATATATATATATATATGTATATATATATAGCTGTAAAGCTATGTTTCTTTTTTAGTTTTTATTTAACATATTTCAATAATATAGTTTACATTTTTATCTTTGTAACTTGTAGGTAATAACTACTTTTTCTTACGGTTTCTAAAATTTAAATTTTAGAGACCGTAAAAGTTCTAGCCTAATAATTTATCTCTATTTTTTGAAAAATTTTATTTAATGATTTTGTTTATATCAAAATAATATTTTTCTACTGTATTTGATTACAACTTAGGTATTGTATACTCAAGTTATAATCAAAAAAGTTGCGGAGAAAACGTTAGTCATAAAAATCTTTGTAACAGTAAACATTTTATAAATGTAACAATTGTTACATTTATAAAATGTTTACTTGCAGAAATTGAGTGACTTTACTTGTAGAAATTTTAATAAATTTTTGGATAGAGGATCCATTTATTCAACTTTTTATTGTTTTTTTCGAGTAATGTGTGAATTGTATTTCGAGTTTTTATATCCGGTTAAAAATTTTTTCAAAATTTCAGTTATTTTTAGTTTTTAAAAATCTAAATCTTCAGTTTTTAAAAAATTGATATTCTTTTTCTTCTTTTAAATCATCTCAAAGTTCGTTCTTCAGTTTTAATAAATTACCACATTTTCTTCTTCTTTTAAATTGTCTCAAATTCTTGACAATCAATAAAGTCGTAGATACTGAAAAATTGCTGTTTTGACCAATTTTGACCATTGTGTTCCGGTTTGATAATTTTTATAAATTTATTTTTATTTATATGTATGTTCGGCCGTGGCGCAGTGCTTTGAGCGTAACTTTATAAGCAGGAGATCCTGATTCGAAACGAGCTTTGGACATATTTCGCGGTAAGGAAAGAGGCGTGAACTTCCTGGTTAAATGCACTTCCTTGGACTTCTTGGGGCACCTAAATAACAATAAAAAAATATATATATACTTGTATACACATACATATATAAATACACACATTTACACATATACACATATATACACACATACATACATTTTGTATATATAAATTTTCCTTTTTTTTAATATAAAGTTTTATTTTACAAAGTACATATAGCTATGAAGTATATATAGCTATGAAGCTAAATATTATAACTAAACCTAGAAAGTTTTTCAAAAATTTAAACTACTCTTAATTGTAGATAAAATAAATAAATCATATTTTAAATAATTTTTGAAAAATATTTATTAGTTTTACTTAAAAATTACATTTAAAGTATGCTTTTTGTCAAATCGCAAAATCGTTCATCAATTAACAACGTTAATTAGATTGCGTTCTTTTTTGACATTTTCCAAAAAATCTCTTGTTTGTATATTCCATTTATACGTTTAGTTAAAAAAAAAATTAAACAACAGATATTACCACACTTAAGAGTTTTGAGATAAAACAATTTTAAAAACAAAAACTTTAGGAGATGACATATAAAAAGATTTTTAACGTTTTCTCCGCAACTTTTTTGATTATAACTTGAGTATACAATACCTAAGTTGTAATCAAATACAGTAGAAAAACACTATTTTGATATAAACAAAATCATTAAATAAAATTTTTCAAAAAATAGAGATAAATTATTAGGATAGAACTTTTATGTAGTGAACATAAAAATTCTAGCCTCGCAATATTTTAAGGAATGTAGTTATAACAATTAATAAATATAAAAACTTTAATTAAAATAATTAAACATAATTGTTATTAAATAATTTCACAACAGACTAATGAGAATTGACTAATGAGTACATGCGCTAAGGAGTTTTGATCATAAATTACGTCACGCAACTTTTTTACCGTTTTCGATCTCCCCCCCCTCCCTTTATCACAACATCATAACTCTTAGTAATAAGTTTCGTACGAGTTGTCGCAAAACCACTAACCCTTGCTCCCCCTCCCTAATAACTTGATGTAATTTATAAACAACTCCTAACAAGAATTACCCACAAGGCTTTGTCTCAGGTAGTTTGTAAAGTAAAAGCTATAAAAACTTGCGTTATTGATTGCGTTATGTAACTCGGAGTAGTCAAGCGTTTTCCGACTGCATTAAATGCTAAGTTAAAAGAAAAATAGTTTAAAGCAGCAGTAGCGCAGTGGTAGCGTGCTTGCCCCAGAAACAAAGGATCCGTGGTTCATACTCCACCTCTGGGTAAGTTTTGCGACATCGTGAACTTCCAATTAAATGGTCAACCACGACATTGCGTGAACTTCCAATTAAATGCTCAACCACGGTGCTCTGTGATGAGACCTTTAGGATTTCTTGGGGCACCTAAATAAAATAACGATAATAATAATAAAAAAAATAGTTACGGAGAAAATTTTTAAAGTCAAAATGGTGGAGATAAAACAAGATAAATTCAACCTTTGTTGCTAGTTTAATTTATAAACTTCTATTTAAAAATTGAATATCATTAAAAACTTGGTGTTTCAATTAAAAAATGTGTTTCAAGTAAAAGTCTTTACACTTGGGTCATTTATATTCATTTTTACATTTTAAAACCACTAATATCATTATAAATGACACGTTGATAAAACGTTATGAGTGACATGTTACGGGCAATCCGGTTTTTAAACATACTTTAATCTTATTTGTCACAGTATAGCAAGCAATAATGAAAGCAATATAAAACAATTTCTTTAATTTCAAAAATAACGCGGAATTCCTGTTTTAGTAAGAAATATTTTTATTAGGGTTGTTTGTCAGCTGGTAAAACTTACAATAAGTTATGATTGACTTTATAATTAGAGTAAATTTGTATTAATATATATAATGAATATTTAGTTATTTTTATTTATTAAAAAATATTTAAGTAACGAAGCGCAATACAAAGTAATGTTTCAATTTTTTTTCTTAATTGACTAGGTGATGATTTATCAAAATTTCCTAACTTTAACGTAGCAATGGCTGCAGAAACCGTACGGATTCCACAACTGTTACTAAGTTAAGGTTCAATTTAAAAATGGTTTTATATAACTTTTCCTAAACTAATTAAACATTATAAATGTAATTTTAAAAATTTATAACAAAATAATAAAAATAAAGACACACGAATTATCAACAATGTTTTGTCTCGGGTATTTTGTGAAGCTAGAATTATCAAAACTTGCGTTGTTGATTGCGTTATATATCTCAGAGTTGTTTTTTTTGTTTTTTTGTTTTTTTTTTGAAAAGTTTTTATTTCTAGTATTGCACAAATCGTAAAAACTTGTTTTTAATAATGACATCAAGCAAAGAAAATTTATTAACTAATTTAGTTTTGAACTTATCACCGAATATGATTAAAGTTGGCAATATTATTTCGATTAAATGCTTATTTGTTAAAATCATTACTTTAGTTTTATCCAAATGCTGTTGAGTTTATTAAAATAGCACCATTTAGTAAATTTATTAAATACTGACTGAGTCTTTGTTATTAGATGGTTGAGATTGGTATCACTTGTCATACGTGTTGTACCATCTGCAAAAAAAACGAGGTCCTGAAATGGAACCCTTTGGTATACCAATATTAACTTGTTCTTCGTTAGAATATGCATCGTTAACTTTTGCTAATATTTTTCTGTTATGAAAATAGTTGCCTATTAAGTTCAAAGCATCAGTTAAAAAACCATAATGTTATAGCTTAAAAATCAGTAGTTAAAGTAGATTATTGAGATTTCAAAGTAGTAATAATCAATTTTATGGAAATAGCATTAGTATAACTTTTTTGTTGCATAAAAAATACATAAAAAATAATTAGTCTTTTTTCATACCCCTATTTTCCTTCTAAAAAATAAAATATAAGCTCAATAAAAACGAAAAATTACAATGTGATTAAAAAATTATTTATTATTTGTTCACAAATAATAAAAATTCAGATTTATAATTTAAATCTGAATTTTTGCAAATATTAGAAATTGTTTACCTAATACCTAGTCATTCACAATATTGGTAGTAAATATTGGTAGTAAATTGTTTAACTAATACCTAGTCATTCACTATATCTCAAAAGTCTTTTTTTGACTTTAGTTATAACTTAACCTTCGATGTGTAAGTTAAACGAAAGTATGATAAAAAATGTGACTCATAACAATTTATTTTTTAAGAAGTCATCAAATTATAAAATATTAATTAAATTAAATTAAAAAACTCAAAAAAATAAAAACTTTTTGTATATTTGCACTTTGTACTTTTAAAAACTATTTGTATATTTCCTGCGTTGCATTAGGTATTGTTTTATTGATGATTTATATTTTTACTGCACTAGATGAATGTTAACCATCGTTGATGTAACAATGTATTTTTTTACATATATTCCATATGTAAATTTACGACAAAATAAGTCGATTACGACAAAATACGTCGATTTTATAGTAATACTTTGATTTCTTACTACTTAAATTTTTCTCTTTTTGTACTTACATCATTAAAGTGTAATAAATAAAAAGTTTTTATATATTTTAAATATAAAAATTATATACACGCTTTTAACGATACCTTTACGATGGTGTTATTGATGACTTATCTAAGTTTCATATCATGCATTTATTCCATATCATGCCATTTTTATATCATGCCATTTTTATATCATGCCATTTTTATATCATGCCACTTTCATATCATGCCATACCATGCAATTCCATATCATGTCATTTTATCATATCATGCTAAGTTCCATATCATGCATTTATTCGTTAATAGTTCAACTTGCCCCACACAGTAGCTAAACTTACACCGTTGGGGCAGGTTTAGCATCTCGGTAAACTTTAGGCAATTTCTTTTCAAACAAATCAAAATTATACTTTTCTTTCAATCTATTTTTTAGCAGATTTCCAATAGTGAAAAAATTATGTAAATCTAACGCACTGTTTATGAGATCTTTTAGACTAAATTTTGTAAAAATTACTTAAACGTAATTTTTATTTTTATAATTCTGTTTTTGAAATGGGAGCCTTTGATAAATCACCCGACCAGAGCAACTCTAAAATCAGCTACTCTAATTGATAACATCCTAACAAACGATATTTTTGAAGTTATCTTTAAAACAAACAAAAAAATTATTTGATCATTTCCCCATCTTTGTTACCATAAACTTCAACTCTAAAAATATGACTAAAACAAACATAAAATTTTAATAACATGAAATTTTTGCATAATTTTTGATAAATTTTCATAATTTTTTCATAATTTTTCATAATAAATAATGTCATAAACATTTTTATAACATTAAATTATATATACAATTAAAAGTAACATAAAATTTAGTTTACGAAACTATAACCAAAAAACGTTCAACAATTCTATCATTATGCTATCATTACTGCATTGGAAGAACATTGACTTAAGTGATAACGCAAACACCATTTACGATAATTTTTTTTAAAGAATTCTACTCTGTTTATGATCGCAATTTTCCTTTATATGAAAGGACAATAAATCATTAAAGGACAATAAAAAACATCAATTCTCCCTTGATTACCTGAGGTTTAAAAAAATCGTCCACAGTTAAAAGGAAGTTATACATAAAATACTGATAAAAAATCTTCCACCAATGAGAAAATATACAAAGACTACAAAAACTTTTTTGAATTAAATTTGAAAAAATTAAAAAAATTATTACTATTCCAATCTTCTAAAAAAAGCAAAAAATATTTCTTTACGTGGGAAATTATTCGCGGGAAATAATAAAAAATTATTGCCGGTAAACTAAAATAATGCTTAGGTTCCCCGCCACACATGAATGAAGTGGATAACAATAATATAAATATTAATTTCTCAAACAATAGCTCACAAATTTAATAAATTCTTTATTGAAATTAGCTCTAAACTATCTAAAGTAATTCCTAATATGCCTCATTTAAAAATTTCTTAGTACGATGGAAAATTGCATCCACTCAGATGAGTTATCTGCTGAGTTACTATTTGAAGAGTTCGAAAAATCTTTCGAAACACTAAAAAAAAAAAAGAAGCATTTGGATTTGATTAAATTAATGGTAACATAAATATAGATTGCTTTAAACAAATAAAATATATTCTTTTTAAAGTCTTTAAATTATCAATTGATCAAGGAGTCTTTCCTGACCAATTGAAAATTGCTAAAGTTATTCCACAAGTCAAAGAAGATGACAAATCTGACATTATTAATTACCGATCTATATCTTATCTGTATTTTTAAAGTATACTAGAAAAAATCATGTATAATAGAGTATATAACTATATTGTTTTTTTTTTCAATTTTCTTTACCGTTTAATAATATTTACAATGAGATAGTAAATATTATATAATTAGCTGGAGAAAAAAGAAAATATACTCCGTCTTATCGCTGAGCCCCCGTTTTTATCATTGCCGTTAGTTTATTTTACTATTTCAAAATTAACAATCAAACAAAAGGTTAAAAAAAAAAATTAAGTAAATTATAATACAGAAATTTTTCAGATGTTTAATTTTTCATGATGAACAAAGAACTTCAAAACATATCTAAATGGTTTAAGTATAATATGTTAACATTAAATGTAAGCAAAACAAAATGGACTCTTTTTTACCCGCTCTACAAAAAACGTTTTCTGCCACCAAATCTACCAAAAAATTCTTATTGACCATTTTTTATTGGCATTTTTTATTGACGAGACCATCGCATGGAAACATCATGTTCATTATGTCTGCTTGAAATTTTCAAATTTTTTACATAAGAAGCATATTTAGATTCAAATCTATTTAGATTCAACTAATTTTATCAAAACTTTATCACTCTTTTATTCATAGTTATATAAATAATGGAGTTAATCCTGATGAAGCATTGATCAAACCAAGTTGCAATGTCTTTATCGCCGTCAGAAACATGCGATGCACTTAATTCCGTTTAAATAAATCCGTTTAATTAATTCTACTCATAGGTTTGCACATTCCTCGATATTTTTTTAATAAAATGAAAATCCTCGATGTATATAAAGTAAATGTATAGAAATTTATCTTTTGTTTATTTGTGTAAGTATGATTTATCTCCATTAATTTTTAAAGACCTTTTTATTTTGAAGCCATTAAGCAAGTTTAACTTGAGAAATAATAATTATGTAAACAAACCATTCTGTCGAACGAAATTCAATCAATTTTGTGTCACTTATTTTGCGGAACAAAATTTTGTCTAATTTTGACTTGCCCCCAATTTATCCTGTTTTTAAAATTAATATAAATGATTTCATTTTTTCTATTGAAATATCTTAGAATATTTTTGATTAATTTATCTTGTCACGATATGATTTATTGTTTTGAGTCATGAATGTTTAACTTTTATTTTTTACTTGAGTACAATTCATATTCATATATTTGTACGATTTATTGCTTATAAGTTATTTTACGTTCACTTTTGTAAAAAGACGATTTAATACTATTTTACTCTCGCTTGTAAAAACTTCTGATGAAAATTGTGAACATTTGAGGGGGGAGGCAAGTGGAGGGGGGAGGGACAAATTTACAAAAAAAGTTTCGTGTTTCTTACACAACCAGTTTAAAGAGGAATTTATAGTACCTTCGTTACTAATCCTTTCACAAAGTATAAAAATTGTACTTAATGTGCCAAAAACTATGCCAGCTCAGCATATCATTGTGGGCTCAGTGAGATGCTGAACACTTGGCATTAACAATATGAGATCTAAATAAAAGTACTATTCTTCAAATAATTAATTTAGTAAAACAAAGTATTGAAAACAACTGAAAGAAGCTGTTTCCTATTATTTTTACAATTTTAATTTGCAAAACAAATGATTTGGTATTACGTAATCATAACAAAGGAATTGTCCAATAACGTTATGAGTATAGAATTGAGAGAGGAGACAATATTTAAAAAAACATTTTTAATAAAGCTGCTGAAAATACCCGTTATACATCACATCGAACGTAGAATAATTTATTCAAACTTACGCCAAAATATACAATTAGGTAAATAAAGATGGCTGATTTTAAAGTCTAATTAATTGACAACCTTAATTTTTTTTACGGGACAATAACACTTTCATAAAAAATTTTTAACCCGATGAAGTTGTAAATTATAATTGTCATTTTAAATGAACATGTGAAAACAAAAATAATCTGTTCTTAGATCTCAAACAACATCATTTACAAATATATATATTTTTTGTTTATTACAGGAATGCAATAACAAATTAATAATAATATTGTTAATATATATATATATATATATATATATATATATATATATATATATATATATATATATATATATATATATATATATATATATATATATATATATATATATATATATATATATATATATATATATATATATATATATATATATATATATATATATAGATGACACCACCAAATTTTAGGAAGTAATTGGAAAAAAAAAGAAAATTTTTTTGAATTATTCTAATTAATTTTTATTTACATTAGTGGGCATTTTTTAATGCTCATCTATTTGTTTTGTTATTATTTGTCTGAGGCAAGCGTGCTAACAACTTTGTTACGGCTGCTGAGACTTTAATGCTGTAACTTTGGCATACTAAATTATATGATAATATTTCACATTTCTGGAAAGTTTTAAGTCATTTCCTTATTTTGATTTATTTTTAATAACTTAAAGAAAAAAATATCTATCTGTATATACTTATCATAAATACATAGAGGTTATCTGTCTGTCATTTTCGTTTTAACTCGCGGTAAACTCGAAATCTATAATTTATAGCGGAAAAAGTAAAAAATGAATTTTCTAACTCAATCGGCGGGTAATCTTGGCGAAAAAAAAAATGAAAAAATAAATTTATTGAGGGGTTATGATTGTTTTAGTAAATAAAAAACGTTTTAAATAATTTAATAAAGCGCCATTTATTTGACGTTTTTTGACGCCATTTATCTGAAGTTTTTTGTACTATTTCATTTTGACGGTCAAAATACGTCAAATAAAATTGCGTGTGTAACAACTGATTTTACATTTATTTTACATTGTACTTTACATTATATTTTTCATTGTATTTTATATAGTATTTTACATTATCTTTTAAATTTGATTTTACATTATATTTTATGTTATATTTATTTTATATTATATTATACTTGATACTAAATTATATTTTATACCTAGTGGCTGGGTATTCAGCGGGCATTCTAGGAGTTTTAGTACTCAGGTTGTTTAAGGCCAGTCTTGGGTTTACTTCGATTATCTGCGGGTGATGTAATTATTTGTTGTTCAGTTCTCGCGGGATGATTTTAGAACGTTGTTTTACAATATAGCTGTGACTTCTAGAACTAAAAAGCCCGACTAGAAAGTTTTTCCAGCAATTATTAATTTTTCAAACATACATCATGAGTTCGTAACATGCTATGAATTATCATATAATACAATAAATTCATAACAAACCATATTATTTATTGTTCAAATCTTAAATATTACGAATCATTAACCTACCCGACAAATTAATTCTGTTACGACCCATCAAAAAGCCATTAAATACAAATCGTTAAGTATTACCGAATTAGTATTAAGAGTTATTTATTGTAAGAAATGACAAAACGTCGGATTTTCTGCCTGACCTTCTAGATAAAATTATGGATTAATGGTAGAATACAATATCAATGTCGTTTAGGTTGCATATAACTAAAAAAGTTGTTACTAACAATTTAATTGCTTATTTTATCATATATTTATCTTTTAGTTAAAGGACAATTGAAGTCAACCTCCATATTGCCGTCAATAATAATTTTTTTAACTTTGCACAACTTTTAGCAGGCAATGTAATTTGCAATTTAGCGTGTGATTAACCCGAAGGCTTTGTAATAACTATGAGCTGGCTATGAGTTAGTTATGTAGTGGACTATATAATATATATATATATATATATATATACATATATATATATATATATATATATATATATATATATATATATATATATATATATATATATATATATATATATATATATATATATATATATATATATATATATATATATATATATATATATATTGAATTATATATTGGTCCTGTTTTATCATCAAATATAGCAATTTCTCAAATACACTTTGATTCTTACATTACCTCAAACAAAATTAGTGTTATGTCTAATCCTAAACTTACGGAGAAAGAATTATTAGATGCAGTCTTTTTGTTAAAGCCCAAAAAAAACGTAGGTTTCAATGCTATAAATAGTAATGTCGTTATTAAATCGATAAAATACATCACAATTCCATTATTACATATTTTTAATTTATCTTTAAAACATGGTGTTTTTCCAGAAAACCTAAAAATCGTTTCAATTTTAAAATCAGGCGATCCTTCTGAAGTTGCAAATTATCGTCCAATCTCAATTCTTAATTGTTTTTCAAAAATATTAGTACAAGTTATGTTTAATAGGCTTTATTCTTTTTTAAATGTAAATAATATTCTTAACCATAAACATTTTGGATTCAAATCTGGCCATTCCACCGATCATGCAATCATTCACCTTGTTTAAGACATTTTAAAATTGTTTGATAAAGGCCAGTCTACCCTAGGTTTTTTTATTGATCTAAGTAAAGCTTTCGATACAGTCAATCATCAAACACTTCTCTCGAAACTCAAAAGTTTTGGTATAAAAAATACTAACTTGTCCTGGTTCGAGAGCTATTTGACTAATACGAAGCACTATATAGTATATGATAAAGGAAGAACTAATTATGAGACAATTAAATATGGTGTTCCTCAAGAATCTATTTTAGGACCACTTCTATTTCTCGTTTATATAAACGAATTAAATAAATTTTCTAACATTTTAAATACAATTTTATTTGCAGATGATACCAGCTTGTTTTATTCCAATAAAGATATCAATATATTATTTCAAACAGTAAATAAAGAACTAGACAAACTAACCCAATGGTTTAAATCAAACAAGTTATCTTTAAATATTACTAAAACAAAATATACTTTATTCCATCGCTTACATAATAAATCAGATATTCCCTTAGAACTTCCGCACCTTTTTATTGATAATCAATTAATAAAAAGAGAGCATTCAATAAAGTTTTTAGGCGTGTTTCTAGACAAAAAAGTAACCTGGAGGGAACATATAGGTGTAGTTAAAGATAAAATATCAAAAAATTCAGGTATAATGTACAAAGCTAAGCAGTTATTAGATTGACCTTGTTTAAAAAACATTTACTTTTCTTTTATTCATTGCTACTTAAGTTATGCGAACATTGCTTGGTGTAGCACTAACGCGACGAAAATAAAAAAAAATGCTTAGCAAACAAAAACAGGCTATAAGGATAGTTTCAAACGTCGTTTTTCACACGCACAAAAACTATTTAATGAACTCAATATCCTAAATGTATATAAACTAAACCTCTATCATGTTCTTACTTTCATTTTCAAACTTGATAAAAATGTATTACCAATCTTATTTTTTTCAATTTTTTTAAAAATAAATCACATATACCCTACTTGATTTTCAAAATACAACTACATTCAATCCAAAACTTATTATTCCGCTACTAAATTCTCTATTGTAAACCGAGGACCAAAGTTGTGGAATATAATATTAAATAATGAACTGAAAACTAATTATTCTCTAAACCAATTCAAAACAAAACTTAAGCAACTACTTTTGAACTGAAAATGAATTAAATTGAAACTGAAAATGAATTAAATTTTTTCTAATTTTCTTTAATTTTCTTTAATTTTGAAATCAATAATTAATAGTTAATTAACTAATTACTTTAGAATATTAATACATAATTAATCAACATATGTACATATACTTTTATTATTTTAAATGATAATCTTCTTTTTGAGAAATTTATTTTTTATTTTTGCGTTACTTAATAATCTTTTACTTTTATTTTTTACTATTTATTTGCTTTTACCTTATTAGCAATGTAAAAGTATTACAAAGATAACTAAATAAGCTAAACTGCAATATATTTACGTTTTATTTTATAATTTAAATCAGAGATATATACATTGAAACTATATTTTATTGTTAATCTATATTTTGTCTAGTAATGACGCGTTTTTTGGGGCTTAATAATAAGACTAAATTTGTCTTCTTCTAGCCCCGGCCATGTAAATAATTTTTTTAACTTACGACTGTAAATTTTTTTTATTGGCAAAAATTGTAAAAAAAAAAAAAAAAAAAAAAAAAAAAAAAAAAAAAAAAAAAATTATTAATTTCTTTACCAAAAAATTTAAAAAAATGAGCACATCTGCTTTAATGTGGTTCTATACTAAAAAAAATTAAAAAAACCGATTTTTTAAAAATTGCATATTCTTGAAGCCCAAACATTCTACATTCCAAATATATATAGATCATTAAAGTGAGTAAACTTAAAAATGCTCTAAAAAAGCAAGTTTCATAGTGAAGTTAAATAATTTTTTTAGCAACGGCCTTAGCAACGGGTTGTTTATGTTAGAAAATAGGTGTTTTAGAGTGTTGCGCCATTTACTATAAGTTTTTGACATTAGTGCTAGTAACTGTTTCATGTTTATTTTTCTAAATAAGCCATGAATTTTAAGTACAATTACTATGTTTACATATATTACTTATAGAAAAACTATTAGCCTCGTGTTATACATTATTTGCCTCGTGCTTATTTTTGTTATGGGAGAAATTAAATGTGATTCAAATTTAAGAAGGAAAGCAGGTGGTAAATGATTTTCAAAAAAAAAAAAACTTTAAAGGAAATCAATTTTCTTCAGCATCAACAATCAGCATTAATTTAACTTCTCAATTGGAAATCACTAATTCAACTCAATCAAAAATTTTAAAATCAACATATTCAAAAAAGTTATCACATAGCAGTAAAAATAGTAATTCAAAAATTAATGATTCAAATAAATTGCTTCATGCTTTATACTTATTGACACAGACATTTTAAAATCAATCATTACTTTGATTGGACATTGTCCTCAATGTCATAATAATTCAATTAAAATCTCAACTGATTTAATTTAAACTGATTCCCCAAAAAAGACAAATACTGACTATACTCGAATAAAATCTCAATTTATTCAAGATCCACTTCTCAACATAAACAAACTGGACACTTCTTACTTTGATTTGGATAAAGCCGCTATTTTCCTTAAAAGATGTGAATTATATTTTTCTAATCAATTCTCAGTATTTCATTTAAATATTCGTAGTATTACTAAAAACTTCGACGAACTAAAAGTCCTACTAGATAATCTTAACTTTAACTTTAGCTTAATTTGTTTAACGGAAAGCTGGATTTTAGATACAACATTTAATCAAAATTCTAAATTTATATTGCCCAACTACAAAGCCATTAGTTTTGAACGTAAGTCTTCAAAAACAGGCGGTGGTATATGTGTCTATGTGCTTGATGAATTTACTTATCAAATTAGATATGACCTGTCGTTCTCTGAGCCGGATTTTGAATCTTTCACTTTAGAAATCTACAATAAGTCAACTAAAAATATTATTGTGACAACTACATACCGACCACCAAACGGATGTTTAAATAACTTTCAAAATCACTTAAGTGACTATTTTGAAACAGCATGCAAAAAAAATAAAGACCACTCATTTTTATTTCTTGGAGATTATAACGTCGACTATTTAAAATATGGTGAAAATAATAAAGTACAACAATTTTACGATAGCTTTAATGAGTTTGGAATGATGCCTATAATAAATAAATCAACAAGAATAACACAACACTCTTGTTCTGCAATCGACAATATTTTCACAAATACACTCTTCCATTCCACATTTAAATCAGGCATCATCAGAAGTGACATAACCGACCATTTTCCAGTCTTTGCAATTTTCAAAAAACCAAAAGATTTACAAAAAAAGGACTGGTACTTCAAAAAAAGAATCTTTACAACCCGAGCAAAAAATATGTTTAAACTAGAGCTATCAACTGTAAATTGGAACTTTGTTTTTCTTGAAACATGTGCTAATAACAGCTACAACTTTTTCTTAGATAAATTTCTCAATTTGTACGATAAGCATTTTCCTAATAAAATAATCCGTATTAAAACTAAAGGTCTTCTTAATCCTTGGTTCACTAAAAGCCTCTTAAAGTCTTCGAAGCGAAAACAAAAGCTATATATACGCTTTATTAATTCAAAGAAAGAACGTGATAAGCATAATTACTTAGAGCACAAACGTCTATATGAAAGAACTAAAAAAATTGCCAGAACTACATACTTCAAAAACAAGCTGTTAGAACTAAAAGGTAACTGCAAAAAAACGTGGGATGCTATTAAAGAGATTCTTGGAAAACAAAAAATACACAACAAAGCCTTACCAAGCGTGATTACTGTAGACGGCACACAGATCTCTGATGTAAAATCGGTGGCAATAAAATTTAATGAGTTTTTCGTAAATATTGGTCCAAACTTAGCCAGCAAAATTAAACACACTCCTGCAGATTTCTTGAGCTATCTATCAAAGTCGGATAAAAGCTTAGCATTTAAAAAACTCACTAGTAAAGAACTTGATGATTCAATTAAAAAATTAAATAAAAATAAAGCAACAGGCTATGATGCTATTTCAGCAAGCATAATCAAAGACTGCTATGAACTTATTAAAGATGTTTTATTAGATATCTTTAACAAATCGCTTAAAACAGGTGTTTTTCCAGATAAAATGAAAGTTGCAATTATTACACCCATTTTTAAATCAGGAGATGAAAGTCTGGTTACAAATTATCGACCTATATCGGTATTACCTGTATTTTCAAAAATCCTCGAACGTATCATGTATAATAGGATATTTGCATTTTTGTATGATAACAATCTTCTTTATTGGAACCAATATGGTTTTCGATCAAATTACTCAACGGAACATGCACTTATGCAACTTGTTGAAGTTATCAGTGAAGCATCTTCTCATAACAAGTTCACCTTAGGTATATTCCTAGACTTGTCAAAAGCATTTGACACCGTTAATCATCAGATTTTATTAGAAAAACTAAAATATTATGGAATAAGCCACGAATACCATAAATGGTTTACCAGTTACTTAACTGATCGAAAGCAGTTTATTTCTCTTAATGATGGCTTTCAGACAAACAAACTTAAAATATTATGTGGGGTTCCACAAGGCTCCATCTTAGGTCCGTTGCTATTCTTAATCTATGTCAACGATCTATATAAAGCATCAAATACTATGTCTACTATTATGTTTGCAGACGACACCACTTTATTCTATTCTCACAGTAATATTATCTCTCTATATCAAGTAGCAAATAATGAACTAGAACAAATATCAAACTGGCTTTTCGCTAACAGCTTATCTTTAAACACTGATAAAACTAAGTTTTCCTTATTCCATTCTAAACGAAAGTTTCAATCTATTCCAAAATCCTTACCAATGCTATATATAAATAACATCAATATTGAGCGCTCATTCACAAATAAATTACTTGGTATTTTAATAGACGAAAACTTATCCTGGAGAGCTCATATAAATCATATTAGCAATAAAATCTCAAGAAGTATTGGCATCTTATATAAAACCAGACGAATCTTAGACAAATCTACACTAACTCAACTATATTTTGCATTCATAAATAGTTATTTATCTTATGGCAATATTGTTTGGGGTAGTACAAATAAATCTAAACTCGACTGTCTCCTTAAACAACAGAATCATGCAGCACGCATTATTCATTTTCAAAATCGCTTCACAAATGCTAAACCTCTTTTAAAAAGCATGAGGGCACTTGATATTTATGAGTTAAATATTTTCAAAATTACACAATTTATGTTTCAACATCAGTCAAAAAAAACGCCGAAGGTTTTCGAAAATATTTTCCATAAAACATTAAACCGATACAACACGCGATCTACCGGAAGATTTAAAAAACCTTTCCGTTCATCAAAACTTACGAGCTTTGCCATTTCCTATCGTGGCCCAATGCTATGGAACCATTTTACAAGTCTGTGTGGTAAACTTAAAGAAGCCAATACCTCTCAAAAATTTAAAAAGAACATAATCGAACTTATTGCCAATCACGATTCTTTACATGATTTTTTCTAACAATACACGATTATTTCCAATTTTTATTATCAAAGGTTACTGATGAAAAGACTTTATCTTCTTCAGGTTCTCCGGTCTTGTAACTATTATAAATAATGAAATGCACTTGTATTTAATATTTCTAAATATTTTACGAAATTATCTTTAATTGTAAATAGTTGCTTGACAAAAATTGAAAAAAGAAAAGATTTATCAAAAAAGAAAGGCTTGGCAGTGTTTTTAAACATTTCTTGTGCAATATCTTCGTGCGATTGGAAACGGTCTTTTTATTGTAGCAAAGAGATAGAAAGCAAGGTCCAGGAATGTCACCATTTGAAATAATTATAGATCTGTTGTTGCAATGAGAGAGATAAGAAAAGGTCATTCTGGTTCGGAGAAATTTTGCGGTTGATGAATGAACTTACCTCTTCCAATGAACATAAAAGCATTTAATGATATTCAAGATAAAATTCATATCATATACCAAAGTGTAGCTGATGTAAAAATGAAAAATGCAGCAAATGAATTTCAATATCTTAATAACGATATCCAACCAAATGATTTTGATATTAATGTAATAGCTATTGTTGTTGTTTTCTGTGATGGAACTTGACAAAAAAGGGGTCATTCCTCACTTAATGGTGTTGTTACTGTTATTGCAAGTGACTCAGGGAAATTGTTGACTATCGAGTTCTTTCAAAAATATGCAATGCCTGTACATCATGGGAATCAAAAAAAGATAGCGATCCAGAACTTTATGAAATTTTTTTGGAAACCCGCGATTGTTTAAATAATCACGAAGGTTCTGCTGGATCTATGGAAGTTTCTAGAATTGTAGATTGTTTTATGAAATCTATAGACAAAAGGGGACTTCGATATACTCATTACATTGGAGATGGGGATTCCAAAACACATGCTGAGGTACACCAAGTACATTTGCTATTTAGTACTGTACCAAAATAGACCAAGAAAGAATAAAGTCGATGGGAAAAAAATTGCTTGACTCAATAAAACAAAGAAGAAGAAAGCTGCTTTGCGCTGAACAAAAAGGTTTCACAGATATAGTAAATGAAAGTAATGGTACATTTTATGAAGCAGGAGTTTTTTAGATATTAGTTTTTTGTTACTTTTTAAATTAAATTTATATTAAGCCAGTTATTGTATTTTTTAATGTAGTTATTGTATATTATTTTTTTTATATTCAAGCTTTTTTCCTCGATTGAATAACTCTATTTTGGTTAAATATTTTTCAAATATTAGAGTTTTCACATTTTTCTGTGTTTTTAATAATGCTTAAAGGCCGTTTTCCACAAGACGAAATATTCGCGCGAAGCGAATTTTTTCGCTATGACGAAAACGCTGTTTTAATTTCCACTTACTTTCTTTCGCGCTACTTTTTTTTCGTTGTCAACAATAAAAATGGCAGCAATAAGTTTACGCTGTAGATTTAAGTAAAGGCAGTTATTACTTTTTTAGCATACTTTCTATTTTGAAGCATGTGAAAATTTCTTTCCGTGCATTAATATTAACATTTATGCCTTTTTATGTAAGATGTGATATTATTTTGTAATATAATCATTTAATATAAGGTTTTTTTTACAAGAAAGTATAAGAAAATAAATGCTAAACTCTGATATGAACATTTCTATTAAAAACTGTTACTGCAAAAACGAACAACAGGTTTAACTCTATGTAGAATTTTTCACAAAAAAGTTTATCTTTGTGTGGCCACCTAAAGATAAACATTCTTATGAAGTGTAACTTTCGTAATTAACAGTGTGAAAATTTACATAAGTAAATTCTCGATTTAGTTTTATATATAAATCTGGTCATTTTTTTATGTAAGTCTTGCCCCTTTTTTGACAAATTTACTCATGCTTACCAATTTTCAGAGTAAGTTTACATAAAATTAATAAGAACGCCAGGTTAAGAATTTTGTTTTCGCTTTTTTCATGTTTTCAATGTTGACATCACGTGATAAATATTCAAAACTTCATTGGTTTTCGCTTATGGCGATTCGCAAAAAGTCGAAATGAATCCAACTTTTTTTTTCGCTGCAGCGAAACGCTGTAGCAAAAAAAAATCAGTATTATCGCCAAAAATGTTTAATCTGCGCATCCTTAACGACGAAAAAATTCGCTTCGCGCGAATTTTTCGTCTTGTGGAAAGTCGTTTTGTTTTTCAATAATTTTTTGACCTTTTTATAAATTAATTTTTTTTTTCATTAAAAATCTTTATTATTGTTTTTCTCAATATATGAGTTTTTTGCACGCTGCGATAAATATCTTGAGATTGGTTTGTCTGATTGTGTTGAAATTTTTAGGAGTTGTTTATTATATATATGCACATTCACCTTACTAAATGAATTCATGTTAGTTAACTGGTTCTAAAAATAAGGTCTAGGTTCTAAGCCTTTTCGGGGCTTTTTTTTAGGTCTTAAACCGGTTTTCTTACAAAAGCTTCAATAGTTTGTTAAATTATTTGATTTTGGCAGGGTGAATGTAATCATCTGATATTAAAAAGCTGTGAAAATTTTATGATCATATCATTATTAGTTTACAGGCTGTTTATCACAACGCGTAGTCCATATTTAGGGTCCATGGAACTTTAAACGTGCTTTAAATATAAAATACTATTTCTTATATGAAAATCATTTTTAAAATTTTGATTTTATTAATATAGGACCACCTTAATAGCGTTTCTTTCAGCGTTACCGTTCCACCGTATGAGTGTTAATTATAGCTATTTAAAAAATGACATTGATACGAAAATAAAAATAACATTGATGCGAAGAAAAAAAGATGCAATTTAAAGATTTAATAATAAATAAAAAAAACAAACATAAAACAATCGAAAAACCAAACTTTATTTAATATATATAATAATTTGTTATCAAATTTTACTAAACTAAATTTACATAATTTATAAAAAAGCGTTTTTTAAATTATAAATACCAAAGTATAAAAAACCATACCGTATTTTTTTTTCTATGAGTAACCCAAGCCATAAGCGAAAATTATTTAAAAAATAGTTAAATGCTACTAACTTATTCAATTTTTTAGACAAACACAATAATCTTATTCTTATATTTTTTTTTCTAACTAAAAACTGATTTTGTGTGAACAATCTATACAGCAGATACATATAGCGATTATAGCAAAATACAGCAGATGTATTTTATCGCAAATGAATAACATGATTAAACAGATTTTTAAAAAGTTTTCGAATTAACAAGTAAATTGATGTTTGCTAATTAATATACCTGAATATTTTTGTAAATTATTTAATTCGAATAATTCCTTTAAAGAAACTGCTATTTCATTTAACTACGGACTAATATTGCATTACATTTTGCAACAAATGTAATAACAGTGAACCACTTATTTTTGAATCAGTTTAATTTTATTCAGTTTAATAACATAGATTGTTTAGTTAAACAACCTATATCAATAAGATAAACAAACTATATGAAAATAGGAAATCAAGAAACATGTTCCAAATATTAGCAAAATTAACATAAAAAAAACGATAGCCTTGAAAGTATTGGCGGATAAGATACAATTTTTTTCAACTAGTATATAAAAAATTAAATTATTTTAATAATTAAAGTCTTTCGATGACATCTTTGAGCTGTTTTATAACAGAAGCAAGCAGTTGAGAATCCGTGCTCTTGCCGTCGACTAAAATGGTCTCGTTCTAAAATTATATTAAATTTTGAAAGCATTGTCTATATAATATATTTATATAGACATAATATGACAATCTATAATACATGAATATAAACTAAAATAAATAGATATGAAAAACATAAATATAAAAACACAAATATTAATAAAAATAAACAAATTAATAATTAATCAACATTATCATCAATGAATAATAATATATTATAATAAATAAAAATCCTACCTATGCTGTTTTTCTTTTATATTTAAATTCAAATCAATATAAAAAAACTGTCTTATAAACTTTAAATTTAGAAGACAAGACTATATCCTAAACCCTTTTCAATGGGTCGTTAATTTGCAAGACTTTTTCGAAAATTGAAATAATAAATTTACAAACGCTTACAGATTTTTTGACAAGAAAGCATAATGGATGTGACTGGGTTGTTAAACCATATAAGGAAGCACCATTTTCCACCATTTCCACAACTAAAATTATAAATAAGATACTATTATAATTATGCATACATACAAACATACCCAGCTAGCACACATACGTTGTTAAAACATTAGAACAATGTCGCGCGTTTAGTTGGCCCAACATCGGCTGCCAACGTTGTTTTTATATCATTATCATTAACTAAAAACCAATGTTGATAAAAAGTTTATTTAAAGTCGGAAAATAGTTATATTTTCTACGTTTAAGTTAGCACAACGTTGTATTTATGTTGATTCAACGTTGGCAAAACGTTGTGTTCAATACTTTTCGAAATATAATTTTCATTAAATCTTATTTGCTTGCTATATATATATATATATATATATATATATATATATATATATATATATATATATATATATATATATATATATATATATATATATATATATATATATATATATATATATATATATACATATATATATATATATATATATATATATATATATATATATATATATATATATATATATATATATATATATATATATATATATATATATATATATATATATGTATGTATGTTTATATATGCCCAGTCGACGTATACATATACATATGTAACGTTGTAGACGCTTGATCTTTGAAACAAAAATCATGTTTGTGTTAACTGTGGTTTGATATTTTAATCAAATTTTTGCGATGTTTTTACATTCATTGGAAAAATGTTGATTTATATACATTGAATCAACGTCGAAATATATACATTGGATCAACATTGGGTTTAGATCGTAAAAGCAATCAACTTTTAACGATGTTTTTACATACAATGGACCAATGTAAATTTGCCAGATGTTTTTAGTTCCGTCGGTAATAATTTTGTCATTAATCAAATGACATTGGATCAACGTTGATTTTGCATTGGAAAAAAGAGCCGACGTTCGCGATGGTTTTGCATACATTGGCCCAATGTAAGTGTGCTAGCTGGGTATGAGGAGCTCATCTGCAAAACGCGCTAAGTCTATAAGTTAATTGATTTTGAGAAAACGACGAAAAACTGAACTACTCATAGCTCACATAGTTTTTAGGCTTTATATTTAAACAATTTGCACAAAATTTTAAAAATAATTAGTAACGTTTTAAAAGTATTTACATTATTTTTAACTAAATCATAACAAAAACTGTTTGCTTTGTAACTATGTACTAAATAATTTAGACTTTAAAAAAAAAAAAAATAATAATAATAAAAAAAACAATACTTTGATAAAGTTTTCTTGGTTCACAATCACAAGTGTTTTTAAATTTGTTACAATCCTTTCAAGTTTAAGTTAACAAAAAAAACTAGAACTGCGGTTGCAATTAATTGTATTGATGCAGTGTTGTACCTTTAATTGATTAGTTATATATAAAAAAGTTTAACATGACCCATTCACCTATTTTATCCATACATTCATCCATTCACCTTTTCAAGATGTAATTGGTAACATCAAAACGGTAATTAAGAAAGTAATTAAGTAATTGAGAAACATAATATGTAACTTAGAAATCGTAATAAGTAAGCTTGAAGGTCGTCTTAGAGATAAATTTTAAGTTTATATTATCAAATTTAATATTTGTATGCACCAGTGATGATAATGGAATTAAAAGATCGTTGTGTTAAATGTCAATAAACTATGACCCAAAAGCCTAAATCTGAGTCAACATTTATTTCACCTTCCCAAGCCTCAGAAGGTCACTAAAGTCGAAGAACCTACTTAATTGTGGTTACAACCCTATCTACAACCTTTGTCAGGTCAGGTTATCCTGCTACTGGTAAACTGTAACTCAGTACAATCTGCTTTCTATCCTGCTGCCTTGTAGGATACGCTTTATTAGGCAATAACTAGGACCCCTATTATTTTCGTAACAAACACCCCCTGCATTGGGGCTCTTGTTGAGTAAAGACTAGAGATGGTGTCTTGATAAAAATACTCATCTTAGGCAGATGTATCCGGATACTGTCTTGGGCAGATGCATCCGGCTACTGTTATTTCTAATCAAATTGACCAAGCCCTCTCTCTTTATCTATCAGCCAATATTTTGTTGTTGGTGACTTTAATGCTCATCACACTGAATGGCTTGGCTATAGTGTCAGCGACTCCGCAGGCGTTAAAGCCCACAACTTTTGCCTTTCTCAATCCCTAACTCAAATAGTCAACTTTCCAACTTTCCAGACAATCTGAATCAATTACCTCCTTTAGTCAACTTATGTCTTGTTTCTGATCCTAATAAGTACTCAGTTTCTCCACATTCATCCTTAGGTCCTTCTGATCACGATTTGATCTCTCTAAAACTATTATATCATACTTCTTCATCATCAGAATGCCCCTATCATTGTACCTCTTACAACTACCTTAAAGCTGACAGGACTCTTTCCGTGATTTTCTTCGTGATGGCCCTTGGGTAGATTTCTTTTACCTTTCTGCTGATATATGTGCTTCTTACATAAATTCATGGATTCAGGCTGGCATGGAATCTTTTATTCTCTCTCTACGATTCCAGGTCAAGCCTCACTCTTCTCCATGGTTTTCCTTACAGTGTGCTGCTGCCATCTCCAATGGAAACCGTTAGTTCCATGTCTATCAGCAAAACAAATCTCTAGAAAACAGACAATATTTTCAAAAGCCCGCTAGTCTCAGGTCATGAAATCTCGCATTTTATCACAAAAATGAGGTTTTCATGACTTCTGGAGAATCTTTAATAGTATCAATAATAAAGGCAAACCTGTTTTTCCACCTCTCTTGTATTGTTCAGACTTTGTCACCTCACCTAAAGACAAAGCTGAATTGTTTGCTAAGAACTTTTCATCAATATCATCTCTTGATTCCACTAGTTACATTCTACCTGATATAGCCAACAAACAAGTTGATACATTGCTTGACATTAGTATCACTCCAGCTACTGGATCTAAAGTGATTTCCTTGCTTAGACTCTTCTACAGCGTGTGGTCTGAACAACATACCTGCTATAGACTTGCAGAAGTGTTCTCCAGAGCTGACACTATACTTTCAAAATTATTTAACAAGTGCTTATTAGTCTTGTTTACCAGCTAGCTGAAAAGCAGTATCTGTTAACCCTATTTTCAAAAATTCTGGAGAGCGATCTGATTCTTCTAACTACCGTCTCATTAGTTTTCTTCATATCATTAGCAAAGTTTTTAAATCTTTAATTAACAAACACTTAATCTCTCATCTTGAATCTAATAACTTAGTTTCAGATCATCAATATGGATTTTGATCTTCTCGTTCTACATCTGATTTGCTAAGAGTAATAACCGATAGGTTTTATTGTGCATTAGATAAAGATGGAGTGGTTAAGGCCATCACTCTTGACATTTCTAAAGCTTTTGATAAAGTTTGGCATGGTGGTCTCCTTCATAAGCTTTCTTCTTACGGTTTATCTGGTAACATCTTTAAGGTTATTAAATCTTTCCTTTCCAATCGTAGTATAAAAGTTGTCCTTGATGGACAAACCAGAAAATGGTCCTTGATAGATTGTGGAACAACGAATGCAATATTTTAAAAGAATTGTTACTGCAGCAAAAAATACAATAATGGGAGATGATTGTGCGCAAACTGTACAACATCCGACCATGCATTATACAATGTTTTTAAATATGGAAGACGCCCAAGTTGGTGCTAAACTGAACATTGTAGTGATTCTTAATGAAAGTAAAATCACTAAAATATTCCTGGTAAAATTATCCAATGTGATTTTTCCAGTTACCTCCACATTGCAAAATGTTTTTTCACAAGAATTCTTTATTTTAATGTCAATACTTTATCATTTATTAAAAACCAATCCGTTTGGCAGCTTACCAAGAGGCAGAAATTATAAAAGCAAATTAAGGCTACAAAATCAGAAATACAAAGAACTTTGCTCTAAGTACCATAAACTTTCTTAATTACAACTATTATGTTGTCAATTCTTATGCTTACTTATTTACAAACTTCATGTTCTCAATTACATTTTACATTCTAAAATACAGCTTCATATTCTCTTACAGTTAAATAATATGTTTCTAAAATATAACTTTCATGTTCTCTTACAATTACATCTTACGTTTCTAAAAAACAACTTCCATCTTCTTGATAACATCTTTGGTTTCTTATTGACAATATATCGAGTTTTCAAATACATCTTGAAATAGTGTAGATAGACACACACAACTATTTTTTTAGGGTGCCCTGTTAGAGACAAGGTCTGTAGCTTGTAAAAATTGCTAAATATTAATACTACTAGTTACTATTTCTAAAAAGTTTTTCGGCTAAACAAATTTTATCATTCATTTTGAAAATGTCAAAACATGTGACCAAGAGTTATAAAATTAAAAATTTTTTAAAATACTTATTAATAAATCCTATTTATAAAAAAATGTAGAAAAATTTTAATTTTATTTTTTAAGAGCTTATACTTAAAAGCTTTTAAATTTAAATTAATAATAATATATAATTAATAAATATATAATTAATAATACATAATTAATAAATAATGATAAACAAATGTTTACCTAAGAGATGCATAGACAAACATAATTGTTGCACCACAACATCGATGCTTGTTTCAGCACTTGTTTGAGTCTGAAAATAAAAAATAAATAAACAACTTAACATTAAATAGGTCTAAATAACACAAAAACCCCTAATATCAAATATAAACCTCTCTCTCTCTCTCTCTCTCTCTCTCTCTCTCTCTCTTAAAAAAAAATTGGATAACCACTTCCTAAATAAGAAGTCTTATAGTGTAGAGCCATATAGTATAGGGAGAGTATATTGATAGATGAATAACAAGTAAATTTATTTAACTAGGGAGAGTATTGATAGATGAATAACAAGTAAATTTATTAAAAAAAAAGTTAAATAAAACAATGTAAATTAGTGATTTTTCTGGTAAAATCTAATTCAAAATTTAACAGTAAATTTTGCTTTCGTAATACAACTATTGATGTAAATTTTTTGGTAAAATTTGATTCAAAATTTGCTGGAAAATGTTCAGGTAAATTTTACTTATTTTAGAATATTCAAAATTAACAACACTATCCTTAGTCTCCGTTATGATATTAACAATCTTTTCAAAATTCTTAAACGTAATATGTACCCATCTTAGTTAAATAAAGATAATTATGTTGTTCCATTACTATCTGAAGACCTTACAAACTCTCGCTATTTCAAACTCCCTTATATTGGTCAAATATCTGAGCTAACGAAACAAAGACTACATGCAATTATAAAGAGACATTGTAAGTCGGTTACCGTAAAATTAGTATTCACTTCGTTAAAAGTGTCTAAATTTTTTTCATCTAAAGATTATCTTCCTTTAGATTTTAAATCATTTGTCATCAACAAATTTGTTTGTGCAGGATGTAAATCCTGTTATATTGGCAAAACCTCTCGCCACCTAAAGACGCGCGTGATTGAACACTACAGAAGGGATAAAAACTCTCTTCACTCAAAAAAAAATGCTTTACAAATTATAATGATGAGTGCTTTTCAATTTCAGATCGTGCAAAAAACAAAATTGAATTAAAAATTAAAGATCGCATTCATGTAGGATGGAAAAAACCCGATATGAATAAACAAGTAAATTATCTTAAAGTGACTCTTACAATTTAATATGATTTACCGGTTTCTTTTGTTATATTTGACAATTGTTAAAATAATTTTTAATTATTCTTTTTGTATATATAGTAAGTTTGTTTACAATTTTATGGCTTTTATTATATTTATTTTTACAATTATATACTATATTTTATACCGTTTTTAACAAATATATTTTAACTGATGATGACTATATATAGTCGAAACATGTCTTGATTAATAAAATGATTTTAAATAAAATTAAAAGTCTTATTTTTAGAAAATAATTTCACATTTTGTGCTGAAAAAAAATTTTAGTAATATATATATATATATATATATATATATATATATATATATATATATATATATATATATATATATATATATATATATATATATATACAGGGCTCAATTTAACAGTCGGACATCGGACATTGTCCGGCTAAAATCTCAGATCAATTTACAAAGTCATCGGACATTTTGACAGACGGGAATTAAATTCTACAAAATAAAGCTGGCGTGCAAGGGAACGCTATTGCTGACCACGCCAATGATTGTTTTTGTTTACAACTTGACCACAACTGTTTAGATGTTTTGATGATCTAAATGTTTTAGAAATGCGCTGAAAAAAGAAAAGTTAAGCTAAACTTAAACTTAAAAAAAATTGAAAAAACTAAAGAATAAGCAAAACAATTCCTTACGTAAAAGAAAATAAATTAGCATAAAAAAAAAAAAAAAAAAAAAAAGAAGTTAAAATTACTTTTAGTTATGTTTTGAATTTGTAAAAAAATTACTTTAAAACTCATCTTTTAAAACTTTTAATTAAAGTTATGCAAGAATTACGCAAAACGCTTTTACAAATTACTACTATTAATTGTTTAATAAATGAATAAATTTTATTGAAAAGTGAAATTAAATTATTGAAAAGAAAAAAGTATAATATTTATAAGTTGTATAAACATTTTTTTAAAAAGTTGCAAAAAAAAAAAATGTTTAAAAAAATAATGCAGTCTTTTTAAAATAGTAATTTTTATTCATTTTATGCTTTAATTAGTAACTCAATTTTGAAAAAAACTTTTAAACAATTCTTTGTAAAAATAAAAACAACAACAACAAAAGAAGCAACTAAATCATGGGAAGTTTTAATTTAACTTATATATAGTTTAAAATAACTTAAAAATAATCTTTTAAAAGGTTAGAAAGATTAGGAAAAATATTCTTAAACATTTAAATTTATTATAAAAATTGCATATCTACTAAAAAAAATTAAATACAACATTTAATTTACACATAATGCGTTTATTTTAAACGAATATTATAAATTCAACTTAATTTCTCCGCGCAGCGGTCTTGCTTGTCAAGGTATATATATATATATATATATATATATATATATATATATATATACATACATATATATATATATATACATACATATATATATATATATATATATATATATATATATATATATATACACACATGTATACACTGGCGTATATATTTCATCTTCACATTTGTTATTATTATTTTAATTTTATTTATTATTACTATCAGTTTGATTTATACTAAAAGCAGCCATTTTTAAATGAAAAAATAAAAACAACCGATTTCTACTAGTAGTGGCAGCATAAAGCATTTACTCCTAAATGGAAGCTTAGGAGTAAATGTTTACTTTTATTGAGAAACAAACAACAACTGACATTTTTCTTCTAGGGTCTCACCAAATATTTCTAGGATGAAGCTTTTAACATGTCCTCAAGTTGTCTTTTAAATTTTTGTCTATTAAATTTTTTCATCATCACAGCAAAATTTTTGTCTATTAAATTTTTTCATCATCAGCAAAACTTTATTCACATACTTTTGAACAATTCCTTTTTCATTTGCTTTTTACTTTTACCCAAAACAATTGCTTGTGAGCAATTACTTTTTTTTATTCAACTATATTATCACAATTTTTGTTCAAATATTTTTATAGATATCGGTTTTTTTATCTTTTATGTTATTCACCTCCCAAGTCTGAGAAGGCCACTACAGTTGAGAAGGCGACCTTATTGTGGTCACAACCCTCTCTCAACTCTTTAACTCTGAAACATGAACCTTTATGAATAAGGCGCAGAGAAACAACTTTAAAATAAATCAATACATATAGAGTTAACCTGAAATTTATTCTATTACAGTTTTAAATTATGTTTAAAAATCTTTTTCGAAATAATCTTTTTATAAATTATAAAATAACATTATATAAAATATATTTTAAATAAAGTTAAAGTAGAAAATTATACTAATTTTCAAT
>NC_061168.1:13147319-13157319 GCF_022113875.1 Hydra vulgaris
TTGCAAGGAGATCAAACAAAAATAAGTGACACTGTTAAAATTTTTAAAGATTTGATGAACAGTTTAACATTTTTATCAAAAAAAAAAAAAAAAAAAAAATGAATCTAGATACTTTCAGACTGTCAGTGATGCTCATTTTCTGGCAAACACACTAGATCCTAGATATTTTGAATCTAATCTTTCTGAAAATGAAAATGAAGCTGCCATGAATTTCACAGATAAAGAGTTCAAGAATTTGTTACTAATAATATTCAACTTAAAAGCCAAATCTACTCCATTCTGTAAAAGCTATTTGTATAGTGAATCTGTTTTTAAAAGTGTATCACCAATAGAATGGTGGAAATCTCTAAAAATTGTGGATTATAACATAATGGATATTGAAGGTTTATTAAATGCACCAGCTTCTAATGCTGGAATCAAAAGAATTTTTTCAACTGTTCATTTAAAGTTAAAAAACCAATTGGGGGTATAAAAAGCAGCAAAGCTTGTATTTTTATATAGAACATTAAACAATGATATATTGAATAATTTTGATGAAATATAACAGTAATATTGATAAAGAATATAGTTTACTCAAATAAAATACGCTATGCTTTTTTTAATTTAAAAGGATAACTAAATACCGCATTTTTTAGTAAAAACCTAGTTTAAACCAAAAAAACCATGGTTTTTGTTTTTTTTTCAAAAAAAAAACGGTTTTTTTGCAACCCTGGTGTTAACTTTACTTTTTTTAAGGAGCTACCACTTTGCTGGAGTGTATGGGGCTATTGCCTTGTTGAAAAAATAATTTACTATCTGAATTCAATTCTATAGCAGATTTACATAAATTTTTGGAAAGCAAATCAATGTACAATTGTCCTGTCATTATAAATTCAACATTCACCAGCCTTCCCACACCATTTAAAGCATCCTAAACCTTAAGAAAATCACCTTCATGCTGGACAGTTTTTTAAAATTTCTATCTAAGAGTACACCACAAGGTCTGTGCCAAACTTATTTTTATTTCTTGAAGTCAATTATTTGAAATATATTCTCATCACATCAAAACACTGAAAAAATGTCCTTTGTTAATATGCTGTTTTGCTAAAAACTTTTTTTGTTTAAAACATTAATGAAGGGTTTACTTTTTTTGAAGACGGTTTATTAAACCACTTGAATTAGGTCTTCTCTGTACAGTTCGAGTGGAAACATTTAATTTATGATTTTCAACAATTTGTCTGGAGGTAATAGTTTAATTTTTTTTTTGCTATCCCTGCAATTACCATATGAATACATACCTGATTTTCATCAGAGCCAGTTGTTTCATACTTATACACATCTTTCTAACACCACTTATATCTAATATTTTTCAGCACATTGCTTGAAGGTTAGGCCCTTTTTTAATCACAAATGACACTAGATCTGATGTTTAATGAATAATTTTAATGATAAACCATTAATGTTATTAATTTTACTTTTTTTAAAAATAAACTCCTAAAAAATATAGTTTAAAATGCTTCTTTTTAATAACTTTAACAAAATGTTTTTAATAAAAATCATTTTTAATAGTTGACAAAACATTATACTTCATAATAAAAACTCAGATGTTTCTACTTTTGTCACATTTATTTTGGATAGAAAAATTGTAATATAGTTAATTTCATTTAATAGAGTTAGTTTTACAATGAGTTTTATAAATTTATAAAATTATAATTTTTTTTTTTAGAAATCAAAATTTTAAGAAAAAAATCCATCCAGACGTAAATACTATTTGATGTTGTAAAACTAGGTTTGAATCTGCTGATGATTCCCTTATGTTTCCACTCAGTACCTTTTTGCATTATTCCCATTCTCTTGTTCTTTATTGTTCTTTTCCTCCTCAAGACTCTTTTCAATGTTATTTCTGATCGAATTTCTCTTTATCCCTTAGGCAAATTTGTTGTTATTGGTGAAAATAATGTTCATCACACTGAATAACCTAACCTTAGTAGTAACCTTAGTAACCTGACCCTGCCAGCACTAAAGCTCATAACTTTTTTTATTTCTCTTTTTTCTTCTACCAGGTTTAAATTAATTCCATTCTACTAATTTTTCTACTTCTTTTTATTTCTTACTTCTTTTTATTTTTTAATCTCTTTTTTCTTCTACCAGGTTTAAATTAATTCCATTCTACTAATGATAAAATAATGATTTTCTGAAAAATCACAAACAAGCAATTTAGTAATTAAAAAAGTATGTAAATGTTAAAAACAAACTAAAAGATCAACTAAGATCATTGTTGTTGAATAGAAAATATTTTTCCATTTCACTGAATGAAAAACAGAAGATTTCTAAACATTAACATTATTCATAAACACAAACAATGGAATCTTGGACACATATTTCTGGTTCTTGTCCTGAAAAAAAAAGCATCAGAAATAGTCTCAGAGAGAGAGAACAGAATTCCAATTGAATTTTGCTGATTGTGTTGTTTTTTCTATCACTGATGGAACTTAAATGAGTTTGGAATAATTGTTACCACTGATCATCAAACTTGCTACACCCATGGAGTTACACCATACACCCATGAAGTTTATCTGGCAGTTCATGAGGTTTTGTACAAGAAAAATATACGTATGTTTTTTTAACGATAACTTAAGAACCAAATACATTTTTGACAAGGAAAATGCCACCAAGGATTTTTTTATTTTCTTTTGTAAATTTACCTCCTCAAATCCAAGATGGCCACTGTAGATGAGGAGGTTACTTAATTGTGGTTAAAACCCTCTCTCTACTCTATAACTCCAAAACACGAACCTTGCTGAACAAGGCTGCTGCACGGAGAAACAAAGTTGTCAGTGATAACAAATAAAAGCAATGATGACAATGAAGAAAATTTCAGACTCACTGATCATGAAATCAATCAAAGCATTGCATTAACAAGGGTAAAAGTCTATTAACAAGAAAGTTCAAAAATTGTCAAGTTATTACAGAAATCTCCAGTATAAAAGCGATTGCTCCAAAAAGAAGTTAAAAAACTACATAGCAAAGAAATTACTATTATTTTAGATTGTTGATTCAGTAGTTTCTTAAAATCAATCATCAAATCAGAATCATTCTGATTGATATATCTCCAAACCTCACTTGCACTGAAGAAAAGTTGAACATTTTGACTGACATTGTTAGTGCTCTTGAACCAGTCAAATAGACAGCAAAAACACTTTGCAGGAAAGATTCCAGAAATTTAACTGAAATCAAAAATTAAAAAAAAAAGCAGAGGTATAACTCCAATGTTGAGTTTAAGTCTATTTCAAATAAGTATTAAAACAGAATTCTCTTTTTTCTCAACAAGTATTAAATCCGAGCATTTTTAGGTATTAAACTATTTAGGTTAACTTTTAACCTTTTTAGGTTTTTAGGTATTATTTGTTACAGAAATTTGATTTAGAATAAGTGACAGCCCGACACTTCTTTAATAGAAAAAACACTTAAAACTTTTTTAAAGGGGTTTCTGAAAGCTTTTTTTTTTTTTGTTATATATATATATATATATATATATATATATATATATATATATATATATAAATATATATATATAAAATTACAAAACTGCTGTTTTTTAGTCTTTCATTTGTTACACTCAATTATCAATTATGAATCAAATATATTATCATCTAAAAAGAATTTATATTTTTTTAAATTTACCTTTTTTTTTTTTTTTTTTTTTTACCAATTTACCAATATGTATGTATGTATGTATGTATGTATGTATGTATGTATGTATGTATGTATGTATGTATGTATGTAGGTATGCATGTATGTATACAATATATAACTTTTAACTTAAGTTAGAGATATACCTGGATATATGCTGTTGTTGGATGTGTATGGAAACTGGAAAATTTATTTTGAAATCTAATTTTTCACTGGTACTTGATTCTCCATCCTATATACAGAAACTAATTCATAAAAAACAAAACAAAAAAAAAATAACATTTTTGAAAACTAAAAAAGATAATTACATTGGTAATATAAGTAAGTGTTCCTCTTAACCATTGTGCCATTACAATGCTGTCAACGATAAATGCAAACTGACCTTCATTTGTCATGTCTAAAGTTGAAAATATTTTCAAAACATTACAATTTCATTCACCTTTAGCACTTGGTATGTAACAAGTAGTTTATAGCTAAATCTTTCTTATAGCTCTATGCAGTCTATCTAAGTTGCACTTAAGTTAATTTTTAAATATTATTACTATAATTATACTTTATTTGTTCGATTTTAAAATATTAAATAATTTAACAACAAAAAACTAATGTCATGGTTAATAGTTTTAAAAAATCTTGTTCTAAAAACAAAAAGTTGTTTAACTTATGTAGCCCAAAATATATATAATATACAAATACAAAACATGGAAAAAATCTACCATTTACAATTGTCATACAAACAATAGAAAATTAGACAGCAAATCAGAATAAAAAAAAATTTTTTTCTTTCAGTGAACTTAAATTTTATAAAACCAACTGAAAACCAAACTTTATTTTTAGGGAAAATGCTTTCAAACAATACTAAGACAAAATGGTTAAGATAATTAAGAAAAAAGGCTTTCGAATGATAATAAAAAAAAGGTCATGCATGAAAAAGACACACTATAAAAAAGTTTGAATCAAATAAGAAAAAATGTCTAATGGAATTAAAACAACACTACCATTAAAAAACTCAACCTGACTTTAAAGTGTGCAACTCAACATTGAATGAACATCAATACTATACATCAATACTACCGATGGGAAGATGTGTTATTATTTTGAAATTCATTAAAAAAAAATGTTAATATATGTTAAATTGTTAAATTTTTTTTTTTTGTTTAAATTAAAGTTTTCTTAACTGAATATTATAAAAGTGTCATTCAGTTAAAAAAAGTAAAATTTAATACTAGATAATAGCCTTGTTAATACTAGCTGTTTGAGCAATATATCATACACATATATCTTCTCGTATAACCTTGTTACTTTCTCAATTTCTAAAGACTTTTTTATCTTAGATATACCATCAGTACATAAATGAACATATCACCATATTCATATAATAATTTAATATGGTCACTTTAACATGGTTACTTACTTGGCAATAGTATAAAAGGAACTTCTACAGGATCACGAGATGATGCACCCATCTATTAACAAATTTAAAAATATACTTATCTTTCCTTATATATATATATATATATATATATATATATATATATATATATATATATATATATATATATATATATATATATATATATATATATCTTTTCTAATTAAAAAACTATTAATGACATCAGAAACCAAATAAACTCGATAAAATCAAATTTTTCTTAATTTCACCCCCAGTTAGCTCCTTTACCAGCTTGGGAAGGGGTAGAGCAGAACAACTCACTATTTTTGCTTTTTTATAATTAATTTTTTTTTAATATATAAAAAAAAATAAAGATATATAAAAAACTTTTAATTATAATATAATATAAATTATATTATATATAAAAAAAAATTCTATAATAGAATAGAAAAAGCAATCTCTCCAATTTTGGTCAAAATTGAGATATTGATACTTGGGGGTTAACAACTGTACTATATTTGGGGGTTAATTTGTACTACTTTCGCAGTATATCTAATACGTAACATTGAAAATGAGCATCTGAAATTAAGAAAATAAACAGTCCATGATTTTTCTTAAACTAGGAGCAAAAATACAGTAAGTCCATAATTTTTGTAACAGTAAATCCCAATAAGTAGCAAATAAGCAATATGGAGTTACTGTTATTATAAGCAGTAAGTGATGTGAACTGTTAGTTTGCTTATTTTCAAAACACTTTAATTATTTTCAAAACATTTTAATTATTTCAATTATTTTTAAATGTCTAATCCTGTATAGTCAACTATTAGTTCATAGTTAACTGTATAGTTAACTATGAATAAATAAACTCATATTCATATTCAAAGAATATTCAGTAAAGGTAAAAGGAAATTCAGTAAAGGTAAAATAAAATTAATTAAAGGTAAAAAAAATATTGCATGAAAACATCCCACATTTTATAACAGAAAAAAAAATTACTTTTTATAACCAATCAAGAACTTAGAAAATACTATAAAACTAAACGCTTTATGTCCAAGTTCGATATTTGTTGTTAAAAACTTCGGATATTGATTATTAGGACTTTTCTAGTTTGATCATTTGTAACTAAGTTGATTTCTTTTTCTTTTTGTTCTTAGTTTAATTTTTTGTTTGTTTGTAACTATATCTGTTTTAACCTTTTTTAGCAGTAGAAACGTAGATAAAAACTGTGAGTCAATGAAAAGAATTTATGTAAAAATTGTATGAGTCAATGAAAAGAGTTTATGTAAAAATTGTATGAGTCAATGAAAATAATGTAAATTATCAGGAAAATATCAAGATCGGAAAGAATTCCGAAGCATGTATGAGGAAAAAAAATATGTTTTTTGAGCATAAAGGAACAGTTACAGTAAAAGAATGCACCTGAATGAAAAGTCATGCAAGATTGAGTTTTGGTAAATGAAACCATTGACCATGGTTATATTTGTAGAAAAGAGAGGTGCTTATATTCCTTATGATGATGAAACAGCAAATCAGGCATGGAAGCAAGAACAGGTCAATTTAGCTGCCAATTTCTTCTTGTGTGAAATATAACCTCTTTTCTCTACCTCTATAAATCTCTTGTTTCTCGTGTATGAAACACATATTTCTTGTATAAAATATGTGTTTCATACAGGAGAAAAAAGATTTTTTATAGAGGTAGAGAAAAGAGGGCACAATAAAGAGAAGCAACCTTTGCAGATGCTAAATTTCTAATAGATTGTATATATGCAGTTTTCATGAGAGATCTATAACTATTGAAAATCATTGAGTTGAGTCCTTAACTCAACTCAATGATTTACAATAGAGCCTTTTTTATTATAATGGTTATTATGTCAGCAGCAGAATCAGAAGATCTACAAGAAATCTTAAAGAGAGAGAGAGAGAGAGAGATTAAACCCAAAATAAAATATTAAAAGTTTGTTAATTAATGATTCAAAAATTTGCTACTAGTTATAAGAAGACTGATTATGTAACAGTTAAAGAGATCTGTTTGATACTATATTGTAACTCTATTTGGCTAAAAATTTTTTATCTGTTACCATGTTAACAATTATGTTATACCTTTTTTCAATAATCAATTTAATCTTTAACAAATAATTTTTATTTAATGATTATAAAATTACTTGTAAAAACACTTTGAAAGCTAAATTGATAACTTGCAATAATAAAAAAATCATTCTAATAACTTGTTGGGCTTTTGAATTTAAAATGCTGATAGTGATCAAATTATTGATTATCATTTCAGTTTGAATTTCACTTGGTGTAAAGAATTGATTAAGAAAAAAAAAATAAGTTTTCTATTCTATGTTGGTCAAAAATACCATAAAATATAGATACCATACTATTATAAACTAACAGAGATGAAAATTCTCAACAAATACAAATACTTAAACTTGCTCTAAGCTTAAATAGATTAAAATAAATATCAAATATAAACTTTAATATACCATTAAAATAAATATCAAATATAAACTTTACCATTAAAATAAATATCAAATATAAATTTTAATATAACATTAAAATAAATATCAAATATAAACTTTAATATAACATTAAAATAAATATCAAATATAAACTTTAATATAACATTAAAATAAATATTAAATATAATTTAATATATCTTTAAAATAAATATCAAATATAAACTTTAATATACCATTAAATAAATATCAAATATAAATTTTAATATACCATTAAACTATAAAATTATAAAATAGATAATGTTGATCAAGAAAAAGTAGATGATTTGAAATATTAATATAAATACAATTAAAACCAAACAAAATTCTGACCTGCAAAATCTGACCTGTAAAATTCTGACCTATAAAATCATAAAAAAAATTAACCAACCTGACGAACAAGTTTCATGTTCAGCGAATCAATGACATTGAATTCCATCTTTTTAATGTATTGCGATGTTAAGTTTCTAAGAACAACATAAATGTTTTACTACTTTATCACAACCAATCTCCTTAATACCAGGCTAAAACACCCAAGCAGAAGCATCAAGCCTATAGTCTACTATAGTCAGGGAAGCTCATTTTTTTATTAACCTCTCAAAGCTTTTATTTTATGAATTTTATCCAAAACATGAACAACTGATGATCAAGGCCAATGTTTAAGAAAAAAGTGGAATGCTGTACAACTAGGGATGTGGTGGGGTTTTTAACTCTCTATCTTTGGTTTACAAAGCAAGCATATAACCACTACCACATTATATACACACACATATAATTAGGAAACAATTCATAATCAGTTTCAATTTCAGAACAGTTTTTATGATTAAAAAAATAAACAATTCAAAACATTTTGATTTCTTTTTTTTAGATTTGTAACATAAAAAAACTATAGAATTTTTCATTACATTTTAAAAAGGAACTTGTTATTGGAAAAAAAATTGTTGTGGTCTTTAATTTAATTTGTTAAAAATATTTACTACCTATTGTATAAATAGGGAGATCTAACTGGATGTTAAAAAAAGGATCAACTAATAAAAATTATTACTGTAAATAAAAATCTATGTTAAAAAAAAAACTATTTTCAACCAAATATTTTTTTATTATTGTTTTAAAGTAACAAATCAAAATCAAAATTAAAATAATACATCAAACTGTTATTTAATAACTCATTAAAACATATTTTTCACCCTGAAATGACTCCATCATTAAGTGGTGTTCATTAATTATGGTTAAAGATGATCTTCATTTTCAAACATTGTTGAAGATAAAAAAATTTCCTAGGTCTCAATAAAGTCGGCAAAATTTACCTTGTTTTCAATAAAATTTAATTTAATTTGAAAAATGAACTATTGTATAAATTGGCACATCTGGCTGGATATTATGTTTAAAAAAAAACTGATGATGATATTATGTTTAAAAAAAAGAATGGATGAAAAAATTTTTTTTATATATTTAATATTTTTTTATATTTTATATATTTTATATATTTAACATTTCAAATATTGTTTTCTACACTCAAATTCCTGATGCTTTCAGATTGTTTTCTACGCTTAAATTCCTGATGATTCCAGATATGAAATAGATTTGATTTATATGAGTTTAATTAATTTTGTCAAGTTACATATGAAATGATCAACTCTTGAAAATTTTTTAAACTTATAAAAAGTAAAAAATTATTCTGTAAAACCTATTTTTATGCTTAAGATCTGGAGGCCTTTATATAATTTACATACTACTTTGTTACTATATGTCATAGTTTATTAACGCAACAAGCTAACAATTTAAAACCGCTGTAAATTACAAAGGAAGTAGTAGTAGCCTAATCCTTAGGTTAAAAAATAAGAAAATTAATTGTCTTTGTTTACTGAAATGGTGACAAATTTGGCAAAAACTTTTTACTCAAAACAACAAGGTAAATATTTAAAATTTTTAATTTTAAATCTTGTCTTTCACACTAAAGTCATTTACATTATTTATTAATATTATCTTGGGGATATTTTAACATTGAATAGTAATAATAGAGCACTGATCAATATTTACTAACTTTTTTAGTATTTTAGATTTTTTAAACTTTTAGAATTTTATTTTCAAACTTAGTTTTAATAATAATTTGTAACATTACAGCAACCATTTTGCCTTTATTCAAAACAAAATGTATGTTTTATTCTAAATTTGTGTATGTGAACATACAATGTTTACATACACAATGTTATATGTTGTTACATGTTGACAATCTCATGCTGTCCCCTAATGTTATATGTTGACAATCTCACGTTGTCCATATTTACCCCTAATGTTATATGTTGACAATCTCATGCTGTATAGTCCATTTTAATATGCAGATGATCAGTCATGGTCTAGCAGCTACCATTAACACAACTTTTTATGGTTAAAAAAAGGCAATTAAAAGTTGCAATAAGTGACTGTTTTACATTTAGAA
>NC_061168.1:13162319-13179819 GCF_022113875.1 Hydra vulgaris
TTAATTTTAATTTGAACAGTTAATAATTAACTAAAAAAATTTATCTATTGATTTTGGATGAGCATTGAGTTTTAAATGAATGTATTTTTCATATTAATTAAAGAGAGACACATGTTTCCAAAAACATTAACTGGAAGCCTGGAAATCAAGTTTAAAATTATTAATTTCTGACAATTATTCATGGCAAACATTCTGGAAAAAAAAATCACCCAAATTGATAAAACTTGAATCAATATGGAGTCTATGACTCATAGTTCAATAACAACTATCCTGGTGACAACTGGTTCAAATCTTTAATTAAATAAAACAATTTATTTTGTTTAAAATTTGGTTGGGAGATTTTATAGCAAAGATGTTGTGATATCTTTATTTGGACGAATTGCAACATGCTGTTGATTGTGTTGCTGACATATACAAATATGATGAAACTAATGAAATGGATAATCCTGGTTCAAAAATAGTTATATCAAATGAAATAAATAACTTTGCTTCACACTTTATAAATTTTTACAGTTCTAATAAAAACAATATTCTTTTTGTATGCTTGCTGCACAACAAAACCATTAACTTCAAATTAGCATCAAGGAACACATCAAAGATATATAGTTTCCATGAGAGGTCAGTAGTGAATGATAATTTGAGAAGAGAAAAAGAATATAAATTATATTGAAATAAATTAGTTAACTACTGAAATTCAGTTTGGTTTTCACCAGCCAATGCAAGCTCCAAGCTGTCACAATAAAGAGATTCACGATAGACTGCCTGTTTAATGCAATTAAAAAGTGATGACTTTTTGTGACAATTGGAGTATATATTTGTGTCATCAGAAAGTAGATCCACTTCTTCACCAGATTCTTCTACATTAGATTCACGCTACAACCTTATAGCTGATTAAGATTCTTTTGATGATTTTTTTTTTATGCTGATGTTGTTTGTCACTTGGTTGAAAATCCTCCTGGTAAACACTTGGTGTCAGTTATAAAAATATTATCCTCCTGGTAAACACTTGGATTATGTTGTCAGTTATAAAAATATTATCCTCCTGGTAAACACTTGGATTATATTGTCAGTTATAAAAATATTATAAAGAACACTCATTATGAGGTATAAAAAAAAAAGGGTATATTACATAAAAATTTGTAACTCTTGGGGGAGCTATGAATAAAATAACATGAAATGGATGAATATAAAAATTTTAACAGCATATTTTAAAGTGTTGTTAAAAAAATATATATATATATATATATATATATATATATATATATATATATACATATATATATATATATATATATATATATATATATATATATATATATATATATATATATATATATATATATATATAAATATAAAATATATATAAATATATATATATATATATAAGATAACATAAAGTGTATATATATATATATATATATATAAGGTAACATAAAGTGTTCCAAAAGTAGTAGTATTACCATGCTACAAATAAATTTATTAGATATTTGTTTAAGTTACTTACTTTTTAAAAAGTTAAAAAAAAAATACCGTTTTCTTTTCTTTTGGTATTTTTGATTCTTCTGTTTCCTTTGTTTCATTCACAACATCCTGTTTATAAAAAACTGTATTGTAAAGAAATTTTAATTAAAAAGAAAAAATAACATGCAAAGTTAACACTTTTTTATCTAAAATAACTTGAAGGGACCTTAAAATATGGCCCCCGTAAAAATGTGAACTGGCCTCTGGAGGCACTGTGTGCATACACTAATTTAGAAGTGTAAACGAAAATATTTTATTGTGCAAGTATCTTACAGACTCTAGTTTTGTAGGAAATAACCAAAAATCCATTTCACTACCCTAAAAATCATAAAAATCTGTATTTACATTTAAGCAAGTATTTATGTTATCATTAGTACTTTTTTATACCCTTAGATTAGAGGTTTTACTTCATTTAGGTTGAAATTATTTTTTATTCAAATATATATATATATATATATATATATATATATATATATATATATATATATATATATATATATATATATATTTAAAATATAAATTGAAAAAAATTTCTTTTTTAGCCCATTAGATTTTAAATTAAAGTTAAAAATTAGTCAAGTGAACTTAGTCACCAATTTGGAATTAGTAAATTTAGTCATCAATCTGTTTATTTTATAAATAGGATTATTATAACCAATATATTAATTTTGAAACTTTATCAGTAAATTTTTCCAAAAACTTAAAATAAAAAACATTAAAACTTTTTTCTCAAAACAAATAATAAACACTAAAGTTATAAGCTTTACTTAAAAATATAGCAACCTCTTTTTTGACTTCTTTTGCATAAGTAGATGCTTGTGCTAGTAAGGTAGCCTTTCTATCCTCTTCAGACTGTTTCTTTTCTGTTGAACTTTCTTTATGATTTTCTTTTTCTAATATATTTTTGTAAATTAAAATTTTGATAAAACAAATAAACTAGATCAAAAAGTTAAAACATAAATAAGTGCTGATTGTGACCACCTTTTTTTTTTTTTACTCTGTTTTTCTTGACCTGTTCATTTTCATCAGATTTAACTCTGTTTTTTTTTTCTTTTTCATTCTTTTTTTCATTTTCATTTTCATGGACTACCTTCTTGGTTTTCTAAAATAAAAGTTACTCAAATAAAAAAATTAATAGTTCAAAAATATAAAACAAAAAATTAAACAAAAATAAAACCATTCTTGTTTCACTTACTTTTTCTTCTTTACTAGACTTTCCTTTCTTTTTTTTTTTAACCTATAAAAAGGTAAAATAATATGAAAAATATATATCATATACAATATATATATATATATATATATATATATATATATATATATATATATATATATATATATATATATATATATATATATATCTATATATATATATCTATATATCTATCTATCTATCTATCTATCTATCTATATATATATATATATATATATATATATATATATATATATATATATATATATATATATATATATATATATATATATATATAAATAGATAGATAAAAAAAAGTATTACTATGGTATAATATTAATAATACAAATACTCTTGAGCATTTTGTGCTCAATACTATTAAATAATAGAGCAATATTTATTTATATAAAATGAATAAAAACAACTTTTAATGGAACTCTGAGTTTCATGCTTTTGGCAATCATCACCCATTGTGTAAAATTTCTAACAAAAAAACCGTTTAAAAAATACAAATCAAAATTATGGTGGAATGAGTTCAGACACTCCAAAAACAAAACACGTAGATAATAGGAGGAATCATGGAAGGTAATAACATGATGTAAGCCCTACAATCGAAAGCATCGAAAGTTTGTAATCTTTGTCTCCGCAAGAAATTTTATATAATATCAAACAGAGAAGAAAATTTACTTAATAAAAGATATGAAATAACATCAAGTGCTAGAATTCAAAGAAATTTTTACTTTCCTTATTCGACACCAGGGACTAAAATCTTAGGCATCTTTTTTTCTGTTTTGTTTTTGTAACGTCAGAACTCATTCCACTGTAATTTTAATTTGTATTTTTTAAACGGTTTTTACGTTAGGAATTATACACAATGGTTGATGATTGCCAAAAGGCATTAAACTCAGAGTACTCCCGTTTCTCCTGTATTTAATTACAGCTCTTTTTGCTGGCATTTTTGAATGTAATAACTTCAATATGTATTTTTTTTATTGTTGTGGTTGTGAACAATTAACAGTAATAAAAATGGATTGTAAAGGAAATTACATTTGTTGAAGTCATTTTAATTGTCGCAAGTAGCGCAATTGTTACTTTTATAACTATTAAAAAACATTTCAAAATTCAACAATTGAAATAATTTAAAATTGTGGATACCTGACATATGCTACTATACTTAAAAAAGAAATAGATATTTATAAATAAATTTAGAAATTTCATTTAGAAAATAGATAATACTAAAACTTTTCCGCCTTAATGCTAGTGGATAAACAAAATGATTATTTTTTAAATTTCATAATTTATAGGAATATAAATTAGTGCCTAAAAGTTTCATTTCATAAAACTTTTAGGCACTAATTTATATTCTGGCGGCCTATAACTGGACCTTATTTTGAATTTTCTATATTCATAGAATATGACAATTTTGATTTACTGCACTTTCAACATACTACTGATCTACTGCAACATACTGAAATTTCAACCTACTGTATTTTCGACCTACTATTTTTTCAATTGACTTTATAACTATGCTTTTTCTAGTGTGCATTTTATATATTTGCTGTTGATTTGAATCAGAGCTGAATTTAATCAGCCGTGGCACAGTGACTGAAGCGCTGGCTTATAATTGAGAGGTCGAAGGTTTGATGCCTGGTCTAGGTATGTAAGGCCTATTGAAAGTTCTCCTTAAATGCTCTTCCGCGCAGCTCTACAACAAAACTGTTAGGCCTTGTTAGAGCACCTTAATAATTAGAAGAAAAAGAAAAAAAAATCATTTTCTAAAATTTAATGTAAATGGCAGAAATATTTATTCTCCAAGGAGACCTAACGGTCTTATCATAGAGCACCATGAAAAGGCATTTATCAAGATGTTTGCGCCTCCTCTTGTACCAATTTCGCTAATCTGACCTCTTTTTTTATATACTACTTTCGAGTCTTTAATACAAGGTAGGGGAAGGGAAAGGGAAGGTAAAAATACAGACTAGTAGGTTGAAATAAATATCTCCTATAATCATTTGAATATCAAATTATCTCAAATCGGTTAAAAATAAAAGTCTCTAAAATCAGTTGAGAAAAAAATCGTTCGAAAATGAAAATGTCATAAATCGATCGAATTAAAAAAGGACTATAATAGGTTGAAAACAATTTAGGCCTCAGTAGGACATAAAAATTATTTCCACTTTTTAGTAGATGTTTTATTTTGTAGATCAAGTTTGTAGGTGCAGGTTTTTGTAGGTTGAGCTATGCGATACATTCTTTCTCACACTCACCCCCTCCCTCTATTTTTATAATTGATTATTACAAAAAACTTTATCCTGATTAAGAATGGTATAACAACATAGCACAGTGGGCCAAGTGGTGGACAAAACCTAAAATATAAATATTTTTTATATACAAAACCATATAATAAAACATATTTGTAATACTCTCATTTAAAGTTTTGAAAATTGTTTTTAGTATATAAATGTCTTTTAAAACCACAAAAATCAGTTGCGGTTTCATGTAAAATGTAAAGTAAAGATTAGCCTTTAATATACTTATAATCTGGCTTTAAAATAACAAGGTAAATTTTTAACATTTATAACTTTTATTTTGTACAAAAAGTGTCACTTAATTTAGGGAACCTACGAGAACCTATTGTAAATACTTGAACTTGTAAATGTAATATGCATACAAACCTATTTGAACTATATACATTGCCCCTAACTTCCCCTTTTGGGTTTCTTTAACATTTTAAAATAACGACTTGTAACTTATGTTATTTGCTTGAAATCAACTTTTATTTCTTGTAAACAAAAATACATGTTATTTTGTTTGTTATTTAACTCAATACAAAATGCACTGTTTACCAAACAGTTTTTTTATTTTTTTGTTTAGTAAAAATATAAAAATTGGCAAGATTCATTGACTTATTTGACAAAATAAACTAGTTCCTAATGATATAGTAAATCATTAGGAACTAGTTTATTTTGTCGTATAAGAATTCTCTTAAAATGGTATAATACCATGATATACCATTCTTTTCATAGAAATTAACTGTTCTAGTTGCTACAGATGTTAAACTAGAGGGTTCTGAGTGAAAAACTTTATAAATTAAAATGTAAAAAATTGACAGCTGCAAACAATGATAATACTCATTTTGAGAGAAGCAATGAAAATTGGCTGGCTCAAGATTATATAATATCATTAATCTAGTGATAAATTTTCATTTTTTCTGAAGTGTGCATTTTTATTTTGTTGAAGTTTGTTTCATCAATTTTTTTATTAATTTTATTCCACCAGAAGAGTTTGTTATTCAGTTCAATCATTTCAAATTCAATTCAGTTCAATGATTTCAAGTTAAATTCAGTTCAACAAAATTCAAATTCAGTTCAACGATTTCAAGTTATAGAATTTAAAATTAAAAAATTGCAAATCCACGTTTTTAAAGTTTAATAAAATTTGTTAAATAATTTTTAGAATTAGCAACTATTTAACTAAATTTTATGATAAAAGTAAATATATCTTAATAAAAAGTGATTCTTTGGACATATAAAGGGTTTTAATAAAAAAAAAAAAAAGATCAAAATAATTTTGTCCACCATGTCTAATATACGGCCCACAGTGTATATGCTTAAAATTTTTTAGAAAACTACCCTAACTTAATGTCAAAGTTTAAGAATACACAAAAAACGCAAAAATTACAATATTTTATTAAATTGAGTTTAACAATTCATTAAGTACTTTAATTTACATCTAAGTGTATGTATATTTATTTACCCCTATCATTATGTCAGTTGTTGACTATAATCCTAAATCAGGAATTAATTTTGAACATATACCTAAAAATGTATTAAAAATTTATTAAAAAATCTTTCATTAAAATTTTAGATAATTGCCATTTTAAAAAGATGGCAAACACTTGTGCTTTTTGTATAATTTTTTTAACATGTTTTTATTTGATTCTTAATCAGGATAAAATTAGGTATCATAATCAGTAATAAAAATAAAGGAGGAGAGAGAATTTTTTGGAAGCAGAGACATTTTACATTGTCAGGTTGCCATAGAAGTGATATTATGGGTAGATAGCGTGATATTTATAGCTTTGTTAAAGTTAAAATATGTGCATTATTTTCAGAGGGTTATTCTCAAAGTACTCAAAACAATTTAAAATATTAAGATGTGCCATGCAAATTGTTTTATGCGTGAGAAACTCATGGCAAAAATTGTGGTAGAAAATTTGTGAGTAAAATCAAGGAAGTTATGATTAAACTTTTTATGTTTAGTAGTACTTACATACCGAAACTGACCTACCCTAACGCATATATATCATCTTTATTTGTCATTTAAATTAAAATAAAAACAGCAAAAAGAATGCTTTGAATAAATTCTAAATAAAAAAAATTTTAAAAAAAGACCAAAAAATTGGTTTATTTAAATTCTAGATAAAGTAATTAAAACATAAATAATAAAAAAATAATAAATAAAAAATGTTTTATGTAGTTTAAAAAAAAGATATTCAAAAAAAAAAATTTTATAATTATTATTTTATTAATTAAAAAAGATTTAAAAAAAACAACCTTGTTGCAACTTAAAAAGATTTGTTGCAAAATAAAAAGATTTGTTGCAACCTAAAAAAAAAAAAATGCTTTGTTTTTTGCAAGTGCTTTGTTTTATGCACTTGCCAAAGTTTTTGTGGGCATTTGGGCGAATGCAAAAAGGCTTAAGTATAAAAACGCTGGGCAAATTAAGAAGAATAATATATATTTATATATGTGATTGTCCATATTTCAGGTGTTTCTTGTGCTTAGGAAGTCAGATCATTGTTTTCAGTAGAGTTGTTTCCTGTTGCTGCAAAAGTACAAAAAAAAGTTTCTATACTTATATAACTACAATAATTATATAATAACAAAAAAAATATATATAAAAAATAATGAAAATAACATAATAAAAATAAATAAAAATTTTGTGCAACAAAATTTTTATGTAATAGGTAGTAAAGTTTAGTTTTTGTTAACAAAAAATTTTAAACAATTTTTAACGAAATGCTTTAACAAGTTAAATGCAATAAAAAAATCGTTATGTTATGAATAAGTTTTAATCGTTGATCTTTTTTAAAGCTTTTATTTTATGCAAAGGCTTTAAATTAAAAAAAAAAAAGAATGACAGACTTAAAAGTATGCATGGAAATAGGGGGGAAGGGTTCAAATTTCTAAAATTTTGGCGTGTGTACTTTATGGACAACCCCTAATATCAAAAAGTTTGGTTGAAGTTTAAACTAAAAGCAATATTATTTTGACACAATTTAAAGTACCACTTAAACAAATAGTTGTATTTAAGGCTTATGTTTATTAAAAATTTCTTTTAAGATACCTAGTGCCAGGTACTGCAAGAAAATAACTGATTCTGGGTACCCAGGAGAAAATAACTGATTTTGGGTACATCGACTATTATATATATATGCTACATCAACTATTTTATAGCCTGCTGTTACATCAACTAACGTAAAGACTACCTCGCAATGGAGAGCCGCTACATCGACTAAGATTTTGGTTTGGGCAGGCAATCTATCAAATAATTAAAAAAAAAAACATTTTTCCGGTCTTTAAAGTAATTTTTTAGTTAAAGCACAATTTTATTTTAAATTTGTGTAACATAAGTTAAAACTACATGCATTTATGTAATGACATAATTCATTTCGCAAATAACAAAAACTTAACTAAAAAGCGCCAGAACTTTTGTTAGAAAGTTCTGGCACTTTTTCGTTAGGTTTTTGTTGTTTGCAAAATGAATTATGTCATTACATAATTTTTATTTTCGCTGCGTTGGTTTGACAAGGATTTTACTAAAACTTTTGATATTAAGAAAATTTAGAAAAAAATCTTTTTTTTTTTTTTTGTTTAGCTAAAATTATTTATATTGTTGTCTTAGTATTCGTTTTTTTGGTTGATGTATAAGTATACATAAATAAATAAAAATAAGAATTACATAAATATTTTTTAGACATTTAAAAAAAAAAAAAAAAAGTTATTTGCTATTTTCGTAATATAAAAAAAAATCAGTTAGAACCTTGTCAAATCAACACAATGATTTGGTGAATATTTTTGTTTTAGTAAAGAAAATCGTTAGTAAATGCAACTAAGAGGGAACATCCTTAATGAAATTCACCCTGTATTTGTTAATTCTTAACCCCTTTCTCCTGTCACAAAGATCACACATACCTGACCTCCAATCCCTTCTAAACTGTGATGGCAGTTTTAATGTCAAAAATATTTTACAAGATTTAAATGTAAACACTTTGCAGCATTTTAAACATTCAACCTAATGAAAATAAGGCAATACGCATAGACATAAGAAATGCAAGTAAAAATTTCAACGAAGTAAAAATTTTCTTTAAATAACTTAACTAAATAACGGGTTCGATCCCCACCACGTCCCTGGTAGTACCGCGCTCAACTCGTTTCTCCGTGCAGCCGCCTTGTTCGTCAAGGTTCGTGTTTCGGAGTTATAGAGTTGAGAGAGGGTTATAGCCACAAAATAAGTAGCCTCCTCGTCTGTAATGGCCTTCTCGGCCTTGAGGAGGTGAATTAAAATAAAAATTAAAAAAAAAACTCTTTCACTACTGCAAGCCGCTGGTAGCGGCTTTTGAATTTCATTAAATTTGACCGCAAGCCGCTGGTAGCGGCCTTCGAGTATGCTTCACAGTTTTTTGTTTTGTATATAATTTTTTTTTTCTAGACAAATTTAGTTTGTTTATTCCTAAAGTTTAATAAATTTTCTATTAAAATAGTACCAAATAAGAGCAATAACTTGTAATTTTAGAAAGTTATAACCTTTAAAAGTTGAAAAAACACAAACAAAACTTTCGAAAAAAAAATTTAACAATGTTAGTTCTATAATAAAGTAGCGTTATCATTTACACTGCTAAAGTAAACTTGTAGAAGTCGTATAAGTATTTAGTTAAGTAATTACAAAAGTCTTTTGTTTAAAAACATTCTTGTTATACATTAAATAAGTAATCTTTTGAAGTTAATATTTCTGTTGGAATTTACAAAAACAACGACTTTAAACGCTTAGTATTTCTTGTTGTTAAACAAAGCGTGTTAAAAACCAATGTAATTAAAAAGTTTATTTGTACAGCTTTCTATTGATATATAGTTTGTGACGTTTTTAAAAAGATTTACTATTAGAATTTCAATAAGTTTGTAATGTTATGTTATCCTAATTTTATGCAAAAAAAGTGCGGTCACGGAAAGAAGTTTTTTTAAAAAACAGCTGGCAGCGAAAGAGTTAATAAGTATTAATAAAGTTGTAATACTAAAGTAATTCTTTAAAGTTGCATTTGCAGAAAAACTATTTTTGATTTAATAACATTCATTTTCAGTAATAAGTTATTTGGCCCTCTTTTGGCCAGACTCAAAATTTTTTAGCTTATTTTAATCTTTAGACTAACAGCTTTCATACAAATTAGCTAAAAATTTAATTTACAGTTAAAAATGGAATTTCTTATATATAAAATATATATAAAATTGGCTTTTAGTTTTGTAAAAAATAAATAACTTAGACACGTTTATCTTTACTAACGTTTTTATATAAGCAAAAATTTTAAATAAAGTAGCTAATTATTTTAATTAAAGTATCATTGAAAGTTGTATAAATTTTAAAGTACTAGATTTATATTATTTAATTGTATAAGATTTTCTTCTCTAAGTAAAATAAAAAAAGTAAAAATTGACCTTAAACACTGATGACTTAAAATGGTCTTTTTAATAAACTTTAAACGATTAAAATTAATTTACTCAAAAAGAAAGATTTTGTTGAGAAGAAAAAAAAAAGACAAACTTTATTGAAAGCTGTTTTTACTTATGTTTTTATATTGTTGAAAAGCATTTAAATAAACTAACAAATCACTGCACCAGAATTTTAAAAAAATATATAATTAATATATATATATTTTCATATTTATACAAGTATGTATTTTTATTATAAATTGTAAATAAAAATAACTTTAGATAAAAAAAATATATATAACTTTTTAAATAAAAGATTTAATTATTTTTTCTTTTGTTTACGTTACTAAGAAGAATTTGTAAGTCTTTTTTTTTATTTTTAAATGAGCAATAATAATAAACAATCCTAAAATGTAAGTTGTTACTTTATTTAAAAAGGGCTTCGTATAATATTATATAATAAAAACATTGGTAAATATAAATGATTCAAAGTTATTTGAAATGTAATTTAAATAACCTTATTGTAATTATTTATCGTTGTTATTTATCGTATTTATTTTAGTTAAGTTTTTATTTTTTTTTTTTATTTTAGTTTTGGTTAAGTTATTTTTATTTTATTTTTTGTTGTTTTTTATATATATATATATATATATATATATATATATATATATATATATATATATATATATATATATATATATATATATATATATATATATATATATATATATTTAGCCCTAAGAATTAAGGTCAGCATTCAATCTAACTTAACTGCTAACCTAGAAGTGTTAAGGCCATCAATATAATATAACAGGCTTGCCATTTCACTTCATAATATGACTACGCAAATACAAATAGTATTTGCGTAGTCATATTATGAAGTGAAATGGCAAGCCTGATATACTATATATATACATACATATATATATATATATATATATATATATATATATATATATATATATATATATATATATATATATATATATATATATATATATATATATATATATATATATATATATATATATATCAGGGCTCGAATTAAGAGTATCGCGATTGCTTTTTACACCTTTGCGATTAGTTTTTTCTTAAAACATATTTTTTCGCAATTGGTTTATTTTTTTAGTTGTTTATTTACTATTTTTCTAACTTAGCTTTTTTTTTTTTGGCAATTCTTAAAAGTAATGTTTTCATAGTAAAGTACATCATGCAAAGTTTGTCTTTTAAATAGAAGCATGATCATTAGTTTTGGAATAGAAGCATGATCAATTGCTCTTTCGCGCAAAGATTTTTATTCAACATAAAGCACTTTTTAATTTAAACTACTTTAATCTCTGCGTAGAAGCAAATTAAAAAGACAAAAGTTAAAAATAATTTTTTCTTCATTCTATGTTTTTAGCAAAACAGCATTTTTATATTTTTTTAAAAGAATCGTTGCTCCAAATTAACTTAATAATAATGATTTAAATTATTATTTTATAAACAATTTTATATAATTATTTTTAACACTTTAAGTATAATAAAATTAATATAAATTCGTTTTTATTAAATAAAATTTCTATTAGTAAAATTGTACTAAAGAAACCAGCAACTTTTTTGCTTTCACGTTTTTCACTTAAACAACCTTGAAACTATTAAAGTTATATTTAGTTAACTTTACTGAATGGATGGAGTATATCACAGTAAATTAACTTATAACCTAAATTCAAAACAACCAGTTAAGCAGGCTGTCAAGCAGCAACTTTCGAAAAAAATGACAAAAAATGACGGTATTTTGAGAATAAAAATGACAAAAAATGAAAAAAAATGACTGATTTCATTATAAAAATGAAAAGTTCAATAATTTTATTTTAAAAATAACAAACAAAATAACAAACAAAATCATCCGCCATCACTAATTTCTTTTAAAAATGAAAATCTCAACATCTTTTTGTTGTTTAACACGCAATAAAACGCTTTTCTAAAGTCTAAAATAATTAACATAAATAAATTTTGCTAACTAATTATAACTGAACCAACAGTTCAAGCTCTATTATATTTACAAAAACTTTCAAACTTTTAACGACTACTTTAATTTTTTGCAACGCTTAATTATTCTATCCATTGCATAGTTTACAGATAGCATATTCAGAGTTTCTTTTTTCAGCCCATAACTGGATTTTCACTAGATTTTTGTCTAACTTTTTCAACCACACATCATTCCACTTAACCATTATACTATATAATCTATTGATAAATATACTAAAAACTAAATATAAGAATCACTAACTTTACTAATTCTATACTATAGAATGATTTATTTTTTTAAATAATAACACCAATTTAGCAATACAAATGGATAATTAAAATTAAAATGTGAATATAAAAGATTGTAACTGTTATTATAAAATAGTTTTGAAAATTAAATAAAAAACTAAGTAACATAATGTCTAAAACAACTTAAAATTATCAAAAACAGCAAGTCTAGGTATTTTTTTATAAAAAAAACTTCAAAGTGTAAAAAATTCAAGAAAAAAATGAAAAAATGACAGAAACTAACAAAAAAATGAAAAAAAATAAAGAAAGAAAAAAGAACCCAAAAAAAATGAAAAAAATGAAAAAAATGACGACTTGACAACCTGAGTTAAGTTAAGATAGAAACTTACAGTTACTCAAGTATTAATTAAACAATTATATTAATTTATTTAATATACCCGCAAAAGTTAGCCATAGACATGTTTCAATTTAGATCTTACATGTTGTTAACACATAATATAAGCTTTTAACTAATAATTATTATAACAAAAAATGTTGAATAGAATATGAAAAACGCGACACCATTTTTTTATATTTTTATTTTTTTTATAGCGACAACTAGACTAAACATTTTCTATAAATACGCAATTGTTTTCAGGAATTTTATTTAAAAAGAAACCAATTTAACAAGAGAACTTTAGCCTTAAAATTCACTTATTCAAATAATTTTGTGATTGAAATTTGAAATTAAAAAAAAATTCAAAAACTTAAAAAAAGTTTGATGAAACAAGGGATAAAAGAAGAAAGATTTTTTTTCTTAAATCGTAAATTTTATTAACATTTTGAATTATATATTTTTTCTTGAAAATAGTTTTAAAAGTAGAAGCATTCTATTGTAAACATCAAAGCAGTGATTGCAAATTGCAAGTTAAAATAAAAATTAAAAAATAAATTAAATAAAAATAAAAAAATAATTTAAGCATACTCTTATACTTAATATAATTCGATTTATCAAACAAAATCTTTTGTTTCACTTTTTTTTGGAAAACAATTAGAATAAAAAAAAATTGAATGAAAACATCAGTTTAAAAACCATCTGAATGAAAAACTTAATTATACTTAAGTTTTTAATTGTACGCTTCGTCAGGAAACGATAATTTATGAAAGACGTGGTATCTAATGTTTTTATGCTTTGATCTTACTCGTTTGGTTCATATATTATAAACTCGTATAGGTCTATAGGCGCAAATATGAAGTTTTGTTTTTGTTTATTAACTAGATCAATTTTATTTATTTGTTTCCTTTTATTGTATAAATCAACATGAAACAGCGTCACAAATTTGTTTTACATTAACGCAAGTTCTTTATATTTTTAAAACAACTTTGCAGTTTGTTTTAATGTTGTTTTATAGTTTTTAAAAATTAAATACTTTTTAAAATTAACACGTGTTTTAATGTCAGCACAAACGTATTAAATAGTTTTCTTTGACTAATTGCGGTAAATATGCAGTAGTGGTGTAATGGTAGAGCACTCGCTTCATAAATGAGTGGTTCCAAGTTTGATCCCCACCACGCCCCTGGTAGTACTGCGCTCAACTCGTTTCTCAGCGCAGTGGCCTTGTTCGTCAAGGCTCGTGTTTCGGAGTTATAGAGTTAAGAGAGGGTTATAGCCACAAATAAGTAGCCTCCTCGTCTGTAGTGGCTTTCTCGGCCTTGAGGAGGTGAATTAATATTGAAAAAAAAAAAAAAAATCAAAGTGGTTTAGATATTGCAATCTTGCTTTTTCTCTTACTTTTTTACTTTTACTTTTTTAAGTATAATGATACTTATATATACTTATATATTTCTTTAAGTATATATTTTACTTAAGTAAAATATATACTTAAAGAAATATCTTAATAGTATTAAAAACGTTATTGCTTATTACAACTGCAACTTAAACTTTAAGTTATAACTTAAGTTGTAAATAATAACAGCAACTTACGCTATCTTAAACTTTGCCGAACAAGATAATTATAAGATTATATTTAAATATGAGAGATAATATATTAAAAGTAGAACAATTATATACAAAAGTTACAATTATATACTAACGCAACTTCCCTCCCCCCCCCCATCACCGCAAAGAAGCGCAAGGCTTAAGGATATTGGGAGGGATAAAATTTTTTTTTTCTTTGCGATTAGATTTTTTTGCGTTAATTCGAGCCCTGTATATATATGTGTATATATATATATATATATATATATATATATATATATATATATATATATATATATATATATATATATATATATATATATATATGTATATATGTATATATATATATATATATATATATATATATATATATATATATATATATATATATTGTTGTTTTGATTATTTGATAATAATCAACTCTTTTTCGATTTGAGAGTGATCAATATAAAGTGAAATAATCACAAAATAGATCAATAAATAAATAAATAAAAGGTTAGATGAGAAAAAACAACTTTTTTACGGTACTTAAAGTTTCATGCCGTTTTCGGCACTCATCAGCCATATATTTAAATCAAGAAAAAACCGTTCAAAAATACAATTAAAAAACCGTTACAAAATTCAAAAAAACAATGGAATGAGTTCTGACGTCAAATAATTATAATACAAATAACAGCAAAAATAATAATGATTATAATAATAATAATAATATAATAATAACAATAATAATAATAATAATTAATAATATTTTATCTAAGCAGTTACAGTTTTCTTGATTAGAGTTTGCATCGTTGTATAAAATGTACTTGTTGTGCGAATTTATGATCGATTTCACACTTGGCATACAACTGTAGCTAACTTTGACTGTGTTCCTGTTAAAGATTTTATGTAGTTTGTTATTATTAGGAAAATGTTTGCCAATTAATTTCAAAAAACATTTTCCTACGTTGGTGCTAACATTTTTGCTAAATGGAGGATTAAACCAAATGATGTTGCGTGCTCTGTTCCGTTTTTTAGTTGATATTGCTTTAGGATTATATGTTAGATTACATTTAAAACCAGACTTTAATAAAGCCTCATTATATAGAGGAACAGCCTGTTGAAATATTTCTTTGGTAGAAGAATTTGTAGATAATCTAAGTTCAACCGAGTGTGGTATTTGTTTTAGTATACTTGGAGGGTGATTTGAATCAGCATGGATATAATTTAATGTATTATCAGGTTTGAGATAAGGTTTAAAGGTGCACTCACTAAGATTTAGAGTGACGTCGAGGTAGTTGACAATTTTCATGTTGCATTGTATAGAAATCCGTAAGCCATTGTATTTAAATATTTCGGAAAGATGCTTTTTTATTTTTTCCATTTGAGGGCCGCTTTTATTCCTAAAAACTGCTAATCCATCATCACGGTATAAACCAACCTCAAACTTGTTATAAAATTTTGAAATTTCGAAAAGAAGAAATATTCCTACAAGCTCACAAACCTCCGCGCCGTCAAAAGCTCCCATGGAAACATCAAATAAACCACTTGATTGCTTTATCCAAACCTGATTATTATTGAAAAGCAAAGACTTTCTTGCATGAAAAATTAACGATATATTCTCTTTATTTAGTGTTAAGTGTTGCTCTGCAAATTTGATAGAGTTTTTTAGAAGTGTTTCATTAATAGAAGGGTAGAAGTCAATGATATCAAAAATTAAAAATTTATAAAAGTGTTTGTCTTTTATGGCTTTAAACCAATCGATAACATTTCGAGTGTTTTTCCATTGGTTTAATTGTAATATACTTCTTAGTTCTGTATTAATTTTAGAAAGAATATCCTTGGTAATTCTTCCAATTTTTAGCAGGATTTAATAAACGGACAGTCGGATTGTTTTCAAAGTTATCTTTATGGTCTTTTAAGGTGATAAAACAATTGGAAGCTGTATTAATATCAATTTTATCGAAAACTTCATGATTTTTCAAAAGACGTTTACCTTCTATGTTTACTTTATTTATTACATTTGAGTTAGATAATTTGTAATTTGAAGTGATGGCATTTCTTAACAAGTGGTTGTAATCATTTTTAGATAATTTGTAAAGATTAGATTTTTAATCAGCATACGTATAAGTTTGATTAGATTTTCGAATAATGTTTATATCTTGTTTTAGTTTATTTTGAAAATTGCTTTGTACCTTTCGAAACTTAATGTGTTTTACAAGATCAATGAGTTCGTTCTCAAAAGCTAGCATTTCTTGACTTGAGCTTTTGACGGCGTGGAGGTTTGTGAGCTTGTAGGAATATTTCTTCTTTTCGAAATTTCAAAATTTTATAACAAGTTTGAGGTTGGTTTATACCATGATGATGGATTAGCAGTTTTTAGGAATAAAAGCGGCCCTCAAATGGAAAAAATAAAAAAGCATCTTTCCGAAATATTTAAATACAATGGCTTACGGATTTCTATACAATGCAACATGAAAATTGTCAACTACCTCGACGTCACTCTAAATCTTAGTGAGTGCACCTTTAAACCTTATCTCAAACCTGATAATACATTAAATTATATCCATGCTGATTCAAATCACCCTCCAAGTATACTAAAACAAATACCACACTCGGTTGAACTTAGATTATCTACAAATTCTTCTACCAAAGAAATATTTCAACAGGCTGTTCCTCTATATAATGAGGCTTTATTAAAGTCTGGTTTTAAATGTAATCTAACATATAATCCTAAAGCAATATCAACTAAAAAACGGAACAGAGCACGCAACATCATTTGGTTTAATCCTCCATTTAGCAAAAATGTTAGCACCAACGTAGGAAAATGTTTTTTGAAATTAATTGGCAAACATTTTCCTAATAATAACAAACTACATAAAATCTTTA
>NC_061168.1:13184819-13304819 GCF_022113875.1 Hydra vulgaris
TATATATATATATATATATATATATATATATATATATATATATATATATATATACATATATATATATATATATATATATATATATATATATATATATATATATATATATATATATATATATATATATATATATATATATATATATATATATATACATATATATATATACATATATATATATATATATATATATATATATATATACATATATATATATATATATATATATATTTATATTGATATCGAAACGAGACTTTTATATAGCTATCTGGCTGTTGAACCAACATATGTTTTGTACCATTGTGTGTTTGGGAATGATGCAATGCACTTATAAATTACATTTTTTTTCCTGCAATTTCTGTTCATAGGGCAGGTTTCCTTTAGTTTACAATTGCAAGCTAAAGTGGCTGTTGGGTTCATTGAAATAATTTTATTGTTGTGGCTCTTTATAATATTTGCTATGTTACTTGTGCAGCTGTTGCTGACTTTTGTTGTATTACGATTAAATAGTTTATGAAGCGGATTTGGTTTTGGAAAGTGTTTGTCAATTAATTGTAAGAAAGTTTTGCCTATATTTGTGAGAACGTTTTTGTTGTATGGTGGGTTAAATCAGATTATATTTCTTTTTCTTTTATGTTTGGGGGTTACTTTGGTATTAATTTTAGGGTTGTATTTAAAGCTGAAATCTTTGAACCCAATTCTTTTAAGGGCTTCGCTGTATTCTGCCTTTGCTAAGTTAAATATTTTTTTGTCAGAAGAATTTTGGGATAACCTATTGTTGATAGCAATCTGAATTTGTTTATTAATTTGTGAGGGGTGTTTGGACTCAGTATGGATGTAAATTAGGCTGTTATTTGGTTTTTTGAAATAATGATATTAGTCTTTTTCAAGGCTAAACGTTACATCTAAGAAGTTAGCAATTGTTAGGTTTGTCAATTTCTTTTTGGAAGCCAATTTTTTTAAAAAAAATTTATTATATTTTTTCGGATTTTATCTATCTGTGTGACAGATTTTTTACGCATTACTACCTGTCTGTCGCCCTGGTAAAGGCCCATATTGCTGTTGGTAACAATATCTAATATATACAGACCAACCCGCTCGCAAACCTTGGCTCCATTATAGCAACCCATTGTGACAGTTGTTAGTTGACTTTTTCTTCCAAGTTTCATTGTTGAAAAATAACGTTGTTATTTTTCAACAATGTTTCATTGTTGAAAAAGACTTTCTTCAATGGATAATTGTTCTGATTTCTTATAAGTTTTTTGCAAACATTAGAGCATTTTTCAGAATAGTGGGTGTGATTGAGAGGTAAAATTCAGTGATGTCGAGTTGGATAAAAGTGCAGTGTTTCTTTTCTTTTATATTTTTGAACCATTTGATGACTTCAGTGGTACTTTTTCACTGGTTTAATTTTAATGGATTTTTTATGTATTTATTGATCTTATCTAAATAGGTTTTGCTTACAATGCCAAGTTCGCTCTTTGCTGGATTTATTAGGTGGCAGGGTTTTATGTTTTGGAAATTGATTTTATGGCCCTTCAGTGTAATAAACGCTTCTGATTTGGCAATTATTTTAGATTTATTAGATATATTTATTGTTTTTGGTATGCTTTTTGCTTCAAGGTTTATGGCATTTTCAAGTTTTAATAGTGCTTTTGTATATGATTTTGTGATATATTCTTTCAGTAGTTTAGCGCGGTCTTTGGGGGTAGCTCATAAATATTGCTAGTTTTGTCTGCAAATATTAAGATATTGGAATTTGATTTTATGTTTGATATGTTGTTTTTTAGTTGTCGTTTTTTTTTGGAATTCGGTGGAAGTTTTTTTACTAAAGCAAATAATTCGGCTTCAAAGTGCTCAAGTTGTTTTATTTGTTTGAAATCCGAAGGTTTCAGTTGTCGCATTGTTATTTTTGTTGTTGTAAAAACATATATACATACATAAATACAAGATACCACAAACTGGTTTAATCACAGCAGTGATAAATGCCTTTATAAATTCCTTATTTTTGATATTCTTGATTTTTAACCTTTGATAACAGAAAAACTTCTTAACAGCGTTATTAATTTTGCTGAGCAGTATCTAAATATTGACCCTAATCATAAATCATTGATCAATCACGCAAGGAAGTCATTATTTAATGATGATCAAGTTTGGATTAAAAAATCAAGCGGTTTATTTGATGTTTCAATGGGAGCATTTGTCGGTGCTGAAGTTTGTGAACTTGTGGGAATTTACCTTTTGTTTCAAATTACACAATTTTATAATAAAAATGATTTCGGATTATACAGCAATGACAGAAAATTTTGAAAATATGAGTGGTCCCTAAATGGAAAAAATCAAAAAACATTTTGTTGAAATATTTAAAAGAAATGAACTCACTATATCAATGCAGGGTAATTCCATGTAAAACTGGGACAAAAAATCTAAATTTTTCAGTCACCCTTTCAGATTTCTTTCAAATTTTACCCAGTGTTACCTATCAATGTAACAAAAATTGTAAAATTTGAGCTCCCAAAATCAAACGGTTCAAAAGTTATGACGTTTGAAATTCAGCCTAAAACGTTCCTTTTTTTGCCAAGTCCGCCATTATGGATTTTGTAGTTGTACTTTTAATGTATAATTTAAGATCTAGTTGAAGAATGAGGCTAAAAATGGGTACCTGACCATTTTTGAGGGTGCTGAATTCAAAAATGTAAATCAAATATTAAAATTAAAATTTTATAATGGTTATTTTTTGATTCTAAAATGGTCAGTCCAATTTTTTGTTCTGTTATCATGGGTTGTGCTTTCATCAACTCCCGAAGTTGCCCAAGTCTCATGGATTCAATTTTTTTTTCAAATGAAGTAGGTGATCCTAGGCTATCTTTATAAAAAAGATGGTTTTGGTTTCTTAAAGCATTATAAAGATATATCATTTTGAAATTTATATAAAAAATTTTTTTATTTGGACTCAAATTCTCTTTCATAGATTTTTTAGCTATAGTTTAGGTGTAAATAATTTAAGTTTTAGTCAAAGAAACTGACTGAAAATTGGTACCTGACCATTTTTGAAGATGCTGAACCCAAAGGAGAAAAAAAAAAAAACCTAATTTAAAATGTTAGATAACTGTTTTTTTTAAAAAAAAAATGGTAAAAAAGCACATTACAAAAGAGGTAAGGTTTTCACAAGTTTCCTGATCACAAGACTCTCATAGGTTCAGTTGTGATGTGTAAAAAAAGTTTATTGAGGTAGGTTTTTATATATAAATGTTTTTATATATAAAAACGAATTGTCATTTAAAAAAATAGTTTTACAATGCCTGCTGTCATATATAAATATAGATTTGTGATGTCAGATATGTTGTATAAATATAGTTTTAAAAAACCAGTAACCATAAACTTAAAATTATTTTAATTTTAGATTAAATAATTAGAGAATTTAGTAACTCAGTTTCTTAGTCATGGCAAACAGCCAACAGTGCTCCATTGGAATCAAGCTAGGAAGTTAATGTCATCTTGCAACATATACAACGTTGCTTGGAATCGAACCTTTTGAAGATATTCCTGAGTATGAAAGAGATATATTAATGTGGAGGACTGGGCTCTCAATAATCAATGTAAAACTAACAACTTGTCTACATCATAAACATGTTTATTAGAAGCGTTATGCAACTAAATTAACACGGTGCTGCAATCCACTTAATACTCATAACAAAGTTATAAAAGGTATTTATAGTAATCACAACTTTTATTTTGTGAAAATGTTGTGAGTTACAAAAATGAAATTCTTTGCAGCCAATTTATTTTAGCTATATTTAGTCTTACTTTTAGCTGACTTCTAAAAGATCACTCTTAAATGCCATACAAATTTAAATTTAAAATAGTTTTATTACAATTTTATACATATTAAAAGAGTTCTTCCCTTTTTTTAGGCAGTCTTCGTGAAATCAACTTGGATTTAACAAAGTACTTATGCAGTAAAGGCAAGTTTGTAGTGCCAGGTGAAAAACTTTGTCCACAATGCAGACATAAATTAGCATCAAGTGAAGAATCAGAAGAGAAGGAGTTGAAGATAAAATTAACTGACCATTTTAAAATTAAAAAATAACCATCATAAAATTTAAATTTCACTGTTTGCTTTACATTTTTGATTTCAGCACCCTCAAAAATAGTCAGGTACTCATTTTTAGCCACATTCTTCCACTAGATTTTAAATTATTCATTAAAAAGTACAACTACAAAATCCATAATGGCAGACTTGGCAAAAATAGGAATGTTTTGGGCTGAATTTCAAAAGCAAGTTTCTTCTTGCCCTACTCAACATGTGTGATTAAGAAATTTTCTAATTAAAAATGTTTTGACATTAGAACTCATTCTAGGGCTTCTAGTTCGAACATGTTCAGGTTTGAACATTCGAACTTTTGCCATTATTCAAGAGGTTCAAGTTTAAATTTTTTATCTCTAAAAGTTTGAACATATATATATATATATATATATATATATATATATATATATATATATATATATATACATATACATATACATATATATATATATATATATATATATATATATATATATATATTATATATATATATATATATATATATATATATATATATATATATATATATATATATATATATATATATATATATATATATATATTTATATATATACATATTTTTTTTTTAACAGTTAAACCAAAATCTATTTGAAACTGTGACTTTTTTAGACAGTTTTTGTTACTCTTCACTTTTGTTGTGCAATACTTTTTTTTTAAAGTAACACTTTTAAAGTTTAAAAGTGGAATCACAAATGCAATATGTAAACAAATGATTTAGAACATTACTTTTATATTTTAAAAATAAAATAGCTATGTGAGTTACATATTTTTAATTGTTAAAGAAATACCATGGTGATACCAAATTTAGATTTACACTGGATGAGTATACTTCAGTAAAATTAGAAGATATATAAACTTAAATCTACATCATAATGAAGAATTTTGATCGGTTGGAATGTTAAGAACTCAAGATACAAAGCCAGCAACAAAAGCCACTAAATTGATCAGTGATAAGCTTAATCCATTTGATTTGAATTTAGACAAAGGCATTGTATTTTCTGTTACTGATGGAGCTAGCTTTATGAAAAAAATTGGTCGTGACACTTAACCTGAATATTGAATGTGTTACAACCACGCTATTTATCTATGTTTAATTGATGTGCTCTTTACAAAAAACAAAGTTGATGTACATGGTTCTGATAATAATCCTGATTACCAGTGAGCAATGATGATGAACTTCAACCGAATGTAATTGAAAATTTTGGAAAAGAAAGACTTTGATTTGTGATTCAAGGACAAGATGGAACAGTACTATTAACATACTTGAACGATTTTTGGAGTCGCAAACAGAAGTAAAAATAGCTTTGATTGGTATGAATATTGATTCTTCTAACTAAAAATGAGCTTGATCTCATAAATGAACTTTGCATTTCTTAAAACCACTAAACTTGGTCATTACTACTCTTTCAAATGCTGATCTTTTGTATTCTAAAATTGTGATTGAATTTATAAGAATAAACTTCATGAAGCTAATACAACTATAAGTGAACTTGTTAAACAGATATTTGAATATAGAATAATTGAAAGAAGAAACATTCATTTGATTCATCTCATATGAATGTCTTAAATAAAGATGACCAATTTGTAATAATAAGATTAAAAAAAAGAAGATTGAAAAAGATTACTAATCCTGCTACTAATCTCATCATTCAGAAGTGAAATATTTCAAAATATTTGATAATGTAAAAAATCAGAAATGAATTGAATTTAGCTCAACAACTCAAACTTTTTATTGAACAATGAAATGAAACTTGACCATCAAGAAATTGGAATAAACCTTGTTCAAAAGGTAATGGCTATTTTTGAAGCTAGCAAAGTTAGGTCCAATTATTTAGATTTACTTTTCAAAGCTCTTCAAACAATTCCTCCTATATCCATAGAAGCTGAGAGAGCTTTTTCTAGTCTTGGACTTTTTGCTACTAAAATAAAAAGTTCTTTAAATGACAAAACTTTAGAACAACTTTTTTAAAGCCAACCTTAAAAAGTCCTCATTGATTTACTTTTGTCCTAATTAATGATGATAAACAAATAAATACTTTTACGCATACTTTGTTTTACTTTTGTGTGTTTTAACATAACTAAAATAAAGTTCAAAATAGTTCAAACTTTTTTTCGCAATAATTTGAATATGTTCAGGTTTAACCTTTTTTAAAAAGTTCCAACTGGAAGCTCTAACTCATTCTATTGCTTTGTTATTATTTTTCTGTTATTTTTTGTATTGTATAACAGTTTTTCTTGATTTTAAGAATATATTTAAAGGCATGAAACTTTAAGTTCTATCACAAAGTTGTATTTTTTCAAAAAATAAAACTCTATATATATTAATAATGATCAATTCTGTAAACAATTTACATTATATTGATCACTCTTAAACAAATAAAAGACTTTTTTTTTTTTTTTTTTTTATTTGCATTCGCTCCCAACAAGGCTGCAAGCAACCACTATTAAGTTGGGAGTTACTAGGAAAAAAAAGAACAGAGTTATAGAGCAAGGAAACGGTTGACAAAAGACTTGAAAAGTTGAAAGTTGTATGAGTCAGGAAAACATGAAGATGGGAGAGAGTTCCAAAGGATTGAAGTGCGGGGAAAAAAACTAGATGAATAAAAGTTTTTAGAGCATGCAGGGACAGATACAGTAAACGAATGAGACTTAGCTGAATGACGAGTAAAACGAGAATGAATTTTAGTTGATGGAACTAGAGATGATAACTCCTTTGAGCAGTGACCATGATAGTATTTGTAGAAAAGAGAAAGAGATGCAACTTTACGACGATGGGAAAGAGGTTCAAGCTTAGCAGATAGTCCAGGTCCAACAACGTTTACAATGCGTTTTTGGACTTTGTCAAGAAGAGAAAGTGAATCGTTAGAAGAACCAGCCCAAATATGACAACAGTATTCCATACAGGGACGAATAAGAGATTTGTAGAGGTAGAGAATGGAATCAGAAGTAAGGAAATGGCGAGCACGATAAAGAGAAGCAACCTTAGCAGAAGCTAATTTAGCAATCGATTGTATATATGGTTTCCATGAAAGGTCAGTAGTAAGGGATAATCCAAGAAGACGTAAAGAGGAGGACTCAGTAAGAGGATTGCCATTCATTAATATAGGAATGTTGACCATATTACGGTAGTTATTTGCAGTAAGCAACTGGGTTTTTTTAGAGTTGAAATTCACAAGCCACTGTGAACCCCAATCTATTACTGAAGTGAGATCAGATTCAAGATCAGCTGCTTGTTCTAGGCGATCAAAAAGAGAAGACTTTTTGTCAAGACAGGAGTATAAAGTTGAGTCATCAGCAAAAAGAGCTACTTTAGATGAAAGGTTGTCAGGAAGATCGTTTATGTAGATAAGAAACAAAACAGGGCCCAGGATGGAACCTTGGGGAACCCCAGAAGTTACTGGAAATAAAGAAGAGTGTTGGCCTTCAAGGATGACTTTAATAAACCGGTTAGAAAGAAATGATTTGATAATCTCAAAAACTTTCCCAGAAACACCATAAGAAGCAAGCTTATGGAGAAGACCACTTTGTATCTTAACTTGGTATATATATATATATATATATATATATATATATATATATATATATATACACACACATACAAACACTCAGGTCAGGTTATCCTGCTAGTGGTAACATGTAACCTAGTACAACCTGCTTCATATGCTTTTTAAGGCAAAGGCTAGGAGAAACCAACTCCGACTTAAAACATCCAATGCCTTGGGGCTTTTCGTTGAGTAAAGGCTAAGGATTGTCTCAGGCTTGAACAGAAATAGTGTACAATCACAGGCTGTAAATGATCACACTTAAAACTTTTTTTCTTTACAATTTGAGTTTGGCTGTTTTAATATCTTAACAATTTAAATGCAATAAAAAAAATCGTTATATAATGAATAACTTTTAATTGTTGATTATTTTTAAAGTTTTTATTTTAAAAAATGGCTTTAAATAAAATAAAAAAATGATTATAATGATCAGTTAAAATAAACACATTTTGTGCAAATTAAATCTTTTTTTTTCGTTTTTTTAAATAGGCATGTATTTTTTATGATAAATTTAAACGTTTAAAACTATTTTTTCAATCTTTTAAAAGATTATTTTTTTAAGTTACTTTAAACTAAATAATATAAATTAAAAGTTAAATTAAATCTTCCTATTGCAATGGAATTTTCTTTGCTTTATTTTTTTGTTTCTATTTTTACAAAAAATTGTTTAAAAGTTTTTTGTAAAACTTGACTTACTAATCAGAGAATAAAATGATTTGAAATAACTATTTAAAAAAGACTAGATCATTTTTTTAAACAATATTTAATTATTTTAAATTGTACAAACATTTTTTTTTACAACTTTTTGAAAAAAATGTTTATACAATTTAAAAACAATATATTTTTTTCTTTTCAATAATTTAGTTTCGCTTTTCAGTAATTTAAATAAAATTTATTTTAAATATTAATTTAAATATTATTTTCTTTTTACTTTAGTTTTTTGAAATTTCCTTCATAATTTAAGTTTAGTTTAGCATTTTTTATTTCAACTCATTTCTGAAATCAAAACAAAACAAATAAAACTAAACCTTAAAAATATATATAAATATACAGACGTGGTCAAGTAATCAACAAAAAAAATTGTTTGCATGGTCAGCAATAGCATTCAACTGCACGCCATTCCTATCCAAGGAATGGACATAATAATGCTCACCACACTGAATGGTCCAGTGTGATGTGCAGTTGGTGCAGGCATTAAGACCACAACTTTTGCCTTTCTCAATCTCTAACACAAATAGTCAACTTTCCAACTTGTTTTCCAGACAATTTGAATCATTTACTTTCTCTAATCAACTTATGTTTTGTTTCTAATCCTAATCAGTGCTCAGTTTCTCCACATTCACACTTAGGTGCTTCTGATCACTGTTTGATCTCTCTTCATCATCACAATCCCCCTATCATTGTACCTCTTGCAACCTTAAAGCTGACTGAGATTCTTCCATGATATTCTTTGTGATGCCCCTTGGGTAGAAATCTTTTGCCTTACTGCTGACAAATGTGCTTCTTACATACCTTCTTGTATCCAGACTAGCATAGAATCCTTTATTCCATTTTGAAAATTCTAGCCTCACTCTTTTCCATGGTTTTCCTCTAATTGTGCTGCTGCAATTTCCAATTGTAACCATTACTTTCATATTTATCAGCAAAGCAATTCACAATATAAGATTTTTGTTTACTACTGTCAGAAACCATTGAAAAAAGGTTGTCTAACACCATAGCCTGCTATTCTTAGGTTATGAAATCTCATATTTTATCTCAAAAAATAGGCTCCAGAGACTACTGGAGAACCTTTAAAAGAATCTATAATAAGGCAAATCTGTTATTCTACCTCTCTTATATAGTTCAGATTTTGTCACCTAACCTAAAGACAAAGTTGAATTGTTTGCTAAGAACTTTTAATCAATCTCACCTCTTGATTCCACTAATCACATCCTACTTGATATAGCCAACAAACAGGTTGATCAATTGCTTGACATTCTTATCATTCCAGTTTCTGTATCTTAAGTGATTTCCTGACTAGACTTTTCTACAGCTTGTGGTCCAGATAACATACCTGTCATAGACTTGCAGAAGTGTTCTCCAGAGCTGTCGACTATACTTTCAAAACTATTTAACAAATGCATATCAGAACCTTGTTTTCCAGCCTGCTGGAAAGCGGCATCTGTTATCCCTATTTTTAAAAATTCTGGCGATCTGACTTGTCTAACTACTGTCCCATTAATTTTAATAAAATTCTTACTATCATAAGCAAGGTTTTTAAATCTTTAATTAAAAAAACACTTAATCTCTTATCTTGAATCTAATAACTTACTTTTAGATCATCAATATGGATTTCGATCTTCTCGTTCTACTGCTTATTTGTTATTGGCAATAACTGATAGGTTTTATCATGCATTATATAGATGTGGAGAGCATTGTTCACTGATGACACTACCATTTATTATTGTTTTGATAAGAAGCCAATACTCTCTGATGACAAGGTGCAAAAACACATTGTAAACATAGCTGGACCTGCTCTTGCAACCAATCTTCAACCATTATCACATTGTCATAATGTTGCTTCTCTTTCTCTTTTCTTTAAATACTATAGCAGGCACTGCTCTAAAGAGCTAGTGCCACATGTGCTATCTACTAAAATACATTCTTGTGTTAACTGCCATTTAATTAAGCAAGGCTGTGGAGTTAGAGTTGCGGAATTAAGACATTTTCAGTGGAGTTGGAGTTGCTAAACAAAATCACAACTCCGGCTCCAATAGTAAAACTTCTTGGTATTGCATGTGCAAAACATTCAATTAACCTTATATTCATACTAAACCTCAAAGAAAGATTCATAAATTTGTCAAAAAAGAAATTTTTATATTATCCCATAATATTTTTTTAAGAATTTAAAGAATTTTTCAAAAATATTGCTTTGGAGTTGGAATCGGAGTTGGAGTTGGAATCAGAGTCGGAGTTGTGCTCAAAAAATTTCAACAACTGGAGTCAGAGTCGTTACTTTTTTTCTACAACTCCACACCCCTGCAATGAAGTCTCATCCTTTTACTGTGACTGTGTCTAAGTGCCCCAAAAATTTCTTATTCATCTACTTCTTTCCTCAAACATCAGTTTTTTGGAATTTGCTTCCTTCATCGTGTTTTCTTGATTCAAATAATTTGCAATCTTTCAAGTCATCCTCTTTCAACACTAATAGTGGTTGCTTGCAGTCTTTTTGGAAGTGAAGATGTTGAATAAAAACAAAAAAACAAAAACAAAAAAACAAAAAACAAAAAAAAACATACATACATACATACATACATACATACATACATACATACATACATATACACCAACATAATCTCTAATTTATATGTTAAAATGAAAATCATAATTTAACTATGAATAAAATTGGGAACATTCCAAAACTTTAGAAAAAAAATCGTACTTATTTTTATCGTCAGAAACAAAAAACATCTTTCCATCATCTGTATCGCTATCTTCATTATCTGATAGTGGTTCATTTATCCATTTGTCAAGATCCAAACTAAAAAGATTTTAATTTTGATTAAATCATGTTTAGAATTAAATCATGTTTAGAATTAAGGGTCATTGTCAAATCATCCAAAAATATCAAAAAATGTCACCCCATGTTTGGGATTTTACTAATTTTTTTATATTTTATAGGGTTTATGAAAATTAGGAAAATCTGAAACTTGGAACCTCCAACTCCTTTTGGTTTTTGAGATATTCAGGTTTCAATTTTCATATTTATGCTGACAGCATTTTTTTCAAAATGCATTTTTATCATTAAATAGCAATATTTTATGGACAAAATGAGATAGCATTCTGAAATTTGCTACATAGACTATCTTCCATATGGCGGATACAAATGTCAAATGAAAAATTTTTTAGACCACCTTATGTACATGTAAATTAAATAATAATGGCATTTATTTTGGGGTATTTTGACGGTCAAAATAGTGATGTCACCTTGAAATTTTTTTTTAAGGCATTACTAAAACTTACAATATAGATATCAAACATCGCTATTAATTAAAAATATATTATTGCATTTTTTGACTTTTCTATATACAGCCTTTTAAGTAAAGCTGTTTCTAAATACATCCTTTCAAGTAATATAAATGCTGAGTCAGCATAAAATTTATTGCTAACTTATTTATGAAAAAATTAGCTATATCCTAATTTCATGTTGTAAAAAGTTATTTTTCAAGTAATTTTGAGGACAATAATAAATGTATACTTTATTTCTAAATTTTTGGTACCTGGGGTAGGCTTCCCCCCCCCTTACAAAAAAAATATTTAATATGTTCTTAATTTTGTAAAAAGTTATTTTTAACGTCATTTTGAGGGCAATGATAAATGTATACTTTATTCTAAATTTTTGGTACCTGGGTATACATCTCTCCTGCCTTCCCAGAAAAAAAATTAATATTTTTTTAATTTTGTTATGCCAATAAAATTAAGATCAATCTTTTTATATTTTACAAAACAATTGCTTTGTTAAAATTTTCCATCAAGCTTTTGGAGACCTTAGAGCAATAATTAGAAATAATAAATTTATTTATTAAAGCTAATTTGTTCATAAAAGACATTTTTTTAATTTTAAAAACTTTATTAGGCTGTAATCCAAATGCTGTAACATTTTTTTTGTCTTTTATAAATAATGCCTTTTAATTCCTCATTATTATTTTATTGCTTCTGTTTAGATTTCATGTTGTAAATATTAGTTTCCTGTTACTTTTGTTTAGATTTCATGTAGTAAATATTAGTTTCCTGTTACTACAATTCCAAAGTATTTTCTATGATAATAGCAAACTGTTTACAACAGTTTGCTATTATCATAGAAAATACTTTGGAATTGCATTTGAAAGAAAATTTCAGAAATGCTGTAATCTATTTAAAAAACATGGAAATTTAAAGGAACTTTATGTAGCATTTAAATCCAAACATTCTAATTTAAACGTCAGATTTTTTAAGTTTTGCAGCCTTCACCCAAGATGGTGTATAACCACAAACTTGTCTGGCACCCACAGGGTTTGTGTCTGCACCTATCTTTAGAATGTTAGGTTTTTAACTGATGCTCTTAAAATTGACAAAGACTATAGAGATTTGACGGAAATGATTGTTTGCAATAGGGATAATGTTGAGTGCATGTTACATAGATGTCCATTAAGTCCTGATATTACTGTTTTAAAAGAATTCTTAACAGCAAAGTTTGACAACAGTGATAAAGAAATAACAATTAACTAATAGCAACATACAGATAGAACTACACTGATTAATCAAAAAATCAATATTGAAGATGTTATTGACCTTATCTGCAATAAAATAGATAAATTAACATCTCATTTAATTATGGCTAAAAGCCAAGCCAAGTACCTTAAAGACTGTAAAGAGTTATTAAATCAAAATGAGTATATAGTATGACTTTGCAGAGAACTTTTAATTTATTGTTCAGGATGAGGTGCAAAGTTACCACTGGAATAAACCAAAATGTACACTTCACCCTATTATTATATACTATAAATCAAATGATAAACTGATATTTAAGTCATTTTGCTTCCTTCTGATGACACTAAGCAAGATGTATACTTTGTATATAAAATACAAAAGCTCATTACCAATTTCATTAAGGCAAACATTCTACAAATTAGTAATCTTAAATACTTCACTGATGGATGTGCAGCACAATATAAAAACTTTAAAAACTTTATTAATCAATGCCATGACAAGACCAAAACAAGTCGGACCAAAATAAGTCTGTTTGTGATGGGATTGGCGGCACAGTAAAACAAACAACTGCACAAGCTAGTTTAAAAAGAACAGTGACTGGACAGATTTTAGATGTAGATAAGATAACAAACACTTAATCTCTTATCTTGAATTTAATAACTTACTTTCTGATCATCAATATGGATTTCGATCTTCTCATTCTATGGCTGATTTACTAACAGTAATAACCGATAGGTTTTATCGTGCATTAGATAAAGGTGGAGAGGTTAAGACCATTGCTCTTGACATTTCTAAAATAATTGATAAAGTTTGGCATGCTGGTCTTCTCCATAAGCTATTAACTTACGGTGTATCTGGAAACATCCTTAAGATTATTGAATCCTTTCTCTCCAATCGTAGTATAAAAGTTGTCCTAGATGAACAGCACTCTTATTCTGTAACCTCAGGGGTTCCTCAAGGTTCAATCCTTGGCCCTATACTCTTTTTAATTTACATTAACAACCTTCCAGATATTCCCTTATCTAAGGTGGCATTGTTTGCTGATGATACTACCATTTATTCTTGTCATGATAAGAAGCCAACTCCCTCTGATTGCTTGGAGGGGGCATTTGAGCTTGAAAAGGATCTCACTTCTGTTACAGCATGGGACTCACAGTGGCTGGTGAACTTTAATTCAGAAAAAAAAAATTTCAGACAATCGTTATCGCAATAATTTAGATCTTCCTATATTTATGAACGGTAATGTGCTCGATGAGTCATCTAACCTTCATCTTCTAGGATTAACTCTTACTTCTGATCTTTCTTGGAAACCTTATATCAAATCCGTTGCAAAATTAGCATCTGCTAAAGTTGCATCTCTTTATCGAGCTCAACACTTTCTCACTCTGGATTCTAATCTCTATCTCTATAAATCTCAAATCCAGCCTTGTATGGAATACTGTTGCCATATCTGGGGTGAATCTTCTAATGATGCCCTTTCTCTTTTAGACAAGGTGCAAAAACGCATTGTAAACATAGTTGGACCTGCTCTTGCAACCAACCTTCAACCGCTGTCACATTGTCGCAATGTTACTTCTCTTTCTCTTTTCTACAAATACTATAACAGGTACTGCTCTAAAGAGCTAGCGTCTCTTGTGCCATCTACTAAAATTCATTCTTGTACTATTCGTCATTCAAGTCTCATCCTTTTTCTGTTACTGTTCGTAAGTGCTCCAAAAACTCTTATTTGTCTAGTTTTTCCCCTCAAATATCAGTTTTTTGGAATTCACTTTCTTCATTTTGCTTTCCTGATTCATATAATTTGCAATATTTTAAGTCATGTGTCAATCATTATCTTGCTCTACAATCTTCATCTTTTCTCTTCCAGTAACTTCCAACACTAATTAGTGGTTGCTTGCAGCCTTGTTAGAAGCAAAGATGTTAAAAAAAAAAAAAAAAATTATAAAACAGAAATAAACGAAGTACAATCATCAACCAAGGTTTACTATGGGAAGAATCTTGCCAAAAACAAGATGCTTTCACCATTTTATACCAATTGATAAATATACAATTTCTTTTAAAAGGATGAGTCAACAAACTGATGTTCAGACATTTAACCTTGTGCAGATACCAAATGAGCTGGTTGTGCACCAGGTTATTTATAACCATATGGACTATGTAGCTTGCTATATCCATATGTAAGTATGATAGCTTTTGGTGGATTGGAATTATAAACAAAAAAGATGAAGGAGATTATAAAATTCAATTTATGCGTCCACATGGTCCCAGTCCAAGTTTTTCTTGGCCTGCACGAGAAGATATATGTTGGGTCCCATCAAATCATAATTTATGCCATCTACAACAAATGGACGTGTATACAAAAATTCAGAAATTGAGTTAGCAAAAATTATTGAACAAAATAACCAAGATTTTTAAAAAAAATTTCAATTGTGTCATTATTTATACTTGTATGTTATTTTTTTAAATATAGTATGTGTAATTAGCACAACTTGGCCACACAAATAAAATTCTCCTGGTAACTTGTCTTTATATGTTTTAAGAAAAAAAAAAGTGGGGGATTTAGTAATATGCATAATTGCAATTCCCCCTCCCCAACCCAACCAAGCTGGCCTCCAAAAGCTTGATGGAAAAAAAATTTTAACAAAATAATCTTTATTTTATTGGCATAACAAAATTACAAAAGTAATTTTTTTTTCTGGGAGGGCAGGGGGGGGATGCCTACCCAGGTACCAAAAATTTAGAAATAAATATACATTTATCATTGCCCTCAAAATGACTTCAAAAATATTTTTTTACAAAATTAGCTAAATATTAATTTTTTTGTGTAAAGGGCAGGGAGGGGAAGCCTACCCCAGGTACCAAAAATTTAGAAATAAAGTATACATTTATTATTGCCCTCAAAATGACTTTAAAATAGCTTTTTACAACATGAAATTAAGATTTAGCTAATTTTTTCATAAATAAGTTAGCAATAAATTTTATGCTGACTCAGCATTTATAAGCTATACTTAAAAGTATACTTTTAAGTGAAGCTTATATATAAGCTTCACTTAAAAAGCTGTATTTAGAAAAGTCAAAAAATGCAATAATATATTTTTAATTAATAGTGATGTTTGATACCCAAGGCCTATTCTAGGAAAAAAATTTGGGCAGCAGTACCAAATGTCAGGGGGGTAGTACAGCTGCCCAAATTTTTTAACCGTTTTTTCGCGATATTTGCTGTAAAAACGAAAAAACAAACGTATTTTGACCGTCAAAATACCCAAAAATAAATGCCATTATTATTTAATTTACATGTACATAAAGTGGTCTAAAATTTTTTTTCATTTGATATTTGTATCTGCCATATGGAAGATAGTCTATGTAGCAAATTTCAGAATGCTATCTCATTTTGTCCATAAAATATTGCTATTTAATGACAAAAATGCATTTTGCAAAAAATGCTGAGTCAGCATAAATATGAAAATTGAAACCTGAATATCTCAAGAACCGTTGTTGGAGGTTAAAAAATTAGCAAAATCCCAAACATGGAGTGACATGACCCAAATGATTTGACATGGAATTACCCTTAAGTCAATGTAAGGTTTAAGACCTAAACTTTAATTAATCAAAACTACAACTAAATTGGCAATTAGAATAAACCATGTTTAAAGAAATAATTAATTTAAAATGCTTGCATAAACTGAAATAATAACTAAAAGAAATTAAATTTGAAAATAAAAGTTTTAAAATAGGTAAGAATATAATAAAAACCAAAAATAATAAAGATCTGGCCCTAAGAGACGAAATATACTCGTAATTTGTGATTCTCTGTCGCTCAAGTGAAAAATAGTTATAAAAAAAAGACAACAATTAATAATCTAATAATATTTATTTGCTAAAATAAATTCTCTGAAGACATAAGTAAAAATATTATTTATCAGACTCTTTTGCCTCGTTGATCAAATTGCCAGGCCTATTTCGAATAGCTATTTTGAGACATCAACATTAAAATTAAAAATATCCTTGGTCAGGTTTTTTGAAAGATTCAGAAACGCTTCTAAAAATAATAAACTTTTGTTATAAAATTTTATTAATTTTAGAAATAAGTTGAGGTAATATAATATAAGCTAATAATTTTTTTTTTTTTCAAAAAAAAATTATTAGCCTATATTAAGTAAGGTAAGGCTTGTGGTAACTTTTATTCACATTGCACTGATTGATATTTTTTGTTGTTGCAAAAGCCCTATTTTCATAAAAAAAGAGAATTTCAATGAAAAATTAGGAATAGTCAGAGAATTCAGTATTTAATAAATTTAGTAAATTTTACTAATTGTACAATAAAGATGTGTTTGTGTCTGTATGTACGTACATGTGTGTACATAAAGTTAATTATCAAGTTTAATGAAAATCACCACATAAAAAAGCTTAATATCTCCTACTTCTGTTTTTTAAATATATTTTGCGTTGCATAATTTATGGACGATCCCTACGGATCTAGGTTATATTTAATAAAAAAAAAATTTTTTTGTTAACAAAACTAAACTTTACTACCTATTGCAAAAAACATTATTATTGCACAAAACTTATCATATTTTACTTTTATTATGTTATTTTTAATACATTATTTTCGTTATTGTATAATTTGAAAACATTACCCTTCTGGTATAGGAACTTTTTTTTGTGCTTTCGCAGCAACAGGAAGCAACTCTTCTGAAAACAATGATCTGACTTCCTGAGCACAAGAAACACCTGAAATATGGACAATCACACGTATATATATATATATATATATACATACATATATATACATATATATACATATATATACATATATATATATATATATATACATATATATACATATATATATATATACATATATATATATATATATGTGTGTGTGTGTATATATATATATATATATATATATATATATATATATATATATATATACATATATATATATACATACATATATATATATATATATATATATATATATATATATATATATATATATATACATATATATATATATATATACATATATATATATATATATATATATATATATATATATATATATATATATGTGTGTGTGTATATATATATATATATACATATATATATATATATATATACATATATATATATATACATATATATATATATGTATATATATATATACATATATATATATATACATATATATATATATATATATATATGTATATATATATATACATATATATACATATATATATACATATACATATATATATATAATATATATACATATATATATATATATATATATATATATATATATATATATATATATATATATATATATATATATATATATACATATATATATATATATATATATATATATATATATATATATATATATATATATATATATATATATATATATATATATATATATATATATATATATTAGTCTTCTTAATTTGCCAGTGCTTTTGCACTCAAGCCTTTTTTGCTTTCTCCCAAACGCTAGCAAAAACATTGGCAAATGCATAAAAAAGCACTTGCTAAAAGAGACTTATGATTTGTGTCTTCCCATAGAGGTAGTTATATCTAAAATCCAAAATTACTTTAAAAGTAGTTCAAATATTATTATTAAACACAGTTTTAATAACACAAAATGATGTTCAAACTAGACTTCAAGCACTTGATAAGTCAAAATCAGTCGGTTTTGATTTTGTTCATCCATATGTTTTAAAAGAATGCAGCTCGTCAATATCATACCCATTATATTTAATTTTCAAAAAATTGATGGAAACAGGTACCCTACCAGATATGTGGAAGAAGGCAAATTTTCTTCTTTTTTTAAAAAGTAATGCTATAAATAAACTTGACGAATGGTCAACAAAATGGAAATTAGGATTAAATTTTGAAAAATGTAAAATTATGCACTTTAGTTCAAAAAATAATGAATGTTCATATTTTATGAACAATAACAACACATTAATGGAAATTGAAAAGTCAAAACTAGACATTGGTGTTTATATATCAAGTGATTTAAAATGGGCCAAACAAGTAAAATATGCAGCTAGTAAAGCAAATAGTATGCTCTCACTACTAAATAACACATTCAAGTACAAGGATAAAGATATAATAAAAACACTGTATTGTACATATGTTAGACCAAATTTAGTGTTTTCAATTCAAGCATGGAGTCCGTACTATACAAAAGATATTAATGAACTAGAAAAAGTCCAACAAAGAGCTACCAAAATAATACCGGAGCTAAGACATCTTGAGTATGAAAAAAGATTGGAAATTTTGGGGTTGACTACTTTGGAGACTAGAAGGCTAAGGTGCGACTTGATCCAGCAATTCAAAATATTTAAAGGTATTGAAATCATTGATATTAAACAAAATCAAACAATGAACTCTATTTGCTTATCAGGTCCTGCAGCTAACATTAGAGGAGCAAAACATCGAATGAAACCTGAATTGGTCAGAAATTGTTTGAAAAGGCAATATTTTTTCAGCAATAGAGTTGTTGATGGATGGAATAGTCTACCAGCTGAAGTTGTTTAATCTACTACAGTTAAAAGCTTCAAATTAAACTTGCAATCGGTTGACTTAGAAGCAATAACAAACAAGATAAAAACCAAAAAAGCTTATTATTAACATTTTTATTATTTAGTGACTGAACTAACTTGTTCATTAATTAATTTATACCGGCTGTCATAGATATTGCCTGGCGCTTTATCTCAACAGCATTAATTATTATTATTATTATTAAAAAAACAAAAGCGATTTTTTTTTTTTAAATTGCAACAAATCTTTCTTCGTTCATATAATACTTTTTTTAATTATTATTATTTTAAACTATATAAAACGTTTTTAATTATTATTTTTTTTATCATTTTTGTTTTAACTATTTTATCTTGAATTTAAATAAATCATTTACTTGGTCATTTTTTTTAAATTAATACATTTAGAATTTATTCAAAGCATTCTTTTCGCTGTTTTTATTTTAATTTAAATAGCAAATAAAGATGATGTATATACATATATACATTAGGGTTGGTCGATTTTGGTATGTAAGTACTGCTAAACAATATAAAATTTTTTGCAGAACTTCGATGGAAGTTAATGGATTTGCAAATTTTGTAAATTACTTTTCGATATTTCTTGAAGTTTATTTTTCTTTATTTTATAAAGCACACATGTTTGTAAACAATATTTAACTTTGTAGTTTTGTAGTCTTTAGTAAAGTCTCTTTACTGCTTTTAACATTAACATTGCTTTTAAAACTCAAAAATTCAAATTTATAAGCGGCTAATAAATATTTCTTAAAATGAACTTTTTAATTCGCCTGAGTCTATACAACTAGATTTACCGGCTTAAGTGGTTTATGTTTTTTAATTGTTACTTTTGTAGAATGATATAATGTAGTTAAAGTAGATTAAAATAAACAATAAGCAATAATAATAAGTAAATTTTACTAATTGTACAACAAGAATTTTTATTTTGTGCAAAATGTAAATAGTTTAGTACTTTAACAAAGTGTTTTATTGCAACTTTGGTGTCTTGTAATAATATTATGAACAAAATATTTAGTTATAGAAAATAAAAAATGCCAAAAAAAAAAGGAAAAGAAAAAGACATCTTACGCAATCGAAAAGTGAAGAAAATTACAGAGGTTGCCCTTGTGATTATTTACAACAGATCCAAGCCCATACAGACAATTGATTAAATTTTATTGCTTCCTATATTGTTCTGATATTAGGCCAAACTTTAGGGCAATTGTTAAGCGTGTTTCATATGTTTTTAAATCTATATGGTTATCTGTCAATTCATGATTGCCTTTAATAAACCATAAGTCTATTGAAACAAAATCTATTTGCAACTGTAAAAAACATAAACAGTAAACATGCAAAAAGCAAATGTCAAACAAAGCCTTGATTTCTAAACTTGATAAATTTTTTCACATATCTTCTTGTTGTTCTTTAGATTTTGTGTTGTGTAATAATGCTTATGTAAAGTGCAAAAAAGAAAAATGCAAAATGGAACAAATTATTTGCATATGTCCTAAAGAACCAAAGGCCCCAATTAAAAAAAGAGCTTATATATGAGACTAGCATTTAAAAACAGGACCAAAAGGGTAGTAGAACAGAAAAAATTTCAGATGTCTTCAGTAGATACATCTGCTTTAAAACACAACAAAAGAATTAAATAGAAGGAAGAAAATACATCACACCACAAACATATTAGTAATGAGCTCTCAAGCTCACTACCAGAACCCCCAGAATGTATATCTGAAATTGTAAATCTTCAGGTATTTTTATTTGTTTGGTGTAAATAGTGTTTTAGTATATATCTAATACTTATTAATAATAAAATCACTTATTATAAATTTTTTAATTAAAAGGACCATTAACTGCCAAGACAAGTTGTGTTGATAATAAAGAAAATGTTTAAAAAAATATTAGGACTAAATTTTTTTGATTAAAACTTTATAATGAATGCACACCATTAAATTTAAAATTCATGTTTTAGTCAAAGCTCGCCCTTTCCATTTTTTTTGGTTCTCAGAGTCTGTATAATGTTAGCTGCAATCTGCAGACTTGATAATTTATTCCATGCGTGTTTAATTCATAACAGTTTTGGTACATGACGTCATTAAATTTTTTCTTTCAAGATGTCGTATTATTTTTTTGCCAAAATCACCAAATCATGCTAATTGTATAACTTTTTACTAAATCCCAAAAAAAAAATTTATGATGCAATTAAAAATTAAATTTATAAAATTTATAAAAATAAAAATTTAATATATAACAAATATTTACAGTAAACGTAGTGGTTTAAACTAAATATAAACTAGATACTAAAAGAATAATTTTACAAAAGCGTATAAATTAATTTAAAGCATAAACTGAAAAAAAAAACGAGTGACTTGAACAAAATATACAAACTGAACTAAAAAGAAAATAAATATTAAACAACTTATTTTACTAATAACTGTTCAAATATACAAGAAATAGTTATAATATAAATATAAAAACAAAGAATCGCATTAAATTGTTAGCTACCAGCCGAACAAAAATCTTTTTGTAGCAACTGCATATTTTTTTGAATAACAATGCGGTAGTGGTGTAGTGGTAGAGCGCTCGCTTCATAAACGAGTGGTTCCGAGTTCAATCCCCACCACGTCCCTGGTAGTACCGCGCTCAACTCGTTTCTCCGTGCAGTGGCCCTGTTCGTCAAGGTTCGTGTTTCGGAGTTACAGAGTTGAGAGAGGGTTATAGCCACAAAATAAGTAGCCTCCTTGTCTGTAGTGGCCTTCTCGGCCTTGAGGAGGTGAAGTAAAATAAATTAAAAAAAAAAACAATTTTCAAGATTTTTTAACTTTTTTACAATTACACAATTAGCTCTTATTTTTTCCCGATTACGCAGAGACCCAATTAAACCTTTAGAACAAACAAATTCTATGTGTCTAGAATGGAAATTTATAAAACTAAATATAAAACGGAAAACGGCATCATACTGCCTTTATTTTTTCTCTGTCTGCAAACTCTAATAATAACAAAGTATGTATAATTGTGTCATGATTTTGGCTGGCTTCTATAACAAAGTAATAATATTTTTATTAACACTTAAAGTAATAATATTTTTATTAACAAGTAAAAAAAAATTATAAATATAAATATAGATTAATAAAAATAAAAGAACATGTTTTTAAATAGATTTTATTTATTTTAGCGTAAAATATGAATCACAAAGTTTTCAGCCCCAAACCAAAGGAACTTAGGTTGTTTTTTTTATTGTCAAAAAAATATTCGACCAAACATATTTTTTGTTTCATAATAAATTATTAAATAACAAAACAATTATTTTAATACTTTGTAGGGCCTCCCTTTGCTTGGATTACAGCTTCTAGACGTCTAGGCATGGATTCGACTAAAGATTTTGTTTCTTCTGGTTGAATCTTTTCCAAGGCTTCTTTAATTGCCACTTTGAGGTTATCTTTTTTGGAAAATGACAGATCTCCAATTTTTCGGTCTAAAACTTCCCACAAATGTTCAATGGGATTAAGGTCTGGTGATTGTGTGGGCCATTCCAAGACCTAAACATTATTTTCAGCAAACCACTCTTTGGTTTTAGTGGTACTATGCTTGGGATCGTTATCTTGATGAAATGTAAAATCAGATCTTAGCCAAAGTTTTCGAGCAGATGACTTCAAATTTTGCTTTAAAATGTTTCTGTATTGCACCTGATCCATTATAGTATCAATAAATTGAAGTTTTCCAACACCTTTCCAAGCAATTGAACCCCATACCATCACGTTACCGCCATCATACTCGACAGTTCTTCTCACGCAGCTTAATTTGTAGGCTTCTCTGGCTTTTCTCCAAACTTTTTGGGCTCCATCAGATGACTTGAAGTTGAATTTTGATTCGTCGCTCCACAGAATCTTTTTCCAGAAACTTAACAGCATGTTTTTGAACTTCTTAGCAAACTCCAATCTTCTTTTCATGCATTTCTTACTCAAATATAGTTTATTACGCACAAGACATCCTTGAAATCCCTGGTCTTGGATACGATTTCTGATTGTCTGATAGGATAATTTGATTCCATAATTCTCTTCAGCTAGCTCAGCCAGTTTTCGAGCAGAAATAAAGCAATTTTTCTTGACTTGTATAATTAAGTTTCTATCAAAACTCTTAGAAGTCTTTTTTTTGCGACCCTCTCCTTCTTTTGTGGCTGTTTTTCTGATCAAATTATACTTCATTATGTAGCATACTGTATGAGGAATTCCAGTCTATTGCTGCATCTGACGATAGGTTTTACCCTGATTGACTAGATTGACAGCTAAATTTCTCTGAGAAACAGTTCAGTGACGTTTACCTCCAACCATTTTACTTAAAAAAACCTTTTTTTTATACAAAACTTTTTTTTTTACTACAAAAAACAGTTTTTTGTTATGCAATTTCATTAATTGTATAAAAATTTGTTAAAATATTTCAACAAATTTCACATAAAGTTAGTTAAACTTACCTAAATATCGCTTGGTCGGATAGTTTTTTTTACAAGCCTATTCAATACTAAGTTTCTTTTAGGACAAATAATAAACCAACTGAAGCATGAACCAAAAAATATGAACGCTAAATAACATACTATTCCCAATAGAATTAAAATGACAGACAAAGTAAGTATCGCTATTCATCACAATATCTTAAAAAGATATTGGGATGATGTCATTTACCGAAACTGTTATGAATTAACACACATGGAATAAATTATCAATTCTGCAGATTGCGGCTAACATTATACAGACCCTGAGAACCAAAAAAAAAATGGAGTAGGCAAGCTCTGACTAAAACGATAATTCTAATTTTGTTGGTATGCATTCATTATTTAGTTTCAATAAAAAAAATTAAGCCCAAATGTTTTTTAAACATTTTCTTTAATATGAACACAACTTGCCTCGGCAGTTAAGGATCCCTTTAAGGAACATGATGAATGGCAACAAAATATGCTATGGAGTTGGTCAAAGGCAAATGTTCTTCAAATCTCTGCGCAGTTCTTGGGAAGACCTTACTCCATGATATTAGGCATCTATTGATACCAGAAGTTGACATCAATAATATTCTAATGGATAAATGTCAATTAGACAGGGGTAATTCAATAGTAAAAGTAATTTTGAAAAAAGATTCAGAAGAGAAAACACAATTATTTTGCGCTGGTTTAGACTGAAAGATAGATAAAAACACAAAATGTATTTAAAAGCAAATAATTCTGAAAGAAAAAACTTCATAACAAAATGTGTTGCTGCAGAGCATTATATTACTTTTACACATGAGGATGGCAAATCTCACAGAATATACTTGACACACATAACAATACCTGTTGTTGGTGCTGCTGGGGATGATCTTGCTCTTGAGACATTTAGTGTACTTGAAGAATATGACAACCTGGAGAATATCCGTGTTATTCTTTTAGACAATACTGCATCAAACAAAGGTTGGAGGAGTGGCTTGGTGGTTAATCTAGAAGAGTTGATAGGAAGGAAACTTCACACAATAGGTTGTAGTCTTCATCAGAATGAACTCTTACTAAAATCCATTTTTAAAAAGTTAAATAGAAAAACAACCGGTCCAAAAAATTTTAGTGGACCAATTGGGAATAGATGCTTCGAAGAAATTCACAGACAGCCTCAAGTGGAGTTTGAAGCAATTCAAACTTTTATCACTAAAGGATATATTTCAAATGAGATATTAAAAGATATTAGTCATGATCAAAAGCTTTGTTACAAATATTGTAAAGGTATTAGATTAAGTAAAGTAGACAACATTTGGGCTAATTGTAGAATAATTCCACCGAATCATGCTCGATGGTCAACGCTTTCTATACAAATTTTTTGTTTATACAGTCGAGATGTTTCTTTAAACACAAATCTAAAAAAGCTTACCCATTATATTCTTAAAGTTTATGCCTTGTCATGGTTTCAAATAAAGAAATCTTCCAAAATGCAAAACTCCCCCCAGATTCTGTTTTTCACTATTAATCAATTAAATCTTATTAAGTTTGATGATGTAACAAGAATTGTTAAAAAACAAACATTTAAGGTAATATTTCTGTTTGATACCTGCAAATTTTCTCTACGCAATGGTTAAAAATGATAATGAGCAGACCAGAACTCTCGGATTTGAGACGATACTCACTCTCAGAAAACAGTAAACTTTTTAAAAGTAGTTTATTTATAATTTATTAATTTATAATGTATATAAAATTTAAAAAAAAAATGTATTGTGCTGTATTATTTAAAATAAAGTTTTAATTAAGTATAATTAATTTGTTATATATATATATACATATATATATATATATATATATATATATATATATATATATATATATATATATATATATATATATATATATATATATATATATATACATATATATATACACACACATATATGTATATATATATATATATATATATATATATATATATATATATATATATATGTATATATATATATATATATATATATATATACATATATATATATATATATATATATATATATATATATATATATATATATATATATATATATATATATATATATATATATATATATATATATATATATATATATGTATATATATATGTATATATATATATATATATATATATATATATATATATATATATATATATATATATGTATATATATATATATATATATATACATATATATACATATATATATACATATACATATATATATATATATATATATATATATATATATATATATATATATATATATATATATATATATATATATATATATATATATATATATATATATACACACACACTCATATATACATATCTATATATACATATATATATACATATATATATATATATATATATATATATATATATATATATATATATATATATATATACACACACACTCATATATATATATATAAAACATAAGACATCTGGAAAAACCAAGTGTCAAAAATATGGTACCTTAAGTAACACCATATGCCAAATAAAAGTTTTATGCATATTATATATTTTATGTTGTTATTTTTAAAAAATGAATTCATATAGTATTTACACTTTCTAAATTACTATTTTTAATTAGTTTGCCATTTTATTAAACTACATTTAAAGTTTTTAATAAAAATTTTCAAACCTTCGCTTTTCATTTTCATAACTAATTTAATTAACTGCATCACACAACATGACTAAAATTTAAAAAAACAATAATTTATTATTATAATATATAAGAAATATAAAATAAATTTTAAGTGTATAAGCTAAAAGGATTTGCAGCAATAAAAATTAAATAAACTTAATAAGAAATAATATATTATAATTAATTAATTGCACATATATACAATTACACTAATAACATACACCAAATTTATTTGAGTATAGATATGAAAAATTATACTAAAATATATAAAACATTAAAAAGCTTAAAAGAATAATATATTAAAAATTAAAAAGACTAACTCTGTCTTGAACTTCCAGATCAGAACTTTTCATAAACATTGGCAGTGCATTGTTAAGCTTCTCAGTTAACTTATTAATTAGATCTATGTCTCCCTATTTAACAAAAGGTTTCTACAGAAATGGTATTAAACATAACAAAAAATTATTTAAATTAATCATAAAGAAGACAATATATAATTAAAATAGTTATATGGAAGCAGTATTAAACAAAAAAATAATTAATAATAAAAACAAATTTTAATTTGTTATTATCAATAATGTGATTTTAAAATTAGTTTGATAATTATAATTAAATTTTGATAATTATAAATAATATGCAGTAGTGGTGTAATAGTAGAGTACAGTTTGTCAAAGAATTAAAAAAAAAATATTTATATTACATCAGAATGTTAATAATAGTTATGTTGTGATACATAGATAACATTCGCACCCCCTTGTTCCCAAGTGTATATATATATACATTAAAATTCAATTGATATAGAAATTTTGAGTGGGTAAGATTTTGAGTGGGTAAGATTTTGAGTTGGTAAGAATACTCTTCTTCTATTCTTTGGTCTGCTCATCTGTATGTATACTTCTGCTACTTCTCTATCCTCTACTTTCAATTTATCCTTATTATTTCTTATTATTTCTTATTATTTCTTATTATTTCTTATTCAATTTATTATTATTATTTATTATGCTTTAATTATTATATCTTTAGGGGTTGTTTGACATGCCTTGGTTAGATTTTAAAACAGCTTTGTCTAGTGTTTTTGCTAGATTTAGTTACATGCTTGTTGTAGTTTGTTACCTTCATAACAGTTGTTACTATAGTTATAGAATAGAATTACAGCTTATAAAAAATATAAAGAGATATGAAATTTAATTTATTTTTAAGGGTAGAAAAATAAAAAACGAATAAAAAATTATATTCAAGTAAGCAGCAATTAAAATATAATGGTAATGGTATAGTTTTTTACATGCATGTTGAATTAATTTCAAATCCTTGTTGTATAATGTCTGGTGGTTTTACCAACATACCTAGCACATACAAATTTATATACAACAGAAGATTTCAGATTATTATTTGAAGGGTTTTTCAATGAGAACATGCTGCCAATTTTGAAAGGTGTCAGGACTAATTTAATTTTGTTGTTTTCTTCACAATATCTTTGGATATATTTATTTATTGATCACCTATCAAATAACTTCGAGGATATGGTAAATAAGGAAGAAGTAAGAAGTCAAAAATGGAAGTACTTATCAAGACCAAATCACAGATCATCTGCTATCCACTTTTCATGGAGGTCTGTGCAGACAGACCTTCATGATTTTTGAGGATGACTTTTTGTAACTGAGAAAGACTCATAGCTAAAGAATCTTTAGATAGACGGAGAAGTTTATAAAGAATTTTAAAAAAAGTACCAATCAGTCATTTCTCTGAAGTCTTAAAACCATTCCTCTGAAGAGCTACACAAAACCATTAACCTATTTATTCATCCAGTAATGGTTCTGACTTTCTCAGACACATTAAGTAATTACCCAGTTAAAATAACTTTGAGCTGCTTTTATAACTGTTTTTATAAAGGGCAGCATGAAGATTATAAAAAGCATATTAAAGATTACTTGGTTGAAATATAAATCATTTTTTGGTAGCAGACTAACAATACAAATTTTTAAACTTGGAAAAAATAGAAGAATTGTAGCAAAAAAGTAGCAAACGTACCGTTACAGGTAGCCAAACAAATACAAGCATTTAAAAATTTTACTTACTAAAAAAATAACTTTCAAACAAAAATATTTATTTTCAAAAGTAACAATCTACCTCCTCTTCAGATTTTGTAAGAACTCTTGAGAATAGTTTTGCAAGAGATTGAATGATAACGCATTGTATATGTCCAGGTAGAAAAGAAACACGTTGGTTTGTGAAACTTTCCACAAGATCATTAATATTCTCAACATATCTAGAAATAAAATATAAAATGTTGTATAGAATCAATCAGGGTGGCTAGCTGATAACTAATTTAAAATTCCAGGATATTTCCAGGACTTTTCAATAAAAATTTTGGGTTTTCCAAGGATCATTTTTTGACCAGAAAAAAACAAAATATGTTGATTTAAAAAAAATATGAAAAAGAAAATAACTAAATAAATAGTAGATTTTAATAATACTGATAGCAACAATAAACAGGGCTCGAATTAAGTGTATCGCAATTGTGAATGCTTTTTACACCTTTGTGATTAGTTTTTTCTTTCTTTTTTTTTTAATATTTTCATAATTTTTTTTTTTTTTTTTTTTGCTTTTCTAATTTATCTTTTTTTTTTTTGACTTTTCTTAAAAGAAATGTTTTTGTTTAAATTTTTTATTAGGGGTGATAAATTATGTCGCACTAAATTTATCTTTTGAATAAAATATGATCACTTGCACTCTTGCACAAAGAATTTCATTCAACATAATGCACTTTTGAATTTAAATTACTTTGAATCTTTTTGTAGTCTTTTAAAATTATATTAAGTTTGATTTACTTAATAGATTAAAGTACACCACAGTAAATTTATTGATAGACTAAATCAAAACAACCATTTAGGTTACTACAGTTGAGTTACTCTTGAAGGGATTCCAAACCTCCGAGACATGTTGTGTTCATATTAAAAAAAATGAAAAAAAATGTATGGAATGAATTTTTTTGATTAAAACAGAAGAATAAATGCATACCAAGAAAAACTAACTTTTTTAATTTAGTCAAAGTTTGTCTTCTCTGTTTTGTTGTAGACCAAAAAGTCTTTATAATATATGCTGCAATCTACAGATAATTTATTCAAGCACATTTTATTCCAGAGAGTTTTAGTACATGACATCACAGATTTGTTTGTTTAAAAGATCGATTAAGTAAACAAACAAAAAAATCAATGACGCTATGTACTAAAACTCATATGAATTAAAAGCCATTGAATAAATTATCTGTAGATAATTTATTCAAGTGTGTAGATTGCAGCTTATATTATGTAGACTATTTGGCCTACAAAACTTAAAGAAATATAATTCGAGTTATTAAACCGAGTTTTTTTTCTCTTTTTTATTTGAACAAAAAATATTTATAATTTACACAAAAAAATTGAATGAAAATATCAACTTAAAAACTATTTTAATGAGAAAAGTTAATTATTCTTAATTTTTTAATAGTATGCAAGATCAAGAAGCAATAAATTATAAAAAATGTGGTAATGTTTTTTTGCATTGACTTGTTTGGCCTATAGATATAGCAGGTTTTTGTGCAAATATGAAGTTTAAAGTTTTATGAGGATAATGTTTTAATTTATTAATTAGATGTTTTAACTTATTAATTAAACAATAATGATAATAACAATTTATTAATAATCTACTTATTTACTTTGTTTTATTGTAAATGCGTTTTATGTTATTAATGTTATAAACTGTATAAAACATTATAAACTGTATAAAGTTTCAAGGTCACAAGGTCTTTATATTGTCAAAACAAATTTTGCAGTTTATTGCTGTTTTACAATAACAATTCAAAACCCAATAGTCAGCATATAATAAATAATACCCAAAAGTCAGCATATAATAAATAATACCCAATAGTCAGCATATAATAAATAATAAAGTAATTAAATTAAGGTATTGTTCAAAGACTTTTTTTTTTTTGCGATAAGTTTTTTGCCCTGTTAAACAAACTTTTTTTTTATTATGCAAAATACATAATTATTAAGTTCAGTATAAATCTTTGCAAAATAAATAGTAACTCTGTAGAAGATAAAAACATGATAACAAAATGGAAAGATTTCAAAAAAAGTTCCGGTAATTATTGCTAAAAGGGGTGTTTTTCCAAGACTTTTCCAGGACTTATCAAATTCCAGGACTTTTCCAGGTTTTCAAGATTTTGTTTTGTCACCCTGTTAATTTTCCTTGGTTAAAGTTCAGTCCAAATAAAAATCTGCGCAACTATTTTAAAAAAATGTCCTACTCTGCAAATTCACCAGCTATCCATGCTGCAGCAAAAAGAACTTCACAGCTCGTATTTTTTTCGTTGATCCCAATAAACATTAAAGGTTGATCAAAAAGCTTAGCAAATACAGGAACAGCATAGCTTCTCACAGCTTTTACACGAACAACAACATCTAAAACCTGATTGGCTATAACTCTACCATGTTTTGTACCCTCCACTGAACTTAGCTTAATGAGAATATCAATGTACCTAATAAAAAAAGAGCAAAACATGAGTTTAACATAAGAATTTTATTTATCATGTAAGGTTTATATATTTATAGGTATTCCCAATTATAGGTAGTCCTCAACATATTGGAGTTGTTCATTCACAGAACTCCATAATTCTATTGTTCTGTTTTCAACTACAATTTTTGAAATGTTCAACTTAGTTATGAGAAACAAAAATTGAATTAAAAAAAAAATTAAAAAAAAAATTTAAAGAACTAAACTTAAGCTGAGGATATGATAGTTGAAAAAAAGATCAATTAAAGAAGAAGATTAAAAATGAAATACTTAAGTAATTTATACTTTTAAACTTTTAAGTGTTTAAGCTATGCACTTATATTTGTGTGCATTGTTAAATACATTTAATAATGCACTCAAATACAATTAATTATGCACTCAAATACATTTAATTATGCGCTCAAATACTTTTAACTATGCACTCTAACTTATTTAATTATGGCTATTTAACTATATATGTTTAAAAATGTGTTTAAAAACAACAGTTGTGCATTAAGATATTTACAAATAGTAAGGTGTGGTAGGTGATTTGGTGGGTGTATAAATAAAATTTATTACACAATCTATATTCACCATTCAAAGTTAATAACAAATTGATAATTTGATTGACTGCAAATCTCAATTATTTTTAACAAAAGCTCATCACGATAATTTGTTCCTTCTGCTTTAGACATGTGCAAAAGCAACTTTTTTACAATTTCTTGAAGTGTCTTCTTAGTAATCATACCAACAATTAAATCCAGAGCTCTGTAGCGTATAGATTCATCTCGATCATCGAGACACTGGAGAATTAAATCACTAAAACAAAACCAAAATATTAACAATAAAATAATAATAAATTAACAAACAAAAACTATTAACAATAAAATAAATTTAACAAACAAAAAACTCTATGACTGTGTTTCTCTAAAACTCAATTAACCAAACAAATTTTGAGCAAACTAAAATGGCTTTAAATTTCTTTTTTAAAGTAATAAATAACAAAATAAAATTAGAGTCAAAAGTGAAAGAAAAAGAGAAAAAAAAAGATATTACCGATGACCCATGACTAATTTTGGCTGTGATTTCAAAATTTTGTTGAGTAATAAAAGACCGAGATATTTTACTAAATTTAAACTTTCATTTATAAATATTTCAACAAATGTATTAGCACTATATATCAAAATATTATCGCTATGACAACTTACAATTTTGATCTTGGTCTTCTATGAGCAGCTTCAATTTTGTGACACAAAGCTGTCGAAAAAAAATTCAAAATTTGAACTAAGAAACAACAGCTAAAACAACAAATTCAGAGAATGAAAAAATTACCTGCATGGATGGCGGATGATCAGGTAATCCTAATATTATAAAAGTACTATTTATACATAATATTTATCAACAAACAAACTATAATAACAAACACTATTATAATAACAAACAACTATATGTCAAAATATAAATCTTAAATTACAGAAAGAATGTCTAGAAGCATATTAAAAACATACAACTTTCTCTGATAAAAATAACAACAAACTATTTCAATGTAAAAAACAATATATTAGATATTATTATATTAAAACTAAATATTTATTTTATAATTTTAATATAACTTTGCTTCTGTTAAGAAGCAAGTGGACATTAAAATAAAATCTTGATAACATAAAAGATTCTAATTATGAAAACCCAACTTTATTACAAAAAATACTCTTAGGTCTTAAGTGTTTTGTTAGCAATAATATTTTTTTTGAAAACATTTTAGGAGTAAGGCAAACACAATAAAGGAAACAACTTAAGAGGTAAAAAATCAAATCATACAGAGGTAAAAAATCAAATCATACAGAGGTAAAAAATCAAATCATACAGAGGTAAAAAATCAAATCAGGAGCAAACACAATAAAGAGAAATATCGTAAGCTAACTTTATGATAGATTAGATACACAATATCCTTTAGAGGTCAGTAGTAAAAGATTAGTCAAGCAGGTGCAAAGTAAGTGTTGATATTCCAAAGTAGAAACCTCTACTTTGGAATATCAACAGTATCGCAACAACTATTTCTAAGTTTAGTTTAGAATAAAATTTAATATATGTGAGCTTTAAGCTGTGACTAAAAAGAAATCACATTCAAATTCAGCTATCTCTTCTTAGCAATTAAAGTGATAAATTACATTATATAGTTGTGTACGAACTGCTATAGTATATAGTTAGTAATTAAAGTCATTTTAGATGTAAAAATATCAGTACATATTCTCAATACAAATGAGAAACAATATGGAACAAGAATGGAACTTTGTGGCACCTTAGTGGCTACAAGAAATAAATAGGAGTGTTGCCAAAATGCTTTTGCCAGATAAATGATGGTATCAGAAAACTGAATAAAGCAAAACAACCTTAATAAAAATAAATTTTGATATAAACTTAACACAAAAGATGAAATTATATATATCATAGTTTTGTATTGAGCTTATATATTATATAAAGCCAATACAAAATAGACATGAAATAATATCTGTGTTAACATGTAAAATGAAAATTATTAAAATAAACCTATACATTTGCTGTAAACAAAAGGTTCAGTGCATTGGTTAGCTGCAGTAAGTGAAACACTGCATATAATTAATTCCTTATACACACATAAACAAAATCACACTTTCATAAGTTCATGCAACAGTTTGACCTTACATAAAACCCATTCTAACATAGTAGACTCTAATATCCTTTTGCACTTATGCAGATTGTGACTAGATAGACACCATCCATATAAAAATATTGAAATTTAATATGTGGATTTGCACTCAATCTAGTCTTAAAGTCCTTGTTTTGATTTTAAAAACACTTAAAAAATTCTTTAAACGTTTTTAATCAGGACAATCAGGACTGAGACCAAAACCAAATAGAAGATTGACTACAACATCTTTTAGTTTCAGACATATTTTATTCCTAATAAAATATGTCTGAATCTAAAAACTTAAAAAAAAAAACATATTTACCAGCGACAACTGTATTTATACATTCATACAAAAGTGACATTGCAGATGTGCTATAAAGAAAAAAAATTAAAATAACTATATTAACTATATATAAATAAAAAAATTTGAAAATAAAGAAAACCTGAGAATATTAAACGATGCACTGAAAATGAGGGAAAACAATAAATATCTTTAAATTTGCTAACTCACCTATGAATGAGACTTGTAAGTGGTTCAAGTAGTTTTTTACCCAAGCGTGGTTCTAATGGACATAATGCACCAAACTTAAGTGAAATAAAATTTATATAAAGGCATGCACATACATACATTTTTTTTTTGCTTTAATTGGAACCCAAAATATATATATATATATATATATATATATATATATATATATATATATATATATATATATATATATATATATATATATATATATATATATATATATATATATATATATATATATATATATATATTATCTAAATATATATATATGTGTATATATATATATTTAGATAATATATACAATAGTAGTATATATTTTAAAGAAAAACACAATATTTTTTAATCTTGACATGTTTTGTAGTTAACATTCTACATTTAAAAAACGATAACATTAGAATTTAAAACTCTGGATATAAATATAAAATCAAAATTTGAAGACATTACAGAGAAATAATAACAGACAAATAGAATTGTTACAAACAAATAAAAATTATAATACAAATTATAATACCGTAATAGCAACAAACAAACAAACAAAAAAGTTTTAAGTAAATAAAAATAAAAAAAAACAAAAAAATAAAAATAAACTAGATTGACAAATTTATATTTTAATGAACAGTTTGTTTATTTAAAGATGGGTTTTTTGTTTTGTTTATTTATTTAAAGATGGGAAAATTTTTGTAAAAGACCCATATATGTTATTTTGTGATAAACTGATCCAGAAAGCGAAACAGACTTATTGATAAGAAAATCTAAAATTGCAATTTGATTATCTTGTTCTTTTTCCATAGTAAATTTTAAGTTTTTATGTTGTTTATGATAATGTGTAAAAAATTCCTGACTCTTGGAAAAAAACTCTAAATTAAAAATAGCGATATCATCCACATAACATTTATAGAAAATTGGTATTGAGAAAGAGCAATTACCCATTTTTGTTTGTGCCAATCAAAATATTAGCTAAAATTGGCGCTAAAAGAAAAACAAATGGCAATACTATCCAATTGATCATATTATTTCCCATTAAATAAAAAATGAGAACTGGATGTTGAGATTTGAAGTAATTTTTTGAACTGAGCTTTAGAAAAATATTTCAAACATGTTTCATCTTTAAAGTATAAATCAGTAGTTATACTTATAGTTTCATTAAATGGAATATTATATTCCATTTAATGAAACTATAATTTTGTTAATTATATCGATTTGTTTTGTAACTTTGTTGTGTTGTTCCTTAACAAAAAAAAAAGAGTCACAGGTGGAATAAAATTTAGGTATACAAGGAGACTATAAATCATAAAGATATTTGGCAAGTTTATAATTATATGTCCGGATTGTTGAAATAATTGGTCTAAAAGATGTTAGAAAAAAGCAAATTGAAAATTAAAGAATCCGCCTGTAGACGGATGGGAGTAGAGAGAGAGAGAAAAAAAAAACATCTGTGAATACCAGGTATTTAAAACCAAATATAAAAACCAAAACAACTTACAAGTTTTATAATTTTTATAAGCATCCAATTGTTTGAAGAAGTAGTCATCAATTTGAAAAAAAGAGGAGCCAACGCAAGATAATTTTTTGGATGTTTACGAGCTAGCTCGCAAATAACATTAACAGCAGCACACTGAACACCTAAAATATATTGTATTAATATTACACGCACATATTCATTGAAATCTAGTGAAACATTTCAATAACACAGAAACATTTATGATTCTATAATTTTAAAAATATACTTAACAATTATTAAGAGGTAATGACGAGAAGAAAAAAAACAAGTTTTGAAAAAAATTTAATTATTAAATCATAAAACTTTACCAGTATCACTATCTTCAAGTCTCTCTTTTAACCTTGGAAATGATGGACGCAAAGCATCAGGAAACTAAAATTTAAAATAAATTATAAAAAAAGAAATTCTAATTTTCGGTTTCTATTTATAGATGATTAACTTTTTTCCTTAGTTTTTATTTTACTTAAGATCTAATAGTATTATTTTTACAAATTTATAGTAATTAGAATAATCACCCTTCATAAATTTATAAATCTGGCTGGTCACAATCTGGTTACCTGGTCATAAAATGAATACTCCTAATTTTTCAATAACATATGGCCTTGATATTTAAGCAATACTGTTTAAAGCTTAGCTAATTAAAAAAACACCATTATACAAAACAATTATCTTTTTATAATAATAAAACGTTTTTTAAGATTTTAGATTTGTCAAATAAACTAAAATTAGAATATTAAAAATGCAACAAACAAATATAATAAAGCAATAATAATAAACAAAAAAAAAATTATTTATATAATACAACTATAAAGTTTTATTTTATTTTATTAACATTTTCAAATATTTGACTTATGAAATTATAATATCATAATATCAAAAAACTGATGAATGTAAAGTATGTGACAGATTGTGTATGTACATGACTTTGTGTGTTTTACCAGAAATTTTTATAATTTATAAAAAATCATTTTAAATTAACTCTGCAACTACTTTAATGTTTGTTTAAATTTAATAAAATTAATTTTTATTAATTTTATTAAGTTTTTATTCTAACTTTTATTTCAACTCAAAAGTTAGTACTAAGAATAGTACTAAGGTACTAGTTTTGTTTTACTTTTTTTTGTTTTACTTAATTGCACTTTTAAACAATAAAAAATTACTTCTGATCATTGTTTACAATAAATACATTTTATTTAAATAATTTAAAAGTATATCGTAAAATACATACTTATGTAAATAATAAAAATTGTATATGAAACTATAATATGACATAATATAATAAATAATAAAAAAAACTTACATTTAGAAACACTTTGTACATAAGAAGAATTGCACGTTTGCGAATGTATGGTTTTGAGGATACCATCTAAAGATTCATTAATTTGTCAAACTTGTTTTTTAAACCCTCGTTACTACTAAGTAACGAGGGTTTAAAAAACACAACTCATAAAAAAAAAAAAAAAAATGTGGGTTTTACTAAAAATATATTTTTTTTACAAGTGAATAGTCTGATTTTACCTTGTAAATCTATTATAAATAAATTTGCCTCTTACATCATATAAATATTAATTATATATAAAATATAAATTATATACACAGTATGTACAGTGCATGCATATATAAAGCAACCGTCGGAATTAGGAAAAATGAGGTTGGCAATAATTAGCCAACCTCACTCTTTTTAAGGTCGGCATCAGGACGGCAAAAATTATTTGAAATAAAGGTCTGACCATAAAATATAGAAACGAGGTCAGCAAAATTTTGCCGATCTTAAACACTTTCAGGTCAGCAGTTAGGTCGGTATTGCCGAATGCCGACCCTAAATTCCGAGGGTTGTATAAAGTATATTTTTAAATTTAGTTTTTTACAAAAGTGCTTATAAAATAATCCATAACATGATTAATAATTTTGTATAGCTAGTTAGGTAACTCAGAAAAAATTATTGGTGGAAAAATAAATGTCTACAAAGAAAAAAAAAAATCAATAAAGTTTAAAAATTATATTTCATTGAATTTCAAAGTGTAAAACCACGGGTTTTTTGTTTACCAATTGAAATCTTCTCCTCTTAGATGTCTGTATATCTGAACATGCTTTTTAGCTCTATCATTTCCTAACCTATTTTTTAGTCTGCTCCACACAATACCAAAAATAGAAAACACTTATTCTATGAAATAGTTCTTGCAGGAATATTATAAAACTATGATTGAAAAAATATTGCAAACCATTTCAGTAGTGGTAAAAAATTTTTGATGCAACCTTTGCTTTGTTTCTATTATACCCACCATCTTGAATTTTTCATAGAAACAATAATGTCATTAAGCTTATCCAGTAAATTATCTGCTAAAAGTTTTTTCAGGTTTGGAGGATCATACCAGGTTTCAAAAAATCCACAAACTTGTAATATAATTTTTCACAGTATTAAAAGGAAAGCTGCATATTAAAATTTGCAAACTTGCGAGTCAAAATCATCTTTTGATCTGAGTATGTATTTTTCTATAAACTTTTGTTTTTTATATGGGGTTGATGTTGAACCACAGTAACTACTTCTAAAATCACCAGAAATGAAAGATACTTTAAAAGATTTTAGAGTAACTACTAACTAATTATTAAAAATAATAAACTTAATGTTAACTAATTAAGAAAATAAAACTTGATTCAAATTTATAAAAAACGAAAGTAACTAAAAAGTTCATTCCTCTTTAGTTGCATTAAAAATAAAAAAAAAATTAAGAAATAACTTTTTATTTACTATTACTGAATCATCTAATTAAATAATTGATAAATAAAGAAATACTGAATAAGAAATAAATTGTTTATAAAAATTAAGCAAAGTCAAACTTACCATGCTCATAATATCATTAGCCAAGTCTCTAGCAAGGTCTGGAGATATAAAACAAGATAGACCAGCCATGGCCGCACCTGCATCATACTGATTAACACTGTTCATATCCTATAAAATAAAAATAAAAAAAGTTTAAACTTAAATAGTAAGAATATGATAAAAATACAAAATTTTTAAGAAATTTAAACTTAAAAATCATAAAAAGCTAGAATACAACATGTTTATCTGGTTCCAACTTAAGTATTGAGTAAATTTATCTTTCATGCTAAAATTATTTATTGGTTTCATTTTTGATTTCATTATTGATTTCATTTTGTTCGGTTTTTAATGAACATTTAATGACATAAACTAATAATATAGTAATGCTTAAGTATCTTAAAAACAGATGAAGTAGACAATTTTAAGGTGTGCTATAAACAGGATTATAGTTAGTGAACTTCAAAACACCCAAAAGATAGGGTGCCATTTGGCAACTTACAACTTAAGAATAAAATAAAATCCATCTTTGAACCTGGGTCCAGATTTTTTTTATCAAAACTTGTCTTGGAAAATTGGGCCACAGTTGATCACTATTCAAAAGTCCTATGTTAGTAATATCACAGACACTTAGTGTTTAAGATCAAAGTTTTTTCCACCAACTATTTGCTCAGCTTCATAAACTTAATTTTCAAATATGAGTTTTTATGCACATTAATTTTTAGCCTATATTACTTTTTTAACTTTTAAAGTATTAAACATAAAAACAAATAACTTAAAACTAATCTCTTGACAAAAAAATTGACAAAAATCTTGACAAAAATCTTATGATCTAGTCTGACAAACTGCTCAATTGCGAAAATGCCAAAATCATAATATTATTTGTCATTTCAAACAAGTTTTAATATCTAAATAAACAATTTTAGAGCAACTGAACTGTTATATGTGAATGTTTAGAATTTGCTGAAACAATATATTTTTATAACATTTGTTATTATTTTATAAGCAAATTATTGCAAAATTAAAAAAGTGAAAGTGAAAGTAAAACCTTCTTTATAAGATTTGTAGCCAGCATAAGCACATCTAAATCAGCGTGAAAACTTTGTGAAGCTGTCATGTAAGCAATTCGCTAAAAGTTACAAAACAATATAAATAAATTAGGAAAAAGGGTAAATATTAAAACTAATGATAAATTATAGTAATTGACTAATATCAATGATAACTAGTAAGAAACTTATTTAATAAAACTTTAAAAAACTTTAAATTTGAATTTGAATATTAAAATTTAACAAAGATGATTAGTCAAAATAAAATTATTTAAAGAAAATATTTACTTTGTGAGTAAACTTTTGTGAGCTCATAACTTCAATCATGTTAAAAGCAGCCCAGGTAATGTCATACCCCAACATTTGAATCTATAATTAACAAAGACTTGAATCTATAATTAACAAATACTTGAACTTATAATCAATGTAATTAATACTAAAAAAAGTCTAACTAAACTTAAAATCAACATAATTTAAAAAATATATATTAAAAAAAACTTTTAAAAACAACATTTGAGAAACGGATTAAAAAATAAATAATAAAATTTTTTTTTTGATCTTATGAACTTGTAACTAAGAATTGGCGTTACTGAATTATCAGTTTGCAGAAAAGTGATTTTTTTTTTATTACGCCATAAAAAATTGCTTCAAATACCACTCAATTTTTTGAATAAATAAATCGCTCAGTGATTCGCTCTATAATAACAGCATCACGATTGCCTAACTAAAATCAAATTTGTAACCAAGCGCCCTCAATTTGATGGATGCCCAACATTTTTAGCCACTGACTTAAATGGATATTACAGGTTGTGTAAACCCGCAAAGTTTATTGGACCAGAGAAAAAGTTTATTTTTACTTTTTAATCCATTTCAAAAATGCTGTTTTTAAAAAGTTGTTTTAATATATTTTTATAACACTTTAAAGTCTTTTATAGTGATTTTTGCGTTTTTTTGAACAACTGAAACGTTTTATTATAATTGAAGAAAGATCTAAAAGTTTTCTAAAAGTTCTTTTTTTTAACTATTTAAAACTTTGTTACTTAAATACTTTTTTTAACGATAATTAAAATTCTAGTAGTCTACTTTTTTTTACACATTTTTATTGCCAAAACTAATATTTGTTTTGTGCAGACTAGTTCAGAAATAAATAAACTGACAAGGCAACAAGCTAATAAAAGTGTTGTAAAAGAGAATAATTTAGAATAATTTAAATCAGCATAATTTAAAAGTAGCATAATTAATTTAAAAACAATGTAATTAATTAAAAACAATGTAATTAAATTAAAAAAAAAGTTAATTTTACATAACTATTTTATCCCTAAACTTTGAAACATAAACAAAAAAATCTGCTACACAAAGAAACGAGTACTTCCAAAGATGTAGGGGGTACTTCCAGAGGCAAGGGTGAATTTGAATTCAAAGCTCTTGTTTATGATTAAAGTGTTCAACCACTTATCTACTATTGCATTAATTAATTTTTATTTTTTCTAATTTTTACATTTAATTTTTATTTTTTTTCTTATGAAAAAAAGCATTAAGAATAGTAAACACTTAAATTAAAACAAACAAAAGTCTTACATAAGAAAGTTTAAGAACTGCATTGGCTTTTAGTGCAATATTTTCTTGACGCAATTCTTGTTTTATTTCATCTAGACATTCGGTAATGTACTTTGACTAAAAAAATAAAGTATTTATTAATAACAATTTATGATGTAACTTTATAAATAATACTTCATAAAGCACCATGTTTGCCAAAATAGGGCAAAAAACCAATTGTTTAGCTAAAATAAGGAATCATATAAAGTAAGGAATCAAATAAAATAAGAAATCTTATAAAACAATTTCACAAAAAAAGATACCTCATTATTTTTGTTGTTTCTCAAACCACGAACAAAGTCATTTAAATTCTTTTCAAACATTTTGTATTGTTCTTAATAATAAAAAAGTTCATATCAAATAAAATAAAAAAAAAAAAAATTGTAAAATTTCAAACATGACAACAATTATTTTTATTTGACTTCATATGTTTAGTTTAATAGAAATTTATATATCTATGTTTAGTTTAATAGAAATTCTCACACGCACGGTCAAAAAAAAAAAAAAAAAAAAAAAAAAAAAGTTTAGAAAAACAAAAAAAGATATGTAAATCACCAAAAATAAAAGCAGAAAAAAAAAACTAATTGGTTTACTATTTAACTTTATTCTATGATTTTATTTCTTTTTAAATTACAACCACCAACCACATCATTAACCAACCACTGGGTAAATGATGTGGGAATGGACAGTAACATAGCATTAACTTTAAGTTTTATTTTTAATAGAGAGTTAAAAAAAAAAGTTAAAAGTTATAAAGATGTTTACTGTCCATTTACATTTGTTTTTTTGTTTCAATTTGTATTATCTACACCTTTAAAGCTTCATTCGACAAAAAAACCACAAAATTTGAACTAAGATTCTGGTTAAATGAAGCTGCAGAATGCTTAAATTTTTTTTAAAATATGACACCAATTTGAATAAAACAAGTTGTAAATCAAACTGAGATATTTAATTTTTCTAAACAAGTTCACTGGGATGCAAGAAACAATCAAAATTTACAGCAAAAGTTTAAATAAAATCTCAGATCATTAAAAATCCTAAACCAAAAGTATAACCAAATTAGATCTAGAATTTGGATCCTCAATCAAAGATCCTTAAAATATCAGAAGATCCTTAATTAAAGTTACCAAATTTTATTCACCTTTACAAATTCCAAATTGTTCCAAATCGTCAATCAAAGTATAATTATTCAAAAATTATTCAAAATAATTTTGATCCTGTTGATGAAATAAAAGGTTTGCATAAATATAGAAAAATAGTATTAAAAAAAATAGATATTGGTTTAAAAAAAAAAAGCAAAACAAAAAACACAACCATATTTTCTGTTTTTTTTTTTTTTTCTTTCTTTTCTTTCAAATTTCAAAAACTATTGTGAAATAAATCAATAAAACACAGTAATAAATTGTTAAAATAGAACTTTTGAAAAAGATTTTCTATTTTAAAAAACAATAAAATATTTTTAATAACTAAAAATAGGCAAGTTATTACAAAACCAAGAGTTTTTTTAACTTTCTCATAACTTTAATGGCTTCTTGATAAAAAAAACATGAAACAAAACAAATAGTAAAAACACCAGCAAAAAAATTTAAAACAATTATAAATCAAATAACAAAACAAAATAATAAACAACAAAAATGCATAACAATAAGGTAAAAAGAAGAAAAAAACAACTAAAAATCAAAAACAAAAATAATATATACTTCAGATTAAACAGATGTTTTAAACAATAAAATCGAAAGAAAAAAATATGTATAAAAAAAAAAAACATTAAAAAAATCCAATTAATAAAAGTGCTATTTAATTTAAAATGAGTTCTACGAATTTATTTAGACTAAATAACTAATATTGTTTTATTTTAAATGACATCGTTATAATATAAATGACTCCTTTATATTATAAAAACCTATAGCCATGAATAAATTATTTAATATTAATTTTACAGTAAATAAACAGCAGCTTCTTTTATGATTGTAGCACTGGATATAATATCTTCTTCAGATAATTTCGAATTAATGCAAATACGAATACTAAAGGAAAAACTTTTTTCTTTTAACTTTTATTTCAGAATATTTTTTTAACAGCTTTGCAAAAAGACAAATGGGAAATTAACAATGATGATGATGGCAATAAGATGATAATTTTTTAAAAAACTGACCTTGGTTCAGGTTGAAAAAGCTCCATATCTTTTAAATAACGTGCCACAGTTATTGATACATTCTTTTGTAAACACTTAACATAAATATCAACAAAAATTAATAACCTTAATTAAAAACAATAAAACAATTAATAACAATAATTAATGAAGTAACAACCTTAAATAATACAAACAATTTCAACTTATATATTTTAAGATGATATTTTTTCAACGTATACAAAAAGTACTACCAGTTGAACGATAGCTTCAAGTTTTTCTTCTTTCTCATTGTTAGTCAGTCTCTTGCTGGAATCCTCAATCAAACGCAAATGTATAACTGGTGAGAAATCTTCGCCTTCTATTTTGAGACCGTGTAACCTAAGGAATATACAAATTACTATTTATTTTTTCAAGTTTTAAAATAAATTCTACATTATAAACACAGTACATTATAAAATATTTATTTCTTATTATTTTAGAAATATATATTTTACAAATATGTAAAAAATTAAAAAAATAAAGACTTAATAAATAAAGGTTAGTAGTTAATAATTAATTAGAACACATAAAGTTTCTACTAGAACACATAAAGTTTCTTCTAGAACACATAAAGTTTCTTCAAGAACACATTAAGTTTATTCTAAAACACATAAAGTATCTTCAAGAACACATAAAAAATTTTCTAGAACACATAAAATTTTTTCTAGAACATAAAATATTAAAAATGATTTTTTATATCTTTTATTTTTCATAACTTCAAAGTTGATACGTGAGAAAGTAAAAAATTCAACAACTTTTAAATCTCAAGCAATAACTTAATAGTACAATTGTGAAAAAATTTTTTTAGTAAAATTTATTTTTGTTTAGTTATTAATTACTTTAAGATCCTTTACGGAAATATTCCATGGAAAACCCATGAGTAAACCATGATTTTCCCATGGAAAACAGAAATTTCATGGAATTTCCATGAGTGAATTTCATGAAAATTGAAATCCCATGAAATTTTCATGGGTGAACCATGGTTTTTTTTTCATAGCTTATGCTGCGTCATGGTTGTTACGAATGCGCTTTTAAAGATGGCGTCATAGCTCGTAGAGTTACGATTACTTTTAACTTAAGTAAACAATACTTACTGCATTCTTCTGTTTTTCTGTCTTTAATAAGACTATAAATTATATGTTTTTTATAATGCATCACATTTACATGATTCAAACTAAACATACAGACATAAACATCTAGATATATTTATCATATTATAATGCATAACAAAATGGATTATTTCTAATTATATTTAATTATATATCATTTATGCATATACTTATTTTAACTGTTTCCAATAGCTTTGCTTACTTTGCATAACTTGTAATAGTATAGCAAGTATGTCAAGTAAACCAGTTTGAATTTTAATGCTTACTTGGCAAATTATTTGCCAAACAATTATTATTTGGTTAACAACAAATACACGTTTAGTTTTAATCTACATTAAATAACTAGTGTATTATGTACATAGTGTAATCTAATGTACATTAAAACTTATACAATTATTATTATAAAACTTATCTAACATATTAAACAAACTTATCTAAAATATTAATATATAAGCAGTATATCAGATAAGATTAGATAACTAAGATGAGATAAGATAATAAGATTAGATAACTAATGTACAAAAGATAACTAGTATGTTCTTTTTTTTTTTATATATTAGCCTTAGATTACATAAAAATGCTTGAAGTTAATTGTATGGTAAATGTTCATTAAGTATTAAAAAACGTTTTTTTATGATAAATGTTCTATTCAATTTTAGTTCTGTTAAGTTGTTTTTGTCTTTTTGTTGTTGTTTTTTCTTTAGAATTATTAGAATATGTAAATAATGTAATATAAATATTGTTTATAAATTCTTTTATATTTACTTTATTATTTTATTTAAATTACTACATTATAAGCTGACAGGTTTGACTGGCAATATAAATAATGTTGTTCATCATTTATATTGTTTATAACATCGTCAGTTTTTATATGCATTTAATATTTTTAAAAATAGTTCAAAAGCTGTCAAAATAAAATGGTGAATTGAGTTTAAATTAACCAGAAAAGATATAAACATAATCTTTGGAATTCAACTTGTAAGGATGTTCCAAGAACCACTTAGTTGGAGAAGGAAAACTGTGGTAATGTTTTAAAAGTATCAGAAAGGGAAGTTAATTAATGCACAAGATTTTACTTCATAGTTAAATATAAGCATATAAAAGCAATGTTTATAAATAATACACTATTATTTATTATAATGTAATTATTTTTATTTGTTTATATTTAACTAATGTAAAGTGCTCGTCTTTAGTTAAAATAAATTAATTTATGCACACACTTTGATATTTATTATGCTTTTACATTACTATACTTTATAAATTACATATTTATTATATTTGTTATGTTTTAAATAGTAAAGTAAAAGTATAATAAATTTTTGAATTTAATGGTGTGTGTATAAGTTCTTTTATTTTAACTTTATCCTTTTATTTAAATTACTGCATTATAAGCAGGTAAGTTTGACTGACAATATAAATAATGTTGTACATCATGCAGACAGCTCAGACAAAGAAGTAAGTTTTTACTTAAAATTATAATTCATAAGTTACACTACATTTGTTGCTGCCTTGTTCTATATAAATTTTACTAACATGCAGGTAAAATTTGTATATGTGTATAAATCTTTTCATTTTAACCTTATCATTTCATTTAAATTACTACATTATTAGCAGGCAGGTGTGACTTGCAATAAAAATTTTTAATTTATTTATTTAGCCATTCATTAACAAGTTCGGTGCTTTATAATATATTTAAAGATGGTAAGGACGTGACTAAAACAGGTTTGTAAATGATGTTGTACATCATGCAGACAGCTCAGAAGAAGAAGTAAGTTTTTTTTTTAATTACAAAAATAAATATATAATGTAATATTTGTTGCTGCCTTGTTCTATATAAATGTTTCTAACATGTAGGTAACATTTATACATGTATTAGTTTGAATAAATCATTGTAATTAAGTTACATTATAGGCAGGAATGTTTGACTGGAAATATAAACGATGTTGTACATCATGCAGATAGCTTAGGCGAAAAAGAGGTAATAATCTAATAATTGCTATTTATAAATAATGATATATTCATTGCTATTTTTTTCTATATAAATGTTACCTAACATTTGGCAACATTTATTATTGTGTATAATGCTTAATTAAAGTAAGTTATAATAGATAATAATTATAAGTAAAATGAATCAGTAAATAAAGAAAACTAGTTAGAATGTATATAATAGTTGTATGATGTATTGTCTAGATTGGTGAAATGGAGAATGAGACTAACTACGGTAAAAAAAATAACGAATATTAAAATGTGAATGGTACTTTGTTTGACATCTACCTGTTTCTAAAGATACAGTGCAGTCACACATAAATGGGCTTGATGTTTTTTTGGATTGAATATGTTGTATTGATGGTTCTTTTTAACTTGTTAAAACTTTAAGTTATTATCAAATTTATATATACTATTTTTATCAAATAGTTAATATAAAATAAAAAACATGTAAATTGTTTTATTTTCTGTAAAAATTGTTTTCTTGATATATTTCAATTGTTTATCACTATGTATATCACTTATAGTATTATATTACTTGTGATTTTTTATTTATTTTCAGTATGTTATACATATGCATGCATTAAATATTGTGGGGAAGTCAAGTTTTGATGTTTTAGGTGCATTATAGCTGCAAAAAGATTTGTAGGATTTACCAAGATTTAAATTTTATTTTGTTTATTGATTTTATTCGGAGAAAGCGATCCCATATATTAAGAGAACTCAATAATATTAGTGTGATAAAATTTGCTTTTATGATTTAATATGACAATTCAAATAACATTAGATCAAAAAAACTTGAAAACAAATCATACAGAGAAACTAGAGAAACTCACAAGTTTCCCATGAAAACTCATGGGTTTTCCATGGGAAACTCATAGATTTCCCATGAAAAACTCATGGATTTTCATTGAAAACTCATGGGTTTCCCAAAGGAAACTTATGGATTTCCCATGGAAAACTCATGGATTTTCATTGAAAACTCATGGATTTCCCATTGAAAACTCATGGGTTTCCCATGAAAACATGTTTCAAATAACCATGGTTTTTCCATCGTTTTTTTTCATGGGTTTTTTTATGGAAATTTTCCGTAAGGGATTACATTAAGGAACAACAAAAGGAAATGCCAAACTTACCTTTAGCAAAACTAAAGGTAAGTTTGGCATTATAAATTTAAGTTCTATAAAATTTTATTTTTGTTGTTCCTTAATATAATCCCTTACGGAAAATTTCCATGAAATTTTCCATAAGGGATTACATTAAGCACTCTTTATTTGTTTGTAACACTAACTCAATTTGTTAACGACATAAACTCAATTTGTTTGTAAAACAAACTAAATTATTTTCAAAATGATGATTTTGAAATCATCATTTTGTTTTCAAAAATACTAGAGAACATTTAAGTTTATACATTTTTAAACAGAAGATTAAACCTACATCATAATAAATGTTCCTTGAAGCTCATCATTAGAACCAAATAATATAAAGATTTTTTTTTTCCAACTCTTTATAAAAAAACTAGGAGTCAGAATCAAATTTCACAAATCAATTTGATGAGAAATATCAGCAGAGAGGTAGATAGAAGCACCAGGAATGCTCAATCTAAAAATAAGCTGATTCCAGGATGCTACGTCATAGAAGGTAAGAAGGCAATATGAAGCTGCTTAAAAAAGGCATGGTGGTGATGTAAAATCAAAATGTTTTAATAAACAACTACTAACGAATCAAATTTATTGGAACAAATGTTAAGGAATAAATCTTTAATAGCCACCATCAAAAAAATCAGAAATTTTACTTTGCATATTCTTCGATATTTTTTTAAAATTGAGATCAGTATTAATAAAATATAGAAAATATAAATAGTGCTTATATAAAGAAAAAATTATCATGAGCCAAAACATACATAGATACTCAGTATTATATTATCATGAGCTGAAACATACAAATATACATACATAAACAAACATAAAGATACTCAGTATTATATTAATAAGTGATGAAGAGAAAAAAAATTTCATTATAAAAAAATTGTTTATGATTTTGGTCTTACCCTTGGAGCTCTTGTCTGAATCTCTGAGAATTTTCACGCAATATAGAAAACATAGCTAAATAAAACACATATTTTTATTTCAACAATACAATAGTTTATGATTGTGCTATTCATTATCTCTTAATATAAAATTAGAATGCAGCATTAAAAAAACAAGAATAAGAATAAGAGTTATATAATAATTGTTATATTTTTTTAAATTAAACTATGAAATATTTTGACAATATAAAAGCCTTTTTAGAGTTTATTGTTATATAAGTAATAAATAAAATTATTGATTTTATTTAACATCTATGGTTCCACACTTGTGTGACTTAAATGAGTTTCTATAATATTTCATCAAACAAGGTTTTATTTAAAAAATGTATTATGGGAAAGCTGATGCAATAATATATGCAATGATGTAATAAATATAAAATACAATGATGACCAATTTTAAATATAATAAATAAAATAAATAAAAATCTTAATTAATAATCAATTGTATATAATACAGAACTGTATCAACTAAAAAAATCTATTCTTAACTTGATGCTGATTTTCTATATGTAAAATAATAATAATAATAATAATAATAATAATAATAATAATAATAATAATAGTAATAACAGCCCAAGAAATGCTTAACAGGTAATACTTCATACTCTGTAAACAACATAATAAATAAAGAATTGTGAAAATAATTAAGATCACTTAATATTAGAAACATGTGCTGAATATAAAATCTTATTGTCTTTCTTGGCTGCACATTTCTAATCAGGTTGTTGTGTTCAAAAGACGAAAAAAATGCTAAAATTTCAGTATTGAAAAACTGGAACAGAAACATAAACAACTGTGGCTTAGGATAGGATAAACACTAATAATATAAAGGTTTACTCAAATACTGCACCATACTATACAGTTTGTACTGTTTGTAAGCAAAAAGAGATTTATAGGAACACAAGACGGTACACAAAATATTTTTGGTTTTGAGTGTAGAAAACTTTTAATAAATACAAAATAGTAGTAAAAAAGATATTGATGTAAACAGTGGTGAAAAAATAAAATCAAGTTTAGAAAATCTTGACTTCCAACCGCATAAAGCTTACTAACAGATGCATTTTAACAGCCCAATATATGCTTTATAACAGCTCAATAAATGCATTCCAAGAGCCCAATAGATGAATTATAACATCTTAAGATGCTTCTAACAATAAAATTAAAGGAAACCACATTTATAATATACATTTGTCCAGAGTGTAAAACATAGGCAGTTAGGTTTGATGATGTTCAGCATCTAGAAAAAAAGAGATGATAAACAAATGAATGTACAGTTAGACTCAAAAAAATAATAAATTAGAAAAAATGAGTTTATCTGAAAGAGCTTATTGTTGCTGTTGTTAAGAAAGATTATGATTATGATGATTGATTGAAAGATTATGATTATGATGATTGATTGAAAGATTATGATTATGATGATTGATTGACAGATTATGGTGCTTTGAATCTGTAGAGCATAAAAAGTGCAGATGATTCAGCATGAAGAGGGTTAGCATGTTCAGGAAAAAAAAGTTTGAGTATAAGCGTAATGAGTATATTAAAAAGCATGTTGAGTATAATAAAAGCATGTTGAATATAATGTTGAATATAAAGAGGATCGATTAAGTAAATAGTGTAGAGGTCAGCACTTTCACGAAAAAAGGTAGAAAACTCAGAGAAAACGTTTTATAGCATCAATAGAAACAACATTATAAGGCCAAATTGTGTAAAATAAAAAATAAGATGTTAAACCAATTATAATGATATTGAACAGGTTTATAGTTTTACAGTTTTATAAATTTTACTGATCTTCTACAAAAAAAATTGCTCTCTTTAGCATAATTATCAATTAATAACACTTTATAAAATACAAACAAAATAATAAAAAAGTTATAATATAACATAATAATAATAACAGTTTCTGAAGTATGATGTTAATGATAAAATTATTTTTAAAATTATTTGTTAGTAATTTTAACTTTACAGATAACAACTTTTGTTTCAGAGTTTTATGTTTTTCAAAAAAACTATTATTTTAAAAAAGATCTCACCAGGGTTTTTCTCCATGATTGTTAACCCAGTTTCTGCTGCCACTGCTAATAACGGTGGTAATGAAGCTGAGAAACAATACCCTTGCCCAGATAAACGCTGAAAAAAATATTATTACAAAATGGTTTTTTTGAATTAAAATTATAATATAGAAATCAAATTCTAACACAATGCACACTAAAATACCAAAATTAATATTATGTATAATATATATATTTGAAGGTGTACTTTCTTATCATTTTTAAATTTCTACTTTTTTTTTTAATAACATAACAATATAACAAAATAACATTATGTAAACGTACTTTATACACCATATTAACACAGACTATTTGTTTTTACTATATATTGATGCATAGTGTATAAACCATTTTCTAATTATCATGGTTATATTACAATTTTAATGAAGCCATTATACCTGGTGATCAACAACAAATGATGAACCAGCGCAAAAACCACCAACTGAACCTAACGATGTTTCTAATGATACTGTAACTAAATCAATTTCGGACAACTAAAACAAAATATTCAAAAATGTTTATATAATTTATTATTACTTTCTTTCATTATTATTACTAATACAAAAATGTTTATATATTTATTATTACTATATTTATTATACTTACAAAAATGTTTATATAATTTATTATTAATAAAATATAATATTAAATAAAATATAATATTAAATATAAACAATAAAGTTAAAAAAAAATGTTTGAACACTAAAGAATAAAAATACTTACAGGTATATTAAAATGATCAGTAACACCTTTACCACGTGCTCCCAAAACACCAAACGAAAATGATTCATCAATAAAAACTCTTACTTTGTACTTGTTTTTGAGTTCTATCTGAAAACAAAAATAAGTAATTCAATAAATGTAGTAAAATTCTGAAATATAATAAGATTAAGTATTTTATACTAGTTTTAATTAAATATTAGTTTTACAAATTTTATACTAATTTTGGTAGAGGAACTATGTCGCCATAATTTGCATATATTCCTTCAACAACCAAAAATCGTCTTGTTACAGCAGCTTTTTTTGGATTCTATAAAAGAAATGTTACTACCACTCATATACTACCACTCAGCTAACAAATGAAAATCTTTTGAGAAAATCCAAATAAAAAAGAAGATAAACAAATTTCAGTAAAACCTTAATATCTTTTTCATGCTGTTCCTTCAGTTTGCGTTCAAGGTCTTCCATATCATTGTGGTCAAACCAGTAAACACGACTTCTGGATGCAACTATTCCTTTTTGTATAGCAAAACTAACTCCTTTGTCACTATTAAAACAAACAGAAAATTTGAATTTATATCTTGATGTTTTTGAAGTTGTTATTGTTAAAACATTCTTTAAATAGAGAAATCAGTTTAAAAGGGGTTTGGGTTTTAGCCACATCTTGCTACTTCGTTTAATCCCATATTTAATTTTATATTGATTAAATTATAATCTAAAAAAATTTACATTTAACATAATTAATACTTAAAAATTTTCAATATATACAATAAATAACAACAATATTAATGACTAATAATACAAACTCTGTAAAACAAAATTTAGAATGATGTTAGTTGATTTATGTTTGGATATCTTTCAGGTTTAACTTCTTTGTTTCTACCCTCGCCCCCTTATCTTTTATTAAAAATTACACAACATTTCATAAAACTTTTTTTGCATTGTTTTTTGCAGCATTTTTATAAATATTGTTATAATTCAAAAAATTTTAAAGTTTTAAAATATACCAAAATATAACATCTGTTCTTTTAGAATAAGCTGGGATTGCACTTGAAACTGTTGAAAAACCATATGAATACAAAATGGCTTCCTCTGTTTCTAGAAAATCAGCGATTTTCTTTTCCAAATTTAGATGCACATCTAAAACACAATAAAAAGAAAAAATAATATTAATAATAATAATAATAATAAAATTAACACATGCGTATCTCAGTGTATAAATTATGAATTTTAAAAAACATGAACGCTCTATTTGGTAAGATAAAAAATAAATCATTAGAGAGATTAAAAATATATACTTTTATCTAAAAAATAAAAGAATAAAACTCTAACTTCTTGGGTTGTTGTCATGAGGATAGAGTCTCAGCAACATTATTTTAATACTTATCTCCATAATAATACTTATTACTAATACTTATTTCCAATAATTATAATTATATCTTACAGCACCAATATACCAGCAGAATCCGTAGCAATAACAAAATTGCAAAATTTAGAAATGAACATTAATCATACTTTATGGATCATCAGTAATATTTTAAGAAAAAAACATTTAAAAAAAAATTTTCCTTTCATGGTAACTAAGTAGTTTTGTAATGTTAAATTTTATATTATTTGCGTAATAACTTTTTTTTTAGTTATTTGTTATTAGTGTTTTTATTTTAGATTATTAATTGACTATTTAAATCACTACTCTCTGAAATGTAATTTTCTTCAATAATGAGCGTGTTATACTATTTATATAAGAACTTGCAAAATTTTACCCATTTATAAAATGATTTTGAATGTAGTTACAACAAGTAGTAAACAACCGAGGTTGATACTTGACCAGGGCCAGGGCTGAGTTTGATAAAATATAGCTGGGGTTGGATAAAACATTTATATATCCTAAAGTATATATTTTTAATTCAAAATTCATGTTATGTTTTGTATATATATGCATATACAAACATCAATTATGATCAACATGATCATCATAATCATCATCATCTTCTCTTTCGGCAAATACTACTCCATAAAAATACTAAAGTTTATATAAATATGAAAGGACATTGTGTGCAAGCATCTAAATAAATAGCAAACATATGTTTAAAAACATAATATGTATGCATAAAGCGCATCTCAGAAGCTTTTATTCCTTCTGGACTAAAAGTTTGGAAGCTTTTATTCCTACTCTTCAATTTTAAGTCAAACCTCATTCTACTCCATGTTTTTCACTATCTTGAGCAGTTGCTTTATTAATCATTTATTTCATCTTTTTTATAAGAACATCTCTCTTAAGAACTAATGTCCTTTTATTATTTCGAGAAGCCAATCTAAAAAGGTTCCATCTGATGTTAAGCTCTTTTATTCTCAGTTTACTAAATCTTGCATCTTATATCAGATGTTAGGTTCTACAGACTTTTGGTTAATCTTCAACAATGTCATTAACTAAAGTCTAACATTTAAACTTCTTAATTATATAATATTTAATAATATTTAATTTTTAAAAAGTGCTAAATAAGTGATTCCAATTTTTCAAAACTCTAGAAAACACTTTATCATATCCATTTATCATACGATTAGTCTTCACTCTGTTATTAGTTGCTTTAAATAAAGGTTTTGAGATTATTAAATTATTTCTTTCTAACTGTAGTATTGAAATAATTTTTGAAGGCCTACACTTTTCTTTATTTCAAGTAACTTTAAGGGTAACATAAGGTTCTATCTTTGCTCTCGAATTGTTTCTAGTCTACAATATCAATCTTCACGAAAATTTAATATCTAAAGTGGCAATTTGTTGACGACTCAACTTTATACTCTTGTCTTGACAAAAATCTTCACTTTTTGATTGTTTAGAACAAACAGCTAATTTTTAATCTGATCTCTCTTCTGTAACAGCCTAAAGCTTGCTGTAGCTTATGAATTTAAATTCTGGACTTAAAATCTGCTATTTTTGTTAGACAACAAAACTCATTTACTGCAAAAAAATATTGCAATAATGAAAGTATTTCTTTACTTCTAACAACCCTTTTACTCTCAGACAAAGTCTAAAAAGCACATTGTAAATGTAATGTGGTCATAGTGTAGTGGTAAAGCCTTTGCATCACATGCAAGAGGTACTGAGTTTGATCCCCACCATGTTCATGGTAGTACCCCGCTCAACTTGTTTCTCTGTGCAGTGGCCTTGGTTGTCAAGGTTCGTGTTTCTGAGTTTTATAGTTGAGAGAGTTATAATCACAATTAAGTAGCTTCCTCCTCTGTAGTAGTGTTTTCAGCCTTGGGGAGGTGAATTATTATTTTAAAAAAAAGATAATAAATTAGACTTGCTTTATCTGCCAAGCTTGAGCCACTCTCGCATTGTTGTAAGGTTGCATTTCTTTCTTTTTTCTATAAATACAATCATAGTCATTACTCAAACAAGCTACCATTTCTATTGCGATAAACCAAAACTCATTCTTGCTTGTTTCTTATTCAAAAAGTTGTATCCTTTTACTGTATCTGTCCTATCATGCTATGAAAACTTTTACTAATCAAGTTTTTTTCCTTGCACATCAAGAAAACCTTATAACTATTAGCCATCTTAATGTTTTTCTTTTATATACAATCTACAACTTTTTAAATCTTCAGTTAACCATTTCTTATTATTTTTACTTATCCTTTATTTAAAGTAATTCATAACTTAATAGTGGTTGTTTGCAATCTTGTTGGAAGTATATTAAAGTTTGAAAATATATAAATATATGCCAGTATTTAATAAATAGTAAATGTAAGCATAAAATTATAATATTTAAAACATTATAAATTTTGTTTTAGCCCCAGTAAACCTTATAGTTTAGCCAGAGCAGGGGCTGAGTTTGAAAAAAGTTTAATTTTAAGCCAAGGCCGGGGCCCTGGTCACTTACTGACAACAGATTATTGTATATAACTATAGGAACTCTTTAGCTTATTTACAATAATCTTGGTACCACAACCAATAATGACCTGTATTTTACAGGTAGTTTATTAATAAATGAAAATATATATTTATATATTTTTTATATAAAAATTGTAACCAAATTAAAAACTAACAACAAAATTATAAAAAAGGGAAATAATAAAAAGTCAAACAAAAACCTATTGTTCCATAAAATCCTCGAGGACCGCAGGTGCCTACACCATACTTATGAAGAGCAGCAATGGATGAATCCTCAGGGAAAAATATTTTATACTCAAAAACTATTTATAACAAGAAATAAAAGTATAAGTGTTAGAAAAAAATAGTAGTAGTAATAATAATAATAACAATAATACTAATAATAAAAATAATAGCTAACAATAAGAATAATAATATTATGATAAACTTTGCAAGAGTTAATAATAAAATACTTCAATCTCATTATTCCCAACAAATCCAAGAAAATTCATAGAACTTAAATTCAAACAGTCTTTTCCATCGACAATAATGCGGTAAGCAGGCTTTCTATGCAAAGAAATAATTATTTCAATAAGAAGTATTTTTATAACACACTTTACTATAGTTTTTTTTTATAAATAAAAATATAATTTTCAGTATTTAAAAAAAAAAAAATTTTTTTAAGAAAATTTTTTTAAAAAACATTTTTAATTTAAAAAAAAAACAATTAAACAAAATTGATAAAAAAAAAAAAAAAAAAAAAAAAAGAAATTACTTAATAAGAATTTGATTTCACTTTTTTTTTCAACCCACTTTAATGATATGATTCATTGTAAAGTAAAGGTATATTAGATTAATAAATGTACTAATTTTTAGAAGACGATTGACAGAAGACTTGAAAAGCTGTAGGTTGTATGAGTCAAGAAAACATGAAGATGGGAAAGAGTTAAAAGGGTTAAAGCACAGGTAAAAAACTAGACAAATAAAAGTTTTTAGAGTATGCAAGGACAGGTACAGTAGAATGAGACTTTGCTGAATGAAGGGTCAAGTGAGAATGAATTTTAGTTGATGGAACTAGAAAAGCAGCGACCATGATAGTATTTGTAGAAAAGAAAATAGATGTAACATTAGAACAATGGGAGAGGGCTCAAGCTTGGGAAATAGAGCGGGTCCAACTACAAAAGTTTTCCACAAGGGGTCTTTGTCATAATGATGATGGTTCATCGACATCGTCCAGCAGGCAGAAAAACAAGATTCAGTCAAGAACTTATTAAATAGTTTAGAGAGAATTGAAAAGAGTTCTGGAGAACACTTTTGTTAAACTATGACAGAAATGTTGTCTCAACTACAAGCCATAAAAGAGTTTAACTGAGATGTGAGTTTAGCAATAGAAGCTAGAATGATTTGAATGTCTAACAAAAGTTTAACCTGTTTAACTGGAATGGATGGAACCATATGGCAATACAATTCAAGAGTCGAATTAGAAGAAAAGTTCTTTGCACACAGTTCAGCCTTTTTCTTTGGAGAGATAATAAGATCAGTCCCATGATTTAAAGATGGAATATCATAGTTATCTTTGTTAATGATGGTCTTGAAGATTATTTAAAAGTCTCTACAGCCTTACTTCTGAGATAAGGTACAAGATTTATTAAACTGGGAATAATGGACCTTAGCATCAGACAACACACCTTTTCACACATTTCTTGCAATAATAATAAGTTGTTCGTTCTCAAGGAGTGTTTTTTTTTTTGAAAAAGATAAAAAAAAATTATAATTAGATTTAGTAGCTGCAAAAAGAGGGGAAAATCATGAAGTAGAATAAAGCTTGGCTTGGAATTGACAAGAAGAAATAAAAGCATACTACTTTGTGTGAATAATAAGAGCCCAGTTCTACAAAGTAGGTTCTATTAAGGTCCGTGTGTTATTTATTCTATCATAATGGTGAAACGCAGATAGCAGTCGGTCTTAGCATGTGTAACGACTCATTCATAGAAAGAGTACGGTATCCCAAGCAATAAGCTATGCAGTTGTCTCAGTCCTGCTAACCTAAAGTAGTAACTTAGATCTCTACAATGTACACTAAAAGCATTACCAGCAAGACCATCCATGCGCAACATGGAACTGTTAATGCTCTGATATTTTACAGCTGTTGATAGAACCAGCCTCTCTGAGAGCTACCACAGATTTTGGGGAAACCTTATTACCAGCCGGCCTAAGAACCATTAAACTGAATTTTAGAGCTGTACTCTCATTAAAAAATTACAGGAAGAGTTGCCACTATTAAATTAAGGAGGAACAAACAAAGATCTATTAAAGTCAAGAAGATCCAGCATTCATTATCCTAGGCAGGAAACAATGTAACACAGTTTAACATCTACACCAGCCTAATAGCTGAAGGGATTTGAGGCCAATCAACAGAATTATTTTGCTTAGCCCTAAAAATAAAATATAAAAGTTAAAACAGAAATAAGTTATAAGTGAAGCTTTTAAAAGTGGCAAATAATAGATACGAATATCAGTAAAAGAAATGTGGAAATTTTAAAACATATAGTTAAAAAAAAAAATGAAAACATTTAATAAAGAAAGGTTTTTTCTTTATTATAAAGAAATGCATTTTTTTTTATTTAAAAATGCACATAGAAGAAAATTTCAAAATCAGCTTTCAAAAAATTTAATTAAAATCAACTAAATTGTTTGACTTATTGCAAAATTAAAGATTGAATATTGTATTGTCATCAAGCAAGAGTATGCAAAATTTGAAGAAAATCTATCATCAGGAAGTGACTCAAAAATTGATTGCAAGATTTGATACTCACAGACAAACAGACGACGAGGATTTATTAGCATAAATAAACCCTTCAATGATAAAAATATAAACAGTGGTGGTTTTGATGTACCAAAACACCTGAGGATTTGGTCATATGTCACTTTTCTGACATATGACCAAATCCTCAGTCTATGTGAAGCTGAGAGACATTATGTAACATTAATTTCACCAAATATTAGGTCAGATTTTGTTTCTAAATGCTGCTTTTAGATAATAAATGGTATTTTTCAGATAATACACGATATCTTTTACAAAGTATTGATATCAGATCAGAACAAACGCCGGAAGCAGTGCTTAAAAAAGTGTAAAAAACCTAAAAGAGATACTTATATTCGTTAAACAAAAAATGACTCAATGTGCCTAATGTGAGAAAATTGTCTTATATTCATTAAAATAAAATTCATTAAAATAATAGTATTTTGTAAAAAATAACAATTCGAACACAAGGACAAAAATACTCCTAATGGCACCAGTGACCTAAGAGGGACTTTTAAAATGGCTTCCGTGACTAAAGGGGACCTATTAAAATACTGCTTTACATCAAATATATCCTATTTGATAAATATATTTTAATTTCATAATACTTTAAAATGCATACATTATATCAATATACAAGTGCATTTATAACATACACACACACACACACAAACACAAATTTAAAAACTAACTTTTTTGTAATTTACAAACCACAATATTTGTCATGCCATGGCTGGAAATAGATGAAATGAAAAAAATAAAATGGACTATAAATAATTTTTTTTTTAATTTTTACATATGAATATACCATTTTCTTTATTACAACTTATATATGAGTTGATAGAAATGGGAAAAGGGGTAGATAGATTTTACAAAAAGTAAAAATTCACAAAAGTAAAAAGCTAAATCAGAAAGTGGGAATCAATCAAAATTTTTTGCATCTATCATAAATTTTGTCCATGCCAGTGAAATCATGAAAATATAAATAAATCAAAAGAAAACAATAAAATATTTATTATATATATATATATATATATATATATATATATATATATATATATATATATATATATATATATATATATATATATTAGGGTGGCCCTTAAAACAACTATTTTGAGAAAAACCTGCTCCCACCCCCTAAATGTGTTTTATCTAATACAAAAACACTAGGTTTAAAATTTTTTGAATAAAAAATTTTTAAGGTGATCCTCAAGACCCTTGAATATTTAATGGGTCCCTAATATTTTCAAAAAAAAGTTTTTCAAAAATATGTCAACCTAGTACTCAAATGAAGCAAAATTATATAAAAATTTCAAAAATTTTATATAATTATTAGAATTATTTCTAATTTATTTTATATAATTATTAGAATTATTTCTAATTTATTTTATATAATTATTAAAATTTTATATAATTATCAAAATTATTTCTAATTTATTTTGAAAAAATTTTAACTTATTTATCAAAATTATTATAAAAAAACATAAAAAATGCATTTTTTTTCATTTTTTGTTAAAAAACTTAATTTTTTAAGTAATAAAACCAAAAAAAACAATTTTTTTCAAAATGAATATTATTTTTTAGGTTTTAATATAATTTTGCTTCATTTGAGTACCAGGTTGACATATTTTTGAAAAACTTTATTTTTGAAAATATTAGGTTTAAAATTTTATTTATAAAAAAATTAAAACACTAGGTTTAAAATTTTTCTGAATAAAAAATATTTTGAGGGGACCCTCAAGATCCTCAAATATTCGTGGGTCTTGAGGGTTAAGAGTAGGAGGGAGGTCTTGAGGGTTAAAAGTAGGTAGGAGCAGGGTCTTGAGGGTTAAAAGTAGGTAGAAGCAGGTTTTTCTCAAAAAAGTTGCTTTAAAGGCCACCCTTAAAGCAATTTTTTGTTGCTGACCTCGTTTTTATGTTTTATGGTAAGACCTTTGTATTAAATTTTTTTTTGCCGACCTGATGCCGACCTCTAAAAGATTGAGGTCCCATTTTGTCTAATTCTGAGGGTTGATATATATTATATAATTAAATAAAGTTTAGAGCCTTTTTATTTTTTGAACATTTTATAAATTTAGAAAAAAGATCGTAAAAAAAAAAAAGCGATTTTTAATTTTTATGTCATATTAGTATAATTGAGTGTTTTAAATAAACCTGAAGTAAAAATATCATTAACAGAAAACTTCAAAGAAATAATATAGTTATTTGTTCCCTTTTTCTACTGGCTGTCTAAGAAATGTCTAAAAAAATTGCAGTTTAAAAATAAAAAACTGTTGTATATTTTAAAAGTTTAGGCCAAATAATAAATGATAAAGCTATTCAGTCTTCTATGTTTAGCTAGCGTTTTCGCACCTAAGTCTTTTTGCGCTTACCCACACGCTCGCAAAAATTTTGGCGAGTGCATAAAAAAGCGCTTGTCAAAAAAATAAAAGTATTTTGTTTTAGATTGCAACAAAACTTTTTTGTTAATTTGTTCAACTTTTATGAAATAAGGCCTTCTTTTACCTGTTCTTTTTAAAATTATTTTATTTAGTATCTATTCAAAACTTTTTTTTGCTACTTTATTTTAATTTAAATAGCAGAAAAAAGAAATTTGACCATCATCCAGCGATTTTTAAACGGAGAATACTGGCTGCTGTTTTCAGCCTTAACATTAATCAGCTACTTTGCTAGCTATGATCCTGCTAATAAGTATTTATAGCAACATTTTTATTCAAACAAACATTAATTATCATAAAAATAAGAAAAAAAAGATACTTAAAAGATACCCGGAAATAAGCTTCGGATTCTGAACATACTCAGGAATAATCAAATCTTTTGGAACAAGAGGCTGAGGCTCCCACTCTGCAATAATTTTATCTTCTTCCTAAAAATTTATAAACAAAAACTAATAACTACTCAACTGCAAACGCTTAAAAAATTAAAAAAATATATATATATCTTTAATCTAAATTAATAAATTAAATAATAAATCTTTAAATTTAGTTGAAAATCTTAAGCTTTAAATCTAAATTAAATTTAAAGTTGTTTTCCTTAGTATAAAAACTGTTTTCATCTTTTTAACTATTCTTAATTTTTTATAATTTCAACACCACAACACCGTATTTCATAATCTTAACACCACAACACCATATTTTATAATCTCAACACCACAACACCATATTTCATAATCTTAACACCACAACACCATATTTTATAATCTCAAGCAAAATCACAACAGATGCTGTGGTGTTGAAAGCAACACTGCGACATCTCAAATAACACCATAACAGATATTGTGATGTTAAGAGCAACACCACAACATCTGTTCTTTTTTTCATCTTTTTTTTATTAATTGAACACCAATTTTAAAACCTGGAGACAATTTAACTCTTTTAATTACATGTAAAAAAACCTTTATAAAAGTAAAAAAATATATACTATTATGTAAAATTATATACTTTATCTTACTTTTAAGCACTACGAAAACCATCAATTTGCTAAAAATATATATCATCAGCTAATTGCAACTTAAAAAAGTAGCAAATAATTGACATGAAGAATGAAATTTCAAAATATATGATAAAAAAAAAAAAATTGTGGAAATTTTAAAGTTTATGATAAAAAAAAAATTGAAAGCATATAGTAAAAGAAAGTATTTCTTTATTATAAAGAAAAACTTTCAAAATTTCTTTCTATCAATACTTTTTACCCTCAAAAAACATTGGCAGTGATGAAAAAATGCATGTGAATTTTAGTTATGAAAATGTCGCACACAAACTTGATAATAACTCACTGGCCAGCACACACTTTTCAAACACTCACAGGTAATTAAAAACAGAGATGTTTGCACTACATAGGTGTACATAACTAAAATTTAAAAGTATTAAATGCATAATAATTAACCTCTTTTGTTAGTTCTAGTCTAGACTCTTTAGGGATGTAGCTTTTTCGTGTGAGTAATCTAACAATCCAAACAAATAACAGTACTTCAAGTATAATATGGTAGAAAGGCACCTAAAAAAAAAAAAAAAAAAAAAAACTAAAATCAAAATTTTAAAACAACAGTATATTTATATTTATAAAACTTTAAGTAACAAAAATTACTTTGAAATTAGAAAGATATTAATTTCATTTTAGGGTTAATTTTTGAGGAAAATAAAACCAGTGTTTATGGTTTAGCTTAGAGATGATAATGCCTTCTATCTGGCTGCCGAATTGGAGGCAAAATTTTTGCTGTCCGATAGATTTAGCAGTTGAATTTTATGCGCATGGATTACCTAAAGCTACATTTTCGAAGTGCTTGCCACTTTGACTTGTTTTAATCTAAGTTATTTAACAACAGAATTAAAAAGTTACAAAAAAAATTAAAAACAAAGTTGAGAAAAGATGTCACAGGTTGGTAAATACCTATTTATAAGGCTTAAAGCTTTTCCTCATCTAGCCTGATTATAAACTTTAATTTCTTGCTTAAAGTAAAAAATATGTAAAAGCTAGTAATCTGCCTTAAATACTTTTATAGTTTTATATTTCACTTGAATGATAGTATATCATCTAGGACATATGTGATTGATAGTAAATATCTTTAAATACTATTGTTTTAAAAAGATTTGAGACAAAACTAAAAAAATTATCTTAACTATAAAAAAATTTAAAAAAAAACTTATCGTAAAAGAAGCAAATAAATCTTGTTAAGATAAAAAAAAAAATAAAAAAATAACTTAACTAAAAAAGCAGAAATAAAATTAAAACTTAACTAAATTAAATAATAAACTATAGCGATAAGATTATCCAAATTACATTTGGAATAAATAACTTTAAACCGTTTACCTTTACTAATGCTTTTTAAATATAATTATGTGAATTATGCGAAACGCTTTTTAAATAAAGTAACAACTAACAACTGACAATTGTTTAATAAACGCGCACATTTAAAAGTTTAAAAAAAGATTCTTAATTCTTTGCACTAAAGAAAAAATAATTAAATCGTTTATTTAAAATTTTGATTTAATTTTTCTTTATTTAAAAACATTTATAATAAAAAATAAACACTTTTAAAAAAATATATGTTTTTATATAAAATCATTAGCAGTGACTTGTTACTTTATTCAAATTCAATAAAATAAAAACATAAGTAAAGATCGAAGTTAGTTAAATCAAACGGCTTTCGAAAAAGTTTTTTTTTTTTTCTCAACAAAAAAATTCAATGATTCTTGTATGAAGTTTATAAGAGACCTTCGCTTATTAAAGTCTAATTTTTTTTAATAACTTTTACTTTTTTTATTTTTACTGATAAAAAAATCTTAAATAATTAAATAATATAAATAAAGAAATATACAACTTTCAATGATAATTAAAATCTTTATTTAAAAGCGTTTAGCTAATATAAAAACGTTAGTAAAGATAAACACGTCAAATTTATTTTCAACGTAATTAAAATACCATTTTTTTAGTGCATTTGTTAAAAGCCGTGGTTAAATCATCATAGCAAAATGCGTGGTCATATAAAGACTTGAAATCGCACACCTTCCTGGCCAAGCCTATTTATGTATACATTTTCATTCACCATAGGATTATAATACATATGTATTATTATCTATGTACTATTATCCTATTCATATAGTGAATTAACTCTTTCAGTACGGCCAAAAATAACAATTTTTCAAGAAGTCTTACAAAAACATAAATATCTTTAAAAGTAAAAGCCTTAAGTATATGATGTTATACATCATTAAAAAGCTTATAAAATTATGAACAAATCTATTCAAAAAATTTTTAACATAATAGTGTTAAAATAAAATATATATATATATATGAATATATATATATATATATATATATATATATATATATACATATATATGTATATATTTATAGTTATCCGACCGGATATCGAATACTCAGATATTTAAAAATTATCCAGCCGGATACTGATAATGTTATTTAACTTTAAGATAAATATTAAATTAAGACAAAAGTTACTGTAATAACCTTTCAAAATGGCGAGTTTTGTATGGAAACTTTTTAAAATTAGTGATAGCTGTGATTCCATTGCTATTTGCATTCCATGTGGAAAGCAGATAAGCAGGGGGTGTAGTAAATCTGGTCAGCAGTCATTTTCTACAACTCCGCTGCATAATCATGAAAAAAAATTTCATTGCAAATTGTACGAAGAGGAAAAAAATTATAAAATGGAATGTTCTTCAGCTACTCAAGGAAGTTCAAAATCTAGTTCATTGGTTTCAAAGAAGAAATGCAAAAAGAGATGTCTGTTGAAGATAGTTTTACATCAAAGAAGATATGGGATATTAATGATGAAAAGTCTAAGCAAATTCATAGAAAAATTGCTATTATGATTGCTTTAGATAATCAACCATTTAGTATAACCAAGGATGATGGATTTATTGGTTTAATGGCTTTTTTACAACCAAGATACCTAATCCCAAGTAGGCATTATTTTTTGGAGACAGCAATTCCTCTATTATATGATCAAATTTAAAAAAAGGTTTTTAATGAAATTGCTAAGTCACAGTACATAAGTTTTACTTCAGATATTTGGACTTGTCCGACATCTCATGAAACATTTATTTCCTTATCAGGACATTAGATTAAAAAAAATTTTGAGCACAAAGGTGCTGTACTCTATGCTTCACATTTTCCAGAAGCTCACACAGGGATAAACATAGCTGGAAAATTTATAAATATGTTAGAAAGCTGGGAAATTAATGCACCAAGAAGACATATTTTATTCAAAGATAGTGCTGCTAATATGTCACTAGGCAGTAAACTTATTCAAATATCATCAGTCCATTGCGCAATCCACTTATTGCAACTTGTGATAAAGGATGCAGTTTTATCCCAAATATTAGTGATAGATTTATTAGCTAAAGCACGTCAAATAGTAGGCCACTTTAATCATTCATCAAAGGCATGTACAGAATTTAAGTTACTGCAACAACAACAAAATGAAAACACACCTCTACTTTTGGTTCAAGATGTGCCTACTCGCTGGGATAGTGCGTACTTAATGTTAGAGCGACTTCAAAAACTTAAAAGAGCAGTTCAAATGTATTTAGCTGATCATAATGAATTGCCAACATTTGCATCAAACGATTGGAAACTCATTGAAAATTTATTATATGTTTTAAAGCCTTTTTATGAACTTACTAATGCTATGAGTTCTGAAATTTGTAGTTTATCAACAGTAGTTCCAAATATATGTACTTTACAAAGATTTTTATCAAAAACTGATCAAAAAGATGATGCAGTTCAAATAACAAAACAACTTATAAAACCTTTAAATAAGAGATTCTTTTCTCATGATAATCTCAATATAACAGATTAACAGATGATGAAAGATATGTTTTACCCACCATTATTGATCCTCGCTACAAGCTCAAATTTCTTCCTGTTGATAAGAGAGCACAAGCAAGATCAATGCTATTAGATGCTGTAGTAAAAAATCAAAGAAATATAACTGGACTTTCACCAGTTGTTATTAATAGAGCTACCAGCTCCATCGCCACCATCTCCAATCATTTAATGCCAAATTCCAAAAAAAAAAAAGTTGATTTGGAAGAGAATGACTTTAACTCCTGCTTTTTAGAACTTGCAGAGTATGAAGGAAATTTAGGTAAGAAGATCTCTTTCTGTTTATTAAAAAAGTTTTTTAATAATTTTAAAAACTTTTTTGATAAACAGAAAAACTTTTAATTAAGTTTTTATTTTTAATATTAGCTATATTCTGCATGTTGTTGGTTTGCTGATTTAAGTACTATATACATTTTATTGAATAAAAATGTATAAATAAATAATCTTTAGTATTTAAATTGTTTTATATTACAGAACAAAAAAGTGAAACAAATCCTGATCAAGTCTCGCTTGTAAAAGCTGCTCAAGAAGTTGATTTTTTCTTTAATCACTCGATTATAGAAAAAAAAGAAGACGTTTTTAATTACTGGAAACATGAAGAGAAGTTTCCAATTCTAAAAGAGTTAGCTCTTAAATTATTAGCATCTCCAGCATCCTCTGTATTTTTGGAGCAATTGTTTTCCGAATATGGAAATATTTTCGAGAAAAAGCAATCGAGGCTGTTACCTCAAAGTGGAGAAATGTTACTATTTATTCATCATAATGGAAATAAATTTATAAATGAGTGATAAACTGATGTGTTTGTTGCGTTTAAGTTTAATAGTATTTGAATAATAAATTATTATTAATAATAATAACAATTTTGAATAGAAACCATTAACATTAGAATATTTAAAAATATAACATTTCTTGGTTTATTAAATCTTTAAATTTCAACTTGAAATATCCGGTTTATCGAAAATCGGATGTTATTATCCGGTCAGATAACGGATATCAAATAATATTGATATCCGGCCCAGATAGCTTATCCGGGACACCTCTAATTAGGGCCTATTCTAGAAAAATAATTTTGGCAGCAGTACTCCCCCCCCCTCCTATCAAAATTAATTGAAAAATCAGCATTTTTTCTCAAAAAAATACAAGATTTACCGTAAAAAATGTAAAAAAAAAAAGAAAAAAAATCCTCAAATGGTCTCAATTAGCCCCTTCATATATATATATATATATATATATATATATATATATATATATATATATATATATATATATATATATATATACACACACTTACTAAAGCGTGTTTTGATAAGCATTTGCTCACTTTTTCTGCTTACCTTGAGCTATACCATTTTTTTCGAAAAAGAAGAAGAAAAAACAAAGATAGATGAATGAAAAGATTGCTTCCCCATCCCAAACCCTCAGTTGATGTAGCAGCACTCCACTGCGAGTCAGGCTATTTGTCAGTTGATGTATGTACTGAAGCACCCAGCAGCAGGCTATTTCAGTATGACGTCAAATTACATACCTTACTAAATAGTACGCAATACTACTTATATATATATATATATATATATATATATATACATATATATATATATATATATATATATATATATATATATATATATATACATATATATATATATATCAGGCTTTCCCAAGAAAGGCGTGCGGTCGCACGCCTTGTTTGTCCATGCATAGAATAAATTTTTCAGAAAATGTGACCGCGGCAATATTATCAATACATTCAAACATTTAAATCAATACATTTAAATGTATTTACGAAACATTTAAAAATTGTTTATAGTTCTATCATGAATTTTAAAGTATTACTTACTGATAAAAGTCATAAACAAAATTTACATTAAAAGGTCCTTTTATTTTCTTTAAACATTAATCTTTTTCTTTTTGATTTGATTTTTCTTATTGATTTGATTTTTCATAGCTAAAATAACTACCACCCTAAAAAACTAAGCTAAAATAACTACCACCCTAAAAAAAAAAAAAAAATTATAGTTAAATTTTTTTTTTTAATAATATGCATAAATTTTTTAATTTTAAAGCACAAACAGATTTCTGTTATTTACTTTAAGATTGCTTGCAATTTTGCGTTATTTTTGTTTAGCTTTGTTTTGGCACGAATTCTTAAAACGCATAATAATAAAACGTGGTTAGTTAGTCAGAAAAATTTATTCTATGCGTGGACAAACAAGGCGTGCGACCGCACGCCTTTCCTGGGAAAGCCTGATATATATATACATATATATATATATATATATATATATATATATATATATATATAATATATATATATATATATATATATATATGTATATATAAATAATATATATATATATATATATATATATATATATATATATATATATATATATATATATATATATATATATATATATATATATATATATATATATATATAATATATATATATATATATAATTTTTTTTTTTTTTTTTTTTTGTTCTTATTACAATATATTCAAAAAAAAAATTAATTAATTTATAATTAGAATGTTAGGAAAAATTTACAATTAGATCGTTAAGAAAAATTTACAATTAGATCATTAAAAACGTTATTCAATGAGAAATAAATAAAAGATAAAACTAATTTTTTGTTAATATAAAAAGAACGAGGAGACTTGCAGAAGACCATTAGGTCTTGTCATCAAGAACCGCTCATAAATTAAAACTTCATAAAATTCAATATATATATAGTCAAGTGCATATATAGTTAATCACATTTAAGTGCATGTTCTTATAAATATTTAACTGAATAAACATAAACTAAAATAATACATCAAATTAATAACGTTTAAAAATATGACAATATATCATCATGAGACAAAATGATTTCTTTAAGCTTATTTCTGAATGAAAAATAACTCCATTGGAGAGAAAAATTAAAATGTTTTAAAACAATTTTGTTCCAAAGAAAAGCTCATCGAAAAAAAATACTAGATTTTTCCAAAATTAGTATGAAAAAATGGTTGACGAATTAAATTTTCATTTCTTAAATTGTATTTAATTTTATATTTCAGTGTGTATAAATTATGGAAAGAAACTGGGGAAGAGTTAGTTTTACATTTTTACATAAAACAAAGAATGTTAAAAACATTCAGCTGATATATATTAAGAATTTTCATTTCAAATAAAAGAGGCTTGGCATGAGTAAATCTGTTTTTTAAAATTAATAAGACGAGCAACATGCTTTTGTTGACGATAAAGAGGCTCCAGTTTACATTTATTGGCATTGCACCAAGCAATATTTGCATAGTTTAAATGACAATGAATAAAAGAGAAATATAATTGAATTAGACTACGTTTATTTAACATACCCCTAGCTTTATACAATATTCTTATACTTTTAGCAATTTTATCACATAAGAATTCAATGTGGTGTTTCCAACTAAGGTTTTCATCAATATAGATACCCAAAAAATTAGCTCTAATTATTCTTTTTATTTGGATTAAAAAGTAAAGGTAGTTCACAAGATAAAATAAGGTAGTAAAAAGTAAAGGTAGTTCACGTAAGATAAAAAGTAAAGGTAGTTCACAAGGAAGTAGTTTTTTTTAAGAAGCTGGATGAAAAAGTGTCCATTTTGTTTTTTTCAACATTTAGTGAAAGTTTATTCATTTTAAACCAATCAATCATTTCCTTTAATTTCATAGTATTTAACTTTTTTAAGGAGAACTGCGCGTTCAATTGTATCAAAAGCTATTGACTCCAATTTTCAACTCTGAATGTCGCTCTCAAAGAGAGCGACATTCAGAGTTGGAAATTGGTTGCCATGGAGCCCTTTGAAAATTATGTACGCAAGTATGAGGAGGGGGTTATTCAAAAGATTTCCTTTTTGAAGTTGAAATACAACACGAATAAATTATGGAGTTGAATTATGTCACGCATAAATTATGCATGACGTACTTTATTATGAATATAACTTCTTTTTAATAATACGTAAACTCTACTGTTTTAACATATTTTGACTTCAGCAAAAATATTAGCGAGCGCCATTTTTTGTGCCCAAAAGGTCGTTTATGGGCGTGTTTTAATGTGCAGGGAACAATCGCTTCATCAGAAGACCTGTATAAATATATATATAAATATATATATATATATATATATATATATATATATATATATATATATATATATATATATATATATATATATATATATATATATATATATATATACATATATATATATATATATATATATATATATATATATATATATATATATATATATATATATATATATACATATATATATATATATATATATATATATATATATATATATATATATATATATATATATATATATATATATATATATATATATATATTAGGGATACGACAATTTTGCAACCCTATATCCCCATACTAAATTTAGTGGAGTTTTAGTTCAAAAATCAAAAAAATAACAAGCATTTTTACTATATGTCAAAAAAGTTCACCCCCAATTAAAAAATATTTATAAAAAAATTAAAAAAATGTAGTTTTGCAACACATCTTCAACAACTTTACAGAAACCAATAAACATGTATAATTAAAATTTGTCTACTGTGTATTTGACAATAAGTATTTAATATTTAGTTTTTCTATGCTATGGCATAATGGCATTAAGTCTTGCATTACTTTCACAGCACATTCTGCACATCTATTTGACCGTTGTGTTGGTATTGGTGTTGGCTCAGTGGACCAAAACCTTTTCAATGATTTCAATGCTCTGGGATGCTCATTGCATGCTTCTAATAGATTAACAAAATCTGCAGGATTGAAGTAGTGACCCCCAAACCATATATCACCTCATGAACCACAGATGAAGTCACATGCTGCTTGAGTAGATTCTGATTCTTGGTATTCTGGTATTAAAATGTAAGCAAGTAGAATAAAAATGGCTTTCGAATTCCATCTTGCATTGCTTATAGCAGGAAGTGATTTGAAATTAACTTTTGGAAAGTTACCTGTGCTTTTAAACTTTCTATAACATGCTATTAAGTGATTCAGGAAATCCATGTCATCTCTCCAGCGAGTTCGCTTCACTTTCATCAAAGGATTTCCAATATTACAAAATAATAACTTCAAGTTCTCGTAATCTTGCTGCAACCTTGTCACAAAAGGGTAATGGAGATATGGTGACATTGTTGATCCTTCAAAATGATCATTCATGACATGTTCTAAAAGAGTATCTAGAATATGGTGTTGGAATCCAATAAAAACAGGCTTTTCTAGTCCAATGGTTTTAAAATATTTCTGTAACCGTGTAACTACACCATTTCTTAATTCTGCATTTGTAGATGTTGTGTCAGATACAATCATTTTTATGGCTGGCCACAGCTCATATTCATCTAGCACATGTTTTATCCCATTATATATTGTTTCACTTTTTCCATTCATCAGCTCCAGAACAGCAAGCCGAACCTCTCTATTTTCATTTTTCAAAACAACTAATTGATATTCCATTTTCTTTATGTGTTTTTCATCAAAGTGCGAAGACCACTTTTCATTTTTTAGGTTTTCCATATAATTTACTTTCAACTTTTCCTTTTCTTTCATAACACCTTTGTAGATACCACTTTGAGTTGGAGTATAAATAGAAATACCACTTTCTGAGAGAGTTTTACATACTTTATGTGCTTTTTTGGTACTAATCTTTGCAGAAATCACTAAATTTACTGCTAAATTTGTTTTTTGTTTTTTAAATGATGATGACAGACCTTCAGCTTCAATATCACTGCTGGAACACTGCTCTTCGCTTTCTGAAGGATCTCCTTTACTAGCTGATTCAACAAAATCTTGTCCTTGACTGATGGACATTTGTTTCTTTATCATCACTAATTTTCTTGGATGAATACCTTCAGCATCTTTAATTGTGGTACAATATCCAGCTCTTCCATTTGTTGACTTTTGAAGACAATAAAATTCTTTATCTTCCTGACACAACCATTCACCTTTCTCATCGGCTATGTCAAACAATTGTGTAAAATTTTGAGTTCCGCGTTTTTGACTATCTTTGTCAAGTTTTTTCAATACATTTTCTATTTTTCTTTCTGCTGCCAATTTCCCTTGTTGAATAGGAATATATTTAGCTTTCTCAATAGCAATTTAGTTTCTTTAGCCACAATTGTAATTCTCTCCTTTCTACTTTTCACATTTGATGACAATCTTTTAAATTGATCAATGATACGCTGTTCCGTTGGCAACTTATTCATTTCACTAATACTTTTAACAACAGTAGTACATCTTCTGGAAGTTTTAGCTTTTTCAAACCTTACTAAATTTGATTCCCAAACTTTCTTATTCTTGTTTGAAGCAACACTATTTTTGGACATAATGTTCAAAACACAAGATAACAGTTTGACAAACTTAAAGAAGACAATTCCGGTTATATACAAAAAACCAATTATAAAATGCTGAAGCACTTCCACATGGTCCAACAGGGTTGAAATCGAAAATTGCAGTTATTAAAAATTGCAGTTATCTCAAAAAGAAATCTGTAGAATTTATGATGTTTGTAATCACAGTCGTATATTGAGTAAGATTGTGTTGTATCTCTATTAAGTAATTTATAACTCACTAAAAAGATAGGAAAAATTATTTTCAGCTTGAGGGGTGATCTTTTTTGACAATTTACATAAAAAAAATACATTTTATGTTTATAAATATAATTTCTCCACTCATGGTTACATGGGGAATAAAAAATTCTAAAATTTTTTTTTTAGTCATCTCCCTAATATATATATATATATATATATATATATATATATATATATATATATATATATATATATATATATGCATATATATATATATATATATATATATATATTCTATATATATATATATATATATATATATATATATATATATATATATATATATATATATATATATATATATATATATATATATATAAATCATTTTTTTATTTCTGATATAAAAACTGTAGTTTTTCTGCAGTAAAGAAAGGTTCTGCAGTAAAAAAAGATATTATGTTGCCTTAAAACCTCTAAATAGGTTTTAAGGTAACATAATTTTTTTTTTTTGCAGTATATGCATATATACACACACACATATATATATATATATATATATATATATATATATATATATATATATATATATATATATATATATATATATAATATATATATATATATATATGTGTGTGTGTATATATGCATATACTGCAAAAAAAAAAAATTATGTTACCTTAAAACCTATTTAGAGGTTTTAAGGCAACATAATATCTTTTTTTACTGCAGAACCTTTCTTTACTGCAGAAAAACTACAGTTTTTATATCAGAAATAAAAAAATGATTTATATATATATATATATATATATATATATATATATATATATATATATATATATATATATATATATATATATATATATATATATATATATAGAATATATATATATATATATATATATATATATATATGCATATATATATATATATATATATATATATATATATATATATATATATATATATATATTCTACATATATATATATATATATATATTATATATAAATCATTTTTTTATTTCTGATATAAAAACTGTAGTTTTTCTGCAGTAAAGAAAGGTTCTGCAGTAAAAAAAGATATTATGTTGCCTTAAAACCTCTAAATAGGTTTTAAGGTAACATAATTTTTTTTTTTGCAGTATATGCATATATACACACACATATATATATATATATATATATATATATATATATATATGAGAGAGAGAGAGAGAGAGAGAGAGAGAGAGAGAAAAGATATCTTTAAATTATTGAGTGATTTGTTATTGTTCTTCTTGTTGGTAATCAATTATGATTAAGCTCTCTATACAGGTGTTAGAAATAAAACCTCAGTTGCCCATTTATTTAAACCTTTAAACCAGGGACAAGGCCTGGACACCGTGCAGGAATTTTCTTGACTGAAGGCAGGTTTTAAAAAAACTGTTTAAAGTTTTAAAAGCTGTAGCTATTTTCAAAGAAATTAAAAATAAATAATTTATGATGCCTTTAAAATGCTGTGTACCAAATTGTTACTCAAATTATAAGTCTTCAGACTGTAAAATATCTGTATACAAATTTCCTGGTGAAGTATCTGAAAAAAACAAGTGGTTTATGAGTATTCCTTGCTCGCACTAGACTTTAACAAAATATAACGTTATTTGTAAATTGCATTGGCCAGATGATGCTGAGTTTACTTTATATCGTGGTAAATTGAGACCAATTAATCCTCCATCAATGTTTCCAAATATCTCTAAAAGCTGTCTATCCTCTCCACCACCAAAAATGAGAAAAACTTTATCTTCTTTTTTAAAAAAAGGAATCGAAAAAGATGAATTAGAAGAGTATAAAATAATTGGTAATTTAAAGTTTGAAGATATTGAAAAATGCTTATCTACTGAAAATGATACAATACCTTACAAGCAAAACAATTCTATTTTTATCCAGTCTAAAGTTTTTAATTGTGGGGTTTCACTTTTTTTGCTAATAATTAATCAAAGTTTAATGTTTAAAGCATTTCATTATGGTTCAAAATGTACTGTTAAACCTCTTTCGAAAAACAGAATAACTTCATTTAATACAAAGTCCCCTTTAAATGAAGCTCTTAGATATCTAAATTTTATTTCAGCATCTAAATTTAATGGGAGATCATTCTGTTTTCTTAACTGTATATTCACCTGATATAAATGGCCTTGTTATAAGATTTTGATGCGTAAAAAAAAAAGGCAACCTGAATTGATGTAACTTTATTAAAAAAAGATTTTTATATCGTTAAAAGTTTAATTGTGTCCATTGCGTATTTTAAAATACCTTATTGTAATTAAATTCAAAAACACATTAGAAATTATTGTAGGTCTTTTAAATAAAATATCTTTAAATTAAACAGTATTGTTATAAAAAAAAGTTATAAATTAAATTTAAATTTTGATTAAAAAATAATTTCCTTGTTTAAAATCTTATACTTATTTACAGTTTAAATTTTAAACTTAATTTTTTTTCTTTAAAACATTCTTTTTATGGTTATTTTTTTTAAATGAGTGAACACTAGTTTATGGTTGATTTTTTTAAAGGGATTTAAGTGTACTTTACAGTTAGATTGGGTTTTCCCCCTTTTATAAAATCTTATAGGCTGTTCACACGAGGGTACATTTGATGGAACATTCCGTGGAACATGGAACATGAACAAATATACCTCTCGTGTGAACGCAAATGGAACAAAAATTCAAGGAACATTTGAGGAACTTTTGTACCGTCCTGCCAACCCAGAACAAATAAATGCTCCAGAACATTTATTTGGTTTTGTATAAAAAATGGTGCCTATTTTCAACTATTTTTAAAATATACGTATGCATATAAGCTAAATGATTCAATAAAAATGGATTGCAAGATGCAAATTTGTTGTGAAAGTAACTTAAACTATTTTTTTTACAAAGTTGTTGTCATCTTAACCAGAGTTTTTAGTCCTTGATCTCTGCATTGTCCTAGGTCTTGGTCATATATCAAGACAAGATTATCGATATACTATTTGCCTTTCAACATGTTGCCTTGAAACTTTTAGTTTTTGCCTTCCATCTTTTTTATTGAATTCAAAACATTTCTTCGAATATAATTTCATATCTTTATTCATTGAGTAAAAACTTGTGGTAATTTCATGCAACCAAGGAAATTCCGATCCCACTCGTGTGGGATCAATCATGAGTAGACCAGATGGTGGGCAATTATTTAAAAACAATTATTTGACCATCACAAATTTCAAGTTATTTTTAACAATATTAAAAATTAGAATAGAAATTTAATTATTAGTGTATTATTAATTTAAAAAAAAGTTATATATGTGTGTTTAAAAACTTAATCTTAAAATATAACATTACAAAGACAGTATTATTCTTATTAAGATCAGTTTTAATTTGAATTAACAAGAAGTATAATTCAAGGTAACATTAAACTTGCGTTAAGAAAGTTTAATTTTCATTGTTTAATAGTTTTTATTTAATTATATTCTTTGCAAGCATTGCTATTAATGCATTTTTAATAAACTTATAGTAATTTTATTTATAAAATTCAACTTTGAACTAATAAGCAGAGTTGTTTATCATTGGCCTTGCCAACAGTGATAATAATAATAAAAATAATAATTATTATTGTTATTATTATTTATATTAATATTATTAATGATATTATTATTGGCATATATTGTTATATATGAGCTTTGTCATATATTTTTTTTATATGTCATATATATTTTATTATATTAGCTTTGTCTTATCTTGTTATTTTAATTTGTGAACATTACCATTAGTATTTTCCTCAAAAATATTCTATATTTACTTAATATTAGTTAATTTACTGTTTGTGAATAATTGTGAAAGTAAGACCTTTATTCAGAATATATATTATTGATTGACTGTATTGATATGACTGTACCTTATATCTTTGCCATAATGTACTACAATTATTGACATTTAAAAATAAAAATAAACAGTGTTGAAAGATCAATGTTATTAAATAACATAATTATCACATTGCATGGAAAAGTAAAAAAAAGTAAAAGTAGCATCTGAAAGTTTCTGTTCTCTTGGCTACCAGTTTTTGGCAATTTATTAAACTATTTAGTAAGCCCATAACATTAATAAATTATTTTAAGCCCATAACATTTATAGCAATTATGAAATTTAACCTTTAATTTTATTATTAACTGTTTCTCTTCTTTTTGTCGTTGTTGTTGTTATTGTTGCAAGATTCAATGTACTTATCCTTTTTAGTAGGTAAAACTTTAATTTTACACAATGTCTCAGCATTCAGAAAAAGAGTGTATTGACGCTAACACAACAAATATTGGTCTTTGCACATCTCCTTTAAATAAATGTGTATGGAATATGGCTAACACAAGAGTATTATTAGATTTATGGAAAGATAATAACAAAGCATTAACATCTGCAAGAAGAAACACAAATATTTACAAACAAATGGCAGCTGAATTTTCAAACACATTTAATATCGTACCTCTGTTAACTGGATATCAAATTCAATATAAAATTAGTAATTTGAGGAAACAATTTAGGTATGTACATATTCTACATTTAATGTTTGATACCTTACTGAAATACTGAAAGTATTTTACAAAACTAACCATGTGTAATAATATCTAATTGTAATTTAGTTTGTAACTGAGTGTTATATTAAAAATTACTTAAATCTTTTTCAGTATTGAAGATTTACAGCTCATTGATAATTATTTTGTTAATAATTCGTTATTTTATTATTTGTTAATAATTCGTTAATTTTGTAAATAATTATTTCGTTAATAATAATTTGTCCATTTAAAGTTATTTGATTAATGTTATACAGTGTTAATGATGTGCTTATATTTACTTATATTCATGTATATTTTTCATAGACGAGAAAAACTTCAAGTTGATTCATCGGGAGGAGCTCCTAGTAAATGGTGGCCTTACGATATTGTTGCCAAAATAATAGGTAGTGAAGCTTCCCTTGACAATGACCTTTTATCTCAAAGTCAAAACTTTTCTACTCAAGATTTTCAAGATGGTCAGGTAAGTTTAGTATAATTTACTTTTGTATATTTTAAAGTGCTATATATTTTTTAAAGTAATATAAACAAGCATGTTAGCTATTTCTGCAAAATAAGGTTTAAGAGGTTCTTAGTTTTGCAACATTTAGCAGACTTAAAACATAAAGATCAAAAACATATAATATAAAGTTTTTGAATTATAAAAGGGATCTTTTAATATTGGCTAGATCAATTTGTAAAATGCTATTGTCTAAATAGATCCTTTTTGTTTAGGGAAGGAAGGGAGTAAAATGACTTCAAGTCAAGTCTTTTAAAGTTAAGAGATAAATTTTGATTGAAACATGATTTATAATCATTTCTCAAATGTGTAATTTTTTTAATGTGTATATTTTATTTACAGATTGCCACAATGGAAGATGGCAAGGAGACTGTCAGTATTTTAAATATTGAAGCTTTTGATGATACAAATGATGAGCAATCAATTGTCACTATTCCTGATGAGGAACCAACTCAATCTACACCAGGCTGCAATAAACGAAGGAACTCTGATGATCAAAAAACTTTGAATAAAATAGCAAAAACTGAACCGATGAGAAAAAATAAAAAAACAAATTTTTCTTCTATTTTTTAAATTTGTCATGTTATTTTATAAATACCTTTTTTTGTATCTCTATGCTATATATATTTAGTATTTTTACCAAATAATTTTTTTTTTGCGATATGAAGCAAGCCTGTTGATGAATTATAATGATATGTTTTTTGCCAATGTGTTTTGTTTTTAATTTATACAAATTGCATTACATGTTTCATTTTTGTTTTTGTTAACAGATCATGCTGTATCAATTCTAACAAAATGGTTTTTAAAAATGCGTTTTAATTTCCCTTGAATTGTAGTATAATAAGTATTATATTTATTTAATATATTTATATAGTTTTAATAGCTTTTTAGGGAGACATCTGCAAAGGAAAAAGCTATTGGAAAAACATGGAAAGCGTTTTGGCCATACTTTGATCAAGAAGTAGAACATTAATCTATGATGAATCAATCACCCACCCATTTTCATATTTAGATTTAGCTTCCTTTAAGTTAAGTTAACAAGGGTATCTGATTGAAAGAAAAGTTTGGATTAGGCCGAAGAGTTCTCAATGGTTTAATGAGATTTTTACTCAAATTGAGGAATGTGAATTTAAAGAGCATTTTCGAGTAAATCATAACACATTTAATTTCCTAGTTAATGAATTGCATCCACATTTAGGTAAAACTACCACAACTATGCGAGAACCTATTTCAGTAGTAAAACGTGTTGCAGTTGCATTACATTATCTAGCTTCATGTGAAGAGTATTGTGTTGTGTCTAGCCTTTTTGGCATAGGAAAGTCAACAGCAAATTTAATTGTTCATGAATTTATTAATGCTGTTAATGACATTTTGCTCCCTAAATATGTTAAATTTGTCAGTGGAAAATTTAAATAAACATAGTAGAGATTTCGAACCTATTCTTGGTTTTCCACAATGCGTTGGAGCTGTTGATGGATGCCACATCCCTATTTCAGCCCCTAAAGATCAAGCAATTTCTTATTATAATTATAAAGGGTGGTATTCCATTGTACTTTTTGCCGTTGTAGACTGTCGATACCGTTTCATTTATACAAGTGTTGGATCACCTGGTAGAAATAATGACAGCTATATTTTGCAGAATTCTTCTTTGAAAGCAATTTTAGAATCAAATCTATTTGATAAATGTTGCAAAGAGCTGGGTGATTCTCTTGTTCCGCTATGTTTGATAGGTGATTGAGCATTTCCTTTAATGCGTCATTTGTTATAACCTTATCCTGAAAATTTGGAAAATAGTGAAATTCAAAAAAATTTCAATAAAATACTTTGCGGAGCTAGAAGAGTAGTTGAGAATGCTTTTGGGCGAGTTAAAGCTCGATTCCGTGTAATTTGCAAACGTATGGAATGCGATATTAACTTTGCTACAAGAATTGTTAATGCTTGCCTCACTCTTCAAAACATTTGTGAATATTATGACGATATTATTATAATAGAATGGCTTATGCATCATCATGATGACAGTCTAGCTCAACCCAATACAGTTTCTACAACTGGGAACAATGGACCAGGAAAAAATGTTCATGACTCAATTAATAAATACCTTTATGAAAGGGACAAGTGAAGTAATAATATTATTTATTATTTAAAGCTTTAGCTGTAATATGGTTATGTATTTAGTAGTTTTGAACTAAACTTACTTTCCTTGAGGTTATCAAATGTGTCTAAATAAATAAATATTAAATATGTATGAACACAAAATGAGATTAGTTTTAACTGGTTGTGGGTAACATATTAATGTATAATATGTTTATTTGGTACTATACCACTGATGGACTACTATTCTGTGTCGTCAAAAGCGACTAAAGGAGATATGACCTATCCATAAAAGCCAAAAAACGAGATAACAAAATTCCAATGTCACCTTTTGTATGGCGGGTATTTTGGGTTGGGTTTTTATTGTCTAACTCTGAGCTAGCTAAACCCTCAGCGTTATTTGTATTTAGTTTTACCTCTCATAAATGTTTAAATATTAAAAATTAGTAAATTATATTAACAATGTGTATTTGCCAAACTGTTTGTCACTAATTTTTATTCGAGTTTTACCTACCGTTTTTTTACTCGTTTTTTCTTTTATGTACCGTCAAGCCAATTTTACATGTGAACGCTACAAGTAACATTTTGTGGAACATTTTGTTCCAGGAACATTTTCTTCCAGGAACATTTGTTCCGGAATAATGTTCCGCCGAACATCGCTAGTGTGAACATGGTATTAGCGTTAACTGGCTTTTGATTAAATTAAAAATTGTAATAAAACAAAGATTACAGCTTTTCGGCTGTGTTTTTTTTCATTTCCATTAAAAAAATTTATTTTTATGTACCATGAAACCTAAAGTATTTTTACTATTTCTTATAAATCCAAAAAGAAAAATAGAATTTTCGGTTATAAGATGTTATTAGCAGAACTTGTTTTTAACAATTATCAGTATAATTTTAAAATTTACGTATCTTATATCTATTGCACTAGTATTAGTTTTGTTTTTAAAACAAAATAAATATAAGTTGGACTTTTAAAGAGTTTATTTATTGATTGCATTAATTTTAATCGGTTTAAATTTTGGTTCGTTTTATAAAAAAAATTCTACTGCATAAAACTTAACGGCAAAGGGAAAACCCATAAAACATTTAAACTCGAGTTTGATAGAACTTTTTTGTATGACATCATTTATTAACTACAAAAGCGCATTATTTAGACTAGTATTTAGAATTGGAACTTACCTGAAACTTAACTGAAATTAAAATGAAGTTATAAGTAATGTGAGCATTTTAAAGTTACTTGAATTAAATTTATTAATTTTTTTTTTTTCATTAACATAAATTTTTGAAATTTTATCAGTAAAAAAATTGTAAAATGGAGTGTTTTTAAATTTTTAAAAGAATTTTAATTAAATTTAATCAAATAAATTACTAAAATTATGAATAATAATAATAATAAAATTAATTCAAATTTAATAAAATAAATTATAAATATTTTTTTAAAAAAACGGAAAATAGAAAAAAGGATATCTATCTGTTCTTTTATCTAATAAAAAAAAAATATTCCACAAACGTTTATTTACAACAATTAATTACAGTTTAATGTTTTCCGCTTAATCTGTTTTAAAAGACTGTTTAAAATAAACCTATTGAAAAAAGTTTTTGCAAAACATAAATTGCAAAACATGTACATGAAACCGTGAATACGTACGTAAAACTCAAGTAGGGAAACGCTTTTTAACAAGGCCTGATATAATAACCAGGGCTTTTGAATATTTTGCAATAAGTTGTTTTACTTACAATCAATTGTGTTGTGATTATCAGTTGCCAAGTATTCGAACTTTAACTAAGAAAATTCTATATGTAATGGCAAAGTAGTTTATGCAATTACTGATGGTAATAAAGTTAACCAAAGGTTTTTTTCTAAATTCAAAACAGTAGATGAAAAACCTTGGTTATGTCAAAATGGAACTTATATTTTATATGACTATATCCATCTTTTAAAGTGCATTAGAAATAAATAGCTGACAGAAAAGTTAGGTCAGTTACAGTTTATTCGTAATGAAATATCTTACATTGCAAATTGGAGAGATTTAGTTAACTTATATACACTTGAAAAAACCCAATTATTAAAGTTATCTAAGTTGACTGAAACATCAATAAATCCTAAACCAATAGAACAACAAAAAGTAAGTACTTGTTTGCAAGTATTTAGTGAAGAGACAGTTGCAGCTCTAAAAACTCATCCTAAAATAGACCAAGAAAGTGTCAAGGGTACTATTATTTTTTTGGAGTTGATTATAGATTTTTGGAAAATAGTTAATGTTAAATGTCCTGGTGCTACTCTTAGATTAAGGGATGAGTCCCAGAATGTAATCAGATCTTTAGATGACGTTAACTTAAAAAAATTGTTTGCTATTGCAGACTTGGACAGGAATGGTGTGCAATGACACTCTGTAACTTACCACGCTAATATTTTTTTTTCTTTACAACTTGACTACGGCTAATTTGATGTTTTAACAATTTAAATGCAATGAAAATTGTTACGTTATGAATATCTTTTAATCGGTAAACTTTTTTAAAGTTTTTATTTTATGCAAAAGGCTTTAAATCAAAATCATTTAAATATTTTAAATGATTATTTACATAAACACCGTGTATAAATTAATAAAAAATGTTTTTATAATTTATTTTTTGTGTAGGTATGATAAACTCAAACGTTTGAAACTATTTTTCCATGTCTTCCTAAAAATCTTTCAAAGCATTAATTTTAGAAAGATTTTTTTTAAGTTATGAATAAGTTCTTTGATTTATGAATAAGTTCAAAACCTTTAGCAATAACTAGCTTTTACTCATTTTATGTGAATTATACAAGAATATAAAATAACTTTATTTACTAATATAAGCATGTATTTTTTAGATTAATGAAAAAGTTTTGAAGCATTTTGTAAAGTTCATTTGATTAATTTTTATAACTTACGATTTTTTTACAATTTTTTAAACAAACATTTTATTTTTTGAAAAACAATTTTTTTTTTTTTTTTAATTACAATAGGAATGAATGAGTTGAAATCATTTATAATCATTTTTAAATTCGTTAAGTGAAGCGCTTAATAATAAAGTTACAATGCTCAAATTAAAATTAATTAAATTTGCTTGTTGGCAGTTTATTTAATTTAAATCACAAACGCATTTTATTTATTTTTTTCCTATTTTTACGGTTAAAAGAGTTAAAAACCTTTTTTTTAACTAAACTTATTAATTAGAGCATGAAATTATTAAAAATTACTATTTTAAATTACATTATTTTTTTGAACAATATTTTTTTGCAACTTTTTTGAAAATATAAATGTTTATACAATTCAAAAATATTAAATACAACACTTTTTAATAAATTTGACAAAAATTGTTCATTTATTAAATAATCGTTAGTAGTAATTTGTTAATTTAAAAGCGTTTTGCATAACTTTAATAAAGAGCTTTAAAAGATTTATTTCAAACACGATTAAAAACGTAAAAAAAAGTTTTGCTTGGAGTTAAAGTTTTTATTTTTTATTTTTATTATAGTGCTTATATAATTTCTTTTTTGTAAAGAATTTTTTTCACTTCTTTTTTCTTTAGGAATTTTTTTTCATTATTTTTTTTTTAACATTTTTCCTAGTTATACATATATACAATTGTGATCAAGTTGTCAAGAAAAAAAATCATTTGCGTGGTCAGCAATAGCGCTCGATCGCAAGCCATTCCTGTCCAAGCCTGCTATTGCAACAATGGCTGAAAATATGAAACCAATATCTGGTAAACGAGTTCGCCAGCTTGCAAAAGATAAAAGCAATGCACTTTCACATACCTGTCGTGGTCTAATTGATTTATCTTGCCATATTTTATCAATTGGAAATAAATATGTAATTTTAGGTTAATTTTCTTCTGATCCGATTGAAAAATGCTTTGGAAAATTACATCAACGATCAGGTGGTAATTGTTTTATAACCGCTAAATCACTTAATGAAAAAGTAGCTATTCAGCATGCTAAGCTGGTGCTGCAGCTAAATATTGATGTAGAAGGAAATAATGTCTTTTATGTCTTGTAGATTTAGATGATAGGGAAATTGATATTGTTTACAATTTAGCAGATCTAGAAGATAGCATAAATATAGACATTTTTGTTCAAAAGTGTTCCCCTGAAGAAATTGGAGATGATACAATTAAATATTATGAAAAATACGGAAGTTATTTAAATACTTTAAATAGGGGAGGACTAACTATTCCATCTGAATGGTCCTTATTTTGTTATATATTTTTTTCTTTATTAGATAAAATAATTTTTTTCTTTATTAGATAAAATAATTTGCAGAACATTTCTGATTCAACAGTTTACATTTATTGCAAAATTCTACAAATTTTCTATTTCAAAGAAGCAATGCCAAATACTGACAAACATTTTTTTAAAGAACTTTGCATTACTTTACACCCCTAAAAGTAATAAAGAAACTAATCTCAAAGAAATTAAGTTTATGTAAACGTTTTTTTTTTCTATTTAGTACAACGTTTTTTGTCTTTTTTTATATATTACTTATTATATCTTTCAAATTGAAAATCTCAATTGAAAATATTTTTATTTAATTTTTACTTTACTTTTAAAAGTTATAAATTAACCTCAATAAACTATTTTTGCAATAAGAAATTAGGAATTTTTTTAAACAGACTGTTAACAATTTGAGTGTGTTTAATCTTAGCAAAGCTATATAACTTATACTGGTCCGCCATTTATTTTTTTTAATCGGCTTTCAGTCAAATAATTTCCCGCACGGTGTCGAGGCCTTCTAATAAAGAAGACCTTGCTTTGAACCAAGTTAACAAAAAATGAAAATTGAACTTGAAAATTGAACTTGAACAACAAAGCATGTTAAAAAATTTTGCAAGTGTCATGATATAGTACTATATTGAAAATATCTAGATAAATAAATCATATAATTAGAAAAAAAAATTCAGATACAAAAATAAACTATTAATAATTAAATTATGAATCATCAGATGAAGGTGGTCTGGGAAACACAATAAATAATAATTCAAAATTTCTAAATGTTCCATGAAATTAAGTTCAGTATAAGGCTTTTTTTTAGGTAAGGGCCTAATATCAAAGCACTTATTTCTAAATGCTTTATTAAAGTCATTCTAGAAGGCCAACACTATTCTTCATTTCCAGTAACATCTGGGGTACCTCAAGGTTCTATCCTTGGTCCTGTTTTGTTTCTTATCTACATTAATGATCTTTCAGACAACCTTATATCTAAAGTAGCTCTTTTAGCTGATAATTTAACTTTATACTCCTGTCTTGACAAAAAGTCTTCTCTTTTTGATCTGTTTAAACAAGCAGCTGATCTTGAATCTGATCTCATTTCTGCAACAGATTAAGGCTTATATTGGCTTTTAAATTTTAACTCCAACATAACTCAGTTATTTACTGCAAACAACTATCGCAATACTGTCAACATTCCTATATTAATAAATTTCAATCCTTTTAGAACTCTCTCTCATCTGACTCATACAACCTACAATTTCTTAAGTCTTCTGTCAACCATTTCCTTGTTCTATAACTCTACTCTTTTTTTTCCTAGTATCTCCCAACTTAACATTGGTTGTTTGCAGCCTTGTTGGAAGTGAATCAGAATTTCTAAGCATACCAAAATAAAAAGAATTTCAGTAAATTTCAGTATTAATTGTCCTATTTAAATCTGAAAATAAAATATGAATTAAGATATAGCCATTAAAGTTAAATATAGTAACTTAAATAATGAATTTTTAAAAAATTTTGCAAAAAAAACAAAAATAAAACAAAAAAATGGATCCCTGCATTTTTTTTCCAAAAAATGACCAAAAAAAACCAAAAAAAACGTGTCATATCTATAATCTTACAATAGAGATGCTTTGTTATGTATGTTTCTCATAGTTAAAAAAATCTTTTTTTTTTTTTTTTGAAATATATTTTAAAATTATATATTGACAAAAATAGAAACCTTTAAATGGAACTCCACATATTCAACAAACTTTACTGCCCATAATGATAAAGACACAATTGATGATGGTGTTTCGGTTACATCCACCATGTTGATAAAAAATCTTAGGGTATGATTTTTTCTAGTAAAAATGATTGTCAATTATAAAATGTAAGTATATATATGTGTGTGTGTATTTGTGCGTGTGTTTGAGCACACACGAGTGTATAAATCAACCACATAATGTAGTTACAAAAAAATTAAAAATTTACATATTTTATTTAAGTACTAAATGTGCTAGAAGTAAATATATATCTTTATACGTTTGGCCTTCTATGAAACATCATAGATAAAGCCATACTGAAATAGTGATCTGTGTAGGCTCCAGTTTATACATTAATTGAGGGTTTGGGTTTGGACAGATATTCTTTAGATTTTATTATGACATAATTCATTGTTTTTTTTTTTAACTATCTAGTTAAAAATAAGTATTTTAAAACTTGAAAATTATAATGTACTAAGAGTCAGGTTAATGCAAAATTAAAAACATGAGTTAGGTTTATGCAACTCAAGTAATTGTAATTTAACTGAAATAAAGAGTAAATATTAAAATAGTTTTAAATTATTAATCAAAAAATAACAACAATCAGCAGAAAATTCTATAAATTAATAAAAAAAGGCAAAATAAAATATCAATTAAGTCTAAACTGGCTAATTATGTTATAACAATTAATCAGTACATTAGTAAATTCTATACTGTTCTTTACTATTAAAAAAAAAGGGATAAGAAAGTTGATGCCTTATTTGCTGAATACTTTTAATTTTATTTTATTTTTTTATTTTTTATAATTCACCTACTCAAGAACATGAAGGTTACTAGATTCAAGGAGGCTACTTTAGTTAGGGTTACAACCCTTTTTCAACTCTATAACTCCGAAACACGAACCTTGAAAAACAAGGCTGTTGGGCAGAAAAACAAGTTGAAGCAACAAATGCCACTGGAATGCAAAAACTGTTGCTTTTGTAATGTTTGGATCAAATAATAAAACATATTAATTATTATTATACATTCATTAACTAATATTACTGACCAAATATGTAGATCTAAAGTTATATATGTTAATACAACAACTTTGTTTACATTTTTTGTATATTTTTTCAAATTTTATTAATAACTTATATACATAAACAAAAATTCTTCAGGGCGTAATATATACAAAAATAGCTTATGACTAGCAGTAATAAATAACGCCAACTATCATAACAAGTATAACAATAAACTAATATTAGCCTAATATAAACTAATAATTAACAATTAACCATTATCACAATATACTATGTTGCTTTTTTTCACAAACATCAGTGCCTATTTCTAGTTTTTCTTATAGTTCAAGGCTCAATATTGTACCTCATTATTAACTTTCCTTATTGTTCAAGGCTCAAAATTGTACCCAATCAAGCATATATCTTTTTAGAAATTGAATTGGCTGGAAAAATTTTCAATTAGAGGCCCTAATTTCAGAAAATACAATAATTATGTGAGTAAAACAAAAATTGATCAAGCTTGGTAATTTTTTGTGAACAAAATACCAAGCTCCCTGAAGCAATTTATTTAAAATTAAGCAATAGTGCAAACTTTCATCAAATAAAAGCAACAATAACTTCAGTTATAAACAAAATGATGCTCTTCATAATATTTTAAGACAATTGAAACTAATTTAATACAAAATTAAAAAGAACAAAAAATAGTTCGCTTTTTGCAAAAAAATAGTAATTCTTATAGTTTACAAAAGTTTTAAAACAAGATTATCGAAATTAACACGTTTTTAGTATAAAATATATAATACTTTACATTTGAATCTATTTCAAATATTTTAACAAATAATAAAATAATTAAAATAATAATAGCAAAAACAACAACAACAACAACAATAATAATAATAATAATAATAATAATAATAATAATAATAACAATAATAATAATAATAGCAATAAAAATAGCAATAAAAATAATAAAATAATAATAAAGCAACAACAATAATAGCAATAATAATAATAATAATAAAGCAACAACAACTCAGACTTTATGAATATACATAGGGATTATGCAATAATCCAAGGTTTAAATAGTTTTTTTATTTGATAAAAGCAAAGGTCATTTCTTTGAAACTGGAAAACCCACTTATTTTGCAACTATCTAATTTCAGATATACTTATGATAAAATTAAAGTATAAATATTAATACAACATTTACTACCCAATATTTGTTATGTAAAAGACGCATAATAAAACTTAATAAGAATTCCACTTTAACGCATTTATATTAAAATGGACACTATTATTTTTAAATTGATAAACAAAATTTCAAACTTTCGGCGAATAAGAAGCGTATTAGTCAGGGTTATATAAGTTAATAAAAATATATAATTTTATATTAATAGTATTTTAAATTCGGAACTAATACAAATATATGGTTTCCATTATTTTTTATTTAAATATGAATATAAAAGTTTTAAATAGTTATTCTTTTTGCTATAAGATAAAAAAAACACTTTAAGCTTATTCAGTACGATTTATTTATGAATAGCAATTTTGTAAAGTACTGTTTTTGTTTACACTTAGATTCTTTTGCAAATAAAGCAAAATTTGAACTTCAAACCTTTGAATGTGGAGTCTAGCAACCTATCCTTTGCGCCACCCCTGCCTTAATACAGTCAAAGTGTCACGTTATTTGTACCGTGTCGACTCGGTCAACTTAAAGTTAAAACTATAAAAACTTTTTATTTCAAACATTTTTAAATTAAATGTGTAGGGGTCTTTTACAAATTACGTTACGCCATAGGAGGGTAAGCTATTTTGTGACGGTTTGGGTAGGAAGGGTGTTTTATTTTGTGAAGCAATAAAAAAAAATTTTTGCCTCAAAAAATTAAGTAATTTAAAAAGTCAAATTTTTTTTTTTTTTTTCACTGAATTCATGTTCCCAAGGCTGAGTGGACCACTTTAGTCAAGGAAGCTACTTCTTATATTGGTTACAACCCTCTCTAAACTCTCTAACTCCGAAACACTTTTTGGAGTTAAAGAGTTTAAAGAGGGTTGTAACCAATACAAACAGGTTGATATACATAAAACATATAAAAAATTTCATAATTCTTCTTCTTTATAAATTGAAAAAAACTTTATAGCTTGCGAATATAAGTGAAAGCTAAATGAAATTTTGAAGTTGTTACCGAATTTAACTGAAAACCGAATTTCTATTTCAACTTCGGCACTGAAGTCGAAGCTGAAGACAACTTCGCTTTTCAGTAAACTTCGTAATCCAAATTTTAACGAATATTCGCCGGTCCTTACTTACACGTTGAATATTGCCCGGGTAGCATTTTTAATTGACGGGTACTCGTCATTTGATAAGTTTAAAATTTAATCTATTCATTTTTTAAGTTTAAAATGTTTGAAAAAATTTTACAGAATGGTCTAGCAAAACTGTTAACACATTTACTTAAAAACATTGGATAAATATTATGAATACCTGGAAACTTGTGCACATTTAAATTTAATAATCGTTTTTTTATATCTTTCTCATTAAATAATGGGAATAAAATGGACCATTTTATTCTGTTATACTTTCACATGTAGGCATATTAGTAAACCTTTCTTTTATAGATACAGAATTGAAAAATCTGATCAGACTGTCGGTTGATTTTTTATTGTTTTCAATTGAAGTTGTTCCTTAACATAAGCATAAATTTACTTTTGGATTAATTTTCAGTCCTGTTGCAAATTTTTTATTGTAATCTTTGCAAGTTTTTTGACTAATTTATTTTTTAATTTATACTCTTTATTTAGATCTAAATTTTTGAAATGAGAAGCTTTGTCAAATGATTATATAAAGTCGAAATTTTATAAAATACTTTCTCGCATTTTTTAGATTACTGCAGTTAAAAATCCAATAAAAGCTCATATTTAACAATAAATGTTGCAACTATATTTATTTACAATTTTAGCTACGCATGCATACAACTATGTGAAAATGTCATTATTAAAGCTAATGCGGCAATATTGGCATACCAATATTGACCAATACAAACAGCTAATATTGATCAATATGAACATGCCAATGCGCCCCTAATATTGCCATTCTAATATTGGACAACAAATATTAGAGCAAGATTGGCATTCTAATACTTTACAATATTGTTATGCCAATATTGGCGCAATATTGTTTACCATTATTGGCACAATATCACATACCTTGTCAGATATTGGAAATACATTTTCCAATATCGGACAAGGTATGTGATATTGCGCCAACAATGGTAAACAATATGGCGCCAATATTGGCGTAACAATATTGTAAAGTATTAGCATGCCAATTTTGCTCTAATATTTGTAAGATACCCAATATCGTACCATTTTTACACTAATATTTCTTGCTGCTAAAGATATATATCAGTAGTAACGTGGCAATAAATTGTATCTCGTATTTTTTTGCGTTTTTGAAGTTTGTTCCGTAAAATGCTAAAAATAGTGTAATCTTTGATGTGACAAAAGGATTTATCTTTAAATAGTTCGAATAAATAGATAAAAAAGGTAAAACTTATTGACGTCTAAAAGTATTGCTTACATCAACATGGCAAAAGACCTTATCTTTAAATGCATCCAAAATTATATTTTAGTGAAATACAATCTATTACCATATAACTACCAATATATTGCTTTATGCTAAACGCCTTGAACTGGTTGCAGCTTTAGTTGGTAATTTTGTTCATTGTACTAATAAATATGTTTTACCATTTAAATAGCTTTATGCAAATTTCATTCTTATTCTAAAAAGTGGTACCCGTCGTACCAACCGATAACCGACCAAATATTATAACATCTGCAACACGCAAATCAGTTGAACGTATCCTTGCAAAACGTAATATCTCACTAACAGCTTTTTTGTTTGATTTTGCAAAAGCGTGACCACATTGTTATCACGCGCAAACTTGAGATTAACATACTGCCTTTGGTTATCATCCTAAGTTCTAAAAAGGCTTTCAAATTGTAAAAAACAAGTTGTATTTAACAACAAGTCTAATGGAAAGATGTGCTGGAGTGATACAAAGAAGTGTCTATCTATGTAAAAGATATAAAATCTCTTGACTGGTATTATCAACAAGAAATATGCAAATAATATTTTGGCATTTATAATTGGTAAAAACTCTTCACTTCCACAAGAAGTAGCAGACTGTCTTTAATAATGATACGATGGTAATAAAATGTTTCTTAACACAGCTTAATACAAAATTATTTATATTAGCGATGGTACGAATCCTGTCATGAAATTATAGAAATAAATTCTTAAAGTTGTAAACGATGTATTTAAACACGTACCTACAAAAATTGATTCGCTATCTACGTAATTTATCCATTTATTTAACCATAAAATTGAAATAGTTATAAAGAAATTTACAATTTCACAAAATTAGGTTCGGTATTACACATATAGTTAAAAACTAGTCATTGGAGTGATACCATAATAAAATAAACAAATAAAACAAAAAAAAAGTAGGGGAAAGGCACCTATGATAGCATAGCGTCTATGATGGCATACCGGTCATATTTCCAAAAAAAATGGTTTTGGTAAAAAAGTGATTAGACCTACATAACTATATTGGCTTTAAATTAGTTTTATTGAAAATACGTCTCTTGTGCACAAATTTTGTTTTTATAATCAACAAAAATCGATTTTGGGATGTGTTGTTGTAGTTTTTTTCCCTTCATATATTTAAAATTGTGATTTTATTATTAACTGTGCAGAAAGGGAATTTTCATGCATTTTATATCTAAGTTTTGTGCATTTAGTGGAATACTTACTTTAATTTTATCTTTTAAACTAGGCAGACACGACTTGTTTTAATGAAAATGATAACTTCTTCGATGATGGAATACTGACGAGTTGCGCGTGTTGCAATATTGACGAGTTGGATTTTTTTTAAGTAAAGTTAAAAGAAAGTAATGCTCCATAAGTTTTTTTTTGGTCTAAAAAATACCTAAAACGCAAAATATCCTATGCGCATGCGCGAAACTTTACTTTGCTGCTGTGTAGCATGAAATGGTAAATTAGGATGGTTCCGAATAATTTTTGGCTTTTCTGAGGAAAGACTCTAAGGTTAAATGAAATTATCAAGTTACCCTTAATACTAAGCAGCCCCGTCCTCCCCCATGCCATCATAGGAGCAGTGGTTGCCGATGATGGCATACTTGTAAATAGGAATAACCTATAAAAAATAAAACTGATGAAAACTCAAAGGGTTATATTGTTCTACATGTAACAAGGAATATATCTATATCAAAACTTTTATTATTGGTCTTCAGGATACTGAATAATGAAGCTTCAAAGTTAAGTATGCCATCATAGGCGCCTTTCCCCTAATATAGATAGCGACCAAAATAAAATTAAACAAAATATAAAGAAGAAGAAAAATATTTAAAAAAAACAAATAACACAAAAAAAGACTTAAGTGAATAAACTGATACGATAGGTAACGAATGAATAAGATAACACAACGTTTGACTATCAGAACGATGATAAAAATAATGAAGAAAATTTAAAAAAAGGATATTTTTAAATATTATGACGAGACAAAAAATAAGAAATAACTTCTATATTTGCAACAAACATAACAACAAAAAAAATAATTAGCAATTATTTTTATTGTTGAAAAAAATAAAATAATGCATAACATACACAATACACAAGTGTACTTGTCTTAGTATATCTGATTATTTATCTTTTGCAATTTATGGTATTCTTGTTGTAATAATGTGTTAACTTGTTTTTATATAACGAGTATTTGTAAATTTATATAATGAGAAATTTGTTAACAGTACTTTATGGCTTGATGGCAAGACCTCTGTCTTCTACTTACTCCTGTCGTTATTAATTTTTATTTAAATTTTATTAATGAAAATTGTAAAACAAGAACGTTGTAAAATGCTTATAAATGACGAATTATATATAAAAATAAAAAAAACAAAAAATAAAAAAAATAAACGATGCACAAAATTACACAACAGTATAAACAAAACATAGAAATACACGACAAAATAAAAAAATAAGCAAAAACACACGACATTATAAACAATACACAAAAATACACGACAGTTTTACAACATCAATTAAGAAAACTTAAAAAATGTTATTTTTGTATTTTTTAATAACTTAAAGTTTTTTATTGGGTGAGTCTATTCGCACGCACGTGTGAATAGACTATACCTTATTTTAGTCTATTCGCACGTTTAAAAATAAATTTCAACTTTTTTAATATATCTCTTACAAAAAAAAAATGTTTATACATAAGTCATATATTTTAAAAGCAATTTAATTTTTTTGTAAATTTAAAATTTCCACCCTGCCCCAAGCGTCTAGTGTTCAAAAATTATGACCATATAAAGTTTGCAACCCCCTCAAATTGAAGGAGGTTTAAACTTTATATGGTCATAATTTTTGAACACAAAAATATTTTACTATCAAATTTAAAATTTCTCGATGAATATAAGTATAGTTGAAAAAAGTACAAAAAATATTTCATAAACTTGTTGCGCTCACGTTTTGGGCAAAATATTCTTGCTGTTTATAAGTTTGTTATTACAAACATTTAAAAACCTTCCTACGCCACTGTGTATATATATATATATATATATATATATATATATATATATATATATATATATATATATATATATATATATATATATATATATATATATATATATATATTGTGTATACACAATGACTAATCTACTATAGCATATTTATGTAACAAATTTGTACCATATTTTGTGTTACATTAGTTAAATAAGTATTTTCAGAAAAAAAAGAAAAAAACGAAAAATAATGAAAGGAAAGATTGCTGTCCCATACCAAACTCTCAGTCGATACAGCAGCACTACTCTGTGAGTCAGACTACTTGTCAGTTAATGAATGTACTGAAGCCTCCTGCAGCAGGCTATTTCAGTATGACATTAGACTGCTCACCTAAACCAGCAGTACAAGATAACTTGGTACAGCTCAGATAACGCAAATTCTAATACAAACACCTGTTTACCAGGTTTTAAAAGACTTTCTTTAAAGCGTCAAAATAAAAAGCGAGACGGTGGTTTAGTAATTTATATAATAAAATGCTTGAGATATATTATCAGGCCTGATATGAGTAATTCTGACGAGAATAGAGAGGCTTTAGCAGTTGAAATTGAAACTTTAAAAAATAATTTATTTGTAAGTTGCTGCTATCAACCACCCTCTGGTCAAATTGAAAACTTCAATATATTTTTAAATGATATTTTAAGTAAAAGCATTCATGAAAAGAAATTATACTACTTAATAGATGATATTAATTTGGACTGTTTTCAATACCATACTAGTTTTAAAATAAGTTTTTTTTTGAGGATGTATTAGAACATGGCGCATTTTCTTTAATTAATAAACCAACAAGAATAACTGCAGCATCGGCTACCTCATTTGACAATATAATAAAAACCGATATTTTTAATAAATCGCTCAAAAAAGGTATAGTTTAAAGTGATACCTCTGACCACTTTCTTATTTTTTTTCTCAATTAATATTCACAGAAGTCTGATCTCCACAGAAAGTAACGTTTAAAAAACGTTTTTTTACTATAGCAAATTTAAAATCATTCAAAGAACAATTATTTCTGCTTCATTGGAAACAAGTAGAAGCCTCTTCTGCTAATATAGTTTATGAATCATATTTTTAAACTTTTAATGAATCATATGACGTTAATTTTTCAAAATCTACTGTAAATAAATAACCTAAAGCTATAATTTCTCCATGGATCACAAAAGATCTCAGAAAATCATCTAAAACTAAGCAAAAGTTATATATCAAATATTTGAAAACTAAAACAGAGGAAACTCAAATTCTTTTCAAAAATTATGCCAAAATTTTTGAAAGAAAAAAGAAAAATTAAAAAAAATTGTTTTTCTCTAATTTACTTGAGATAAACAAGATCAACTCAAAACGTACCTGTGAGACCCTAAAAGAACTTACTGGCACGCGGATTACAAAAACGTGCACTCTACCCAAAACTTTAAAAATTAACGATGATCCAACTGTGATATGTAATGAATTAAACAAATATTTTGTATCAGTTGGCCCAAATTTTGCTTAAAATATTTCTTTGTGATTAACAAAATAGATGCCTATGATTTTCCGATATCGCAACCTTATCATCTTATGAAATTTCTTTTGAGGAATTCGAAAAATCTTTCAAAACGCCTAGTTTTTCATTGTTCAATAAAAACTAGGCTTTTTAAACCTTCATTGAACAATAAAAACCTAAAGTTTTTTATTGTTCAATGAAATAGGGAATATTTCCAGATCACCTCAAAATAGCTAAAGTCACTCCAATTTTCAAGATAGGCAATCCAATCAATGTTACAAATTATCTCCCAATTTCTGTTCTTTCTGTTTTTTCTAAAGTTTTAGAAAGAACTTTATATAACGTTGTTTACCCTTAAATATTATACTATATATCAATCAATACAAGTTCAAAAAAAATAACTCGACAGAACACATAATACTTCAAATTACTCGCAGTATAGCTGAATCTTTTGAGAAGCCCCAATATACGTTGGAAATTTTCATAGATTTATCAAAAGCGTTTGACACTATTGATCATTGAATTCTCCTTAAAAAAATAGAATACTACGGAATTAGAGAGAATGTTTTAGTGATACTTGAAAGTTGTTTAAACAACCGTAAGCAGTTTGTTTATAGTAATGAAACTGATACAACTAATTTATTAAGTATAACTTATGAAGTTCCCCGAGGCATTATACTCGGACCACGTTTTTTATTCTACATCAATGATCTCTCTAAAGCGTCAAATTTAATGACTGTCATGTTTGCTGATGACACTAATCTCTTTTTATTGCATAAAAGTATTCTTACATTAATTCAAACTATGAACATTGAATTAGCGAAAATTTGTGAATGGTTCAAAATGAATAAATTGTCACTAAATGTGGATAAAACATAATGGTCACTCTTTCTTCTAAAAAGAAACTACTGCCTCCCAACTTGCCCTTACTTTTTATAGACAAAATCTAAATAAAAACAAAAATAAATACTAACTATTTAGGTGTCCATGTTGATGAAAACCTTAGCTGAAAGTATCACACTAATTTTTTGCACAAAAAATTGGTAAAAGTATAGAAGTAATGTATAAAGCTAAAAATGCTTTAAATAAACAAATACAACTTTATTTATAATAAATTTAACACAAATATATTTTTCTTTTATCCATTGTCATTTAAACTATGCAAGTATTGCTTGGTATAGTGCCAATGAAAGTAAACTGGAACCTCTTTATCGTCAGCAGAAGCATGTTACTTGACTTATCAATTTTAAAGACAGATAAACTTATACCAGGCCTCTTTTATCTGAAATGAAAATTTTAAATATATATCAGTTCAATGTTTTTAATACTCTTTGTTTTATATACAAATGTAAAATAATTTCCTTCCCCAGTTTCTTTCCATAATTTATTTACGTTGAAAGATAAAAATAAATACAATTTGAGAAATGACAGTTTAGTTCGGCAACCTTTTTATCAAACTAATTTTGGAAAAACAAACATTGCATTTCGTGGGTGCGGTCCTCACTGGGTGATACCATTACAACCTGATACAGAGGAACTACACCAAAATGAAAAAATGAAAATTTCACAGAACTATCTATGTTATTTTTATTTTCTTTAGAAGTTTCTAGATATAAAGGAATTTTTAGAAACTTTTTCTACGAATTTACCCTTTCCTTCCGCAAAACTTTTGAGGGGGTTTTAATATTTGATATTGATGTAACTTAAAAATGTCAAAATATTTGTTGATGAATTCTATTAATTTTGATAAAATGAGGATAATAACTGACTATGAGGATAAAACTGACTACCTGAAATAGCTTTAAGGCACTCTTCCTCGTATGGAAATAACTAACTTTAAGGTTTTATCACTTAAGTTAAGGTCACTTTTGATTTTAAATTATTACTTATTTTTATTCGCATTATTACTTATTTCTATTCGCATATTTTATTTTATATTGTTTACTCTTTTTTAGCTGTATAATCAAATATTTTGAAATGTATCAGGAATAATCAGTTCTCAATTCATGAAGAGTCTTCCGTTTGATAAAGCAACGCAATATTCCTAATTTGATGGTTCAATTAGTCAAAGGACTTATAAAAAAAATTATCAAAAAGCAGTTCTCGTAATTATTAAATGTAAATTCTTTATTTTTGACTTATGTTGTTTCTTTAGAGCTACTATAAGTGTAGATTAAAAAAGTTATTTTATGGAGAAATTTAAAGTGTTAATTATTGTGAACATTGTGAACTATTTATTGTAAACCTCTGAGTTTTGAGTTTAATATAGAAACTAAATCTGTGTTGATTGATAAATTTAAATAAAATAAATTTGAGAGCAGCCGTAGCGCAGTGGTTAGAGTTCTGGCTCAGAACCCAGAGGTCCGAGGTTCGACCCCAGCTCTAGCCCAACAAACGACATTGGTACGGAAGGAAGCGTGAACTTCCTGTTAAATGCTCACCCGCGGTGCTCTAAGGTAAGACCGTAAGGACTTCTGGGAGCACTTAAATTCATGCAAAAAAAAATAAAGTAATATTAAAAATGAAATGGCAAATTTGATTCCAACCATAATTGCTTTCGAAGGGCGAAAAATATCTATTATAAACCATATCGAAATCATGATTGATGAAAAGGTGCACACACTAATCCAACGCAACTGACTCTAGTCAGTCATGTTTTAGTGAATGTAGCCGATCAGAAATGAATAAAATTGAAGTTATTATTAAAAAAAGTATTCTACTCATATTCTCAACTATAGTCTTTCAAGCTTGCATTCTTGGATAAGATGCTTTGAATGCTTATTGCATAATGAATATAAAATAAAAATTTAATCTTAGCAAGCAAGATCTTTTGAAGCCAAGAATTCAGTAATGGAGCAGAAGAGTTTAACTCAGAAAAGGTTCTTGGATAAAGCTTTTTGCATTGATAGTAGATCAATTAAGAGCAGGTGGTAGTGAGGAATGCTGAGGATAGCTTTTTTAAATGAAGATGTATTTAGTAAAAATACGGAAATTGATACAGTACTTATTAAAAAATTGCATACTTTGTTAAATTTTCAGTGGTTTTGAATTAAGTATTTTAAAGTTTCGATATTATTGTTTTAAACCTGCCAGATAATTTGTTAAATGTTACTCCTGGTACTATATGCCTCAAAGTCTGCATAAAATAATAATTCATGGATATCTTTTAGTGGAAAAAATGATATTGCCTATCGGTCTTTTGTAAAAAGAAACTCAAAAGGCTTGAAATAACGATATTAAGAGTTATCGCCAAGACCATGCAAGAAAAATAAGTCAATCAAAATGTAATGAAGATTGTAATTAAAAAAATTGTAATTAAAAAAAAGTGTAATTAAAAAAATTGTAATTAAAAAAAAGTGTAATTAAAAAAATGACTGTTGTGCTTCTGATCCAGTTAAAGAAAAACAGCAATAAAAAAAAAAAATATTATTATTATTATTATTTTTTTATTAAGTTTTAAAACTTTTATGTTGTCCTGATTATAAATAAGTTATGAGTTCTGTTTGTTTTATTGTTTTATTCTAAATTATGTATAGTTTTAATGCATTTAGGGCTGTTAGGAAACAAGTAATAAATTTAAATGTAAAAAAATTGATTGTTTAATTAATATAAATTTTAATTAAATATATTGCTATGGTTAATTAGTTTTGCTATGCAAAATTAATAAACCATAGGTGATATACCACCTTATTTCGCTCTGCAAATTTAAGTACCCAAATATAAAAAATCTCTTTTTTAAGAAGCAAAAACCTCATATCAATGTCAAATATAGTGTACGTAGCACCAATAAAAATCTCTAACTACCCAGAAATAGGTTGTTGCTTTGCAAAATTATGTATCAAAAGCAACTAAATATAAAAGTTACTACTTTCATAAGAAGTACAGAACTCATTTTGGTACTCTGGCTAAATTTGGTAAATGCAGTACTAATATTAAATTAGTTATTAATTTTGTCTCAAAATTGACTATTCTGGTCCACTGCGCTGCGTTAGCCCTCCTTAATCCCCCTCTTTATTTCAGAGCAGACAACACGGGGAAGCCGTGTTGTCTGTATCTACTTTTTTTGGTAAAAGACGTTTCCCTCACACACACACATACACACTCACACACACACACGCACACGCACACACACATACATACACATAGGTATATTTCGCTTTAATGAGAAATTTTTTTTTTCAGTATTTTTGCTTTATTGAAATATTTTCGATCAAATGCTCAAATGTGTGGTGCGCATATTTCATTCAATTAGGTTTGCTTTTAGTTTAATTGAATACATTTTTTGCTGTCTGATCAAACCCCAATATTCAATCATTAAATGAGCAGCTTTACCATTAATTACTTAATAATTAACTTTAACCGTTAATTGTATTATGGAAGTACTAGAAAGTTATAGTAATTCCATGAATTAATGTATTGTTAATTACTTATAATCCTTAACGAGGAAAACAATTTTTAATTCTCAAATCTACTCTCACCGTGTCGGTAATATACTATAAATAAATTACGGGGATAGTTCAAATGAGTGTAAATATTTTTTTTGAAAATAGCTTTAAAACATTTCTACTTTAACATAAGTAAACATATTTTAATAAAAAAATTATTTACAGCTATTAATAATCAATAGATGGTTTATATTGTTAGATTACAATCGGTAATTCACCGTAGATAAAATATACTACGGTAGTTGTTCCCTCAAAAGTAATAAATAGTTAAAAAAATAAAGTTTTAAGTAATACAATTTTTATTTTCACAAGTAAAAATACATTTCATTTACTTTTAATGCAACAATCACCATATATAACATAATATAACTATATATATATATATAACAATATAACTATAATATAATATAAACATCATCGTATGATATTTATAACTTTAGGTAATTATTATAATATTTATTATAATACTTTACTTTAAGTCATTGCTTATGATAACCATTTAAGTTTTGCAAACTAATTAGAAACTTGAATCATTTTTAAAAATTAGTTCAACGTAGCGCGGTACATCTTTATTTATATTAAGGGATTTGTTTACTTAAGATTATGCTTATACTATTTGTAAATATTTTTTAACTTTGATATCAAATTTTTAGAGAAAGATTTGATTTTTTAATTTAAATAATAGTTATTATTTTTAAACAAGCTCACAATAAATCAATAATAGATAAATTAAATGAAATATTTTTAATTTTTATTGTTGTAGTAATAATAGTATTAATATTAGCTATTTATTTTTTTAGATAAAAGTTTCTGCAAATAGTTAAATTAAGTTTGTTGTCTTTGTGTTACAATAAAGTAATGGATCATGAACTTTGTGATCATCTTATAATTTGGGTAAGTTTACATTTTTATAAATTGCACACACACACACACACACACACACACACACACACACACACACACACACACACACACACACACACACACACACACACACACACACACACACACACACACACATCATAGGAAACTACTGGGAGCTTCAGTACTTTCATATGTATTATGGAGAACATGAAAGAATGTTGATATATGAAGAACATGCAAGAATGTTGCTGATACATTGGCTGAGGGTTTGGGTAGCAGCAACAAGTTTTTTTTTTTTTTCATTATTCTTCATTTTTTTTTCTCTTTGCAAAAAAGCTGTAATGTTATTTTTGTAGTGTATTTAAGTTGACACTATTCTAATACTTTTTGTACACCTAAAGTTTTAAAATGCGGAAAAAGAAGAAAAAATAAATAATGAAAAAAAATGCAATTTTGTTTTGCCATAATAAATCCAAACCCAAACTCTCAGTCAAAGTTTGAATTGAAGCCCCTGCAGCTTATTATTTCAGTAAACTTGATGGTTAAGTACTCTAATAAATATGTTTGCATTGCTGCCTGATCTATTTTTTCTTGAAAATATAATAAAAGAAGGCATGTGACCAGTAGCAGAACAGATGCTAGCTCATGCCATAACCGATTAGCCTTGTTCCTCTGATATTTTGTTTACCTGCTTTAATACTTACACAGCAATAATTTTAGCAGGTTTGTATACTATAGTGGTACTAAGTTTATCAGTATTACATTTACATTGGAGAAAACTTGTACCACATAAGTATTTATAAATTTGCTAAAGAAATTACCAACTGTGTGACAATTAAATGCCGTATTTTGTGCCAAGCTTGTGGCTTCTGGTTTCCTCAATGCCATATTCTGGTGGCCAGCTAACTTGGTTGTATCCCAAGTGGAATATATGGTATCTTATTTGTTGAAGAATATAAATAGACTAATTTTTGCAGTTGTACCATAGAAAGATTATAATATAACTTAGACATGTACATCAAAAACTGTTGTAGACCTAATCAAGACTAATACAAGTAATTTAGTAGTAAGGTTTTTATTATATTATCTAAAATATAAAGGAAAACAATATACATAATATAAATATAATAATACAATACTGCAATAACACAATATCACAAAAACATACAGAGTTCTTTTTCTTGATGAGTTGAAAAAGCCAGGTAAACCTGGTAAACTGGGAGAAATATCATGTTTTTTTGGCATAAACTCTTTAATGCCATAGCAGTTATTATAAACTTCTAGAAGCTACAAAAGGTCCTAATGGACTCTTTGTAGCTTTCACTATTTTACTGCATTTACAGCCCCTTTTGATGTTTCCTGCATGTTTCCTTTTTGTTGCTCTTATTCTAGCTGAAAACTTGAACTGAAGAAATAAAAATTAATAAAGTTGATTACATTAAACATGAGTTTAAATGAAATGCAAAGTGGGATAATAATACTTCTATTTCTAAGGACCAACATTCCCTCTGTTTTCTATTAAAAAATGCAAGATTTAGGCTAAAAGAGTTACAATTTTAATTTTGATATTATGGTGTTCAGTGGATTAATGTTCACATGTTTCACATTTTTAATGGCAGTATAATTGTAATCTAAATGAATAGGAGTTGTTATAACAAATTCAAATAATTTTTATTAAAATCTTAAACTTTTTCTGAAGTAGTGGCCATTTGTTGAAAAGTAGAAAATAAGGTTGTTACACAACAGAATAGCAACCAGCAGAGCAGTAATAGAGCTTCAATGGGCACCAAATTTAAATAAAAATCAACTATCCTACTGGGATTAACAATTTTAACTCTTTTCTCTTTATCTCTACCTATCCCTCTTTCTTTATATATGTATTGGTTAATTATAATCATTTATCATTATTATTTATATATAGTATTTTATAGTATTTTATTCTAAATTGCTTTTTGTACAAATGTTTTAATGATATTATACACTCTTTAAGGATTGTTGTTATAACAAACATGTGTCTTGTAGACACTGTTTTATATTAACATGTCAACCTAATTGGGATTTTTTCTTTTGATTTATTTGTGTTTAAAGAAAAAGTTACAGAATGGTGACACAGGTAATATAATAATTATTTTTATAAAATGAAGAAACAGGTTTATATAGTACACAGTGGTGTTGGGTATTTTGATTTTTTAAATTTGGTTTGAATAAAGGCAAGGAAGATGAGTTGATGATGTTACAGGTTAAGAGTTCCATATATTGATAATTCTTTTGCAGAAAATTTTTGTGTATTATTACATTTGTTATTTGAAAAAAGTAACCATACCTCTGTAAGTACTGCAAACAACCTGTTTGTGTCTTAACAAAATAATCTTGTTTAACAAGTTACTTTTTCAAAGTTTAATGTTGATAAAGAAAAAAACTATATTAATGATAAAAAAATATATATATATTGAAATTAAAAATTGCAGTATTGAAGTTACTTATTGCAGCATTATAACTACATGAAAACTTTAGAAATTCAAATATAGATGGAGTACAACTTGATTAAAAGCCTCTTCTATTGTAGTTACTTTAGAGAAAGGTGAGTTAAGGATGTGTAAAATTTTATATGCCTTAAAATGGTCAAACTTTATTCTACAACATTTAAGAGAGTATCTTTTAAAAGTCAAAAGTATCAAAGAATAATCTTTATAAAAAACATTTTTTACTGAAGATTTTAGTAAAGTATATTTGAACTTTTTTTATTAAAAATATATTTTTTTAAAGAATTCACACTAGAGTGTCAAGATTAAAATAAGTCAAACATAAACTTTGCAGACTTATAAAAAGTTGAGAATTGTTACTGAAAAATAATTTTAAAAGTATGTTTCCACAAAATTTTTTTTGTCAGCAACATAAGAACAGTGATTAGAAAAATTTCACATTAAAAGACACTTTTATCAAATTGGTTCAAAGATTCAATAGAGATATCAGTGTTCAAAGAGTATGGATGTAAAGGTAATTAACTGTAATTGAGCAGGTAATTGAGAGGTAATTGAGCAGCTGTGGCGCAGTGGTAGTGCACTTGCCTCAAAAACATAAGATCCATGGTTCATGGGCAAGTTTTGCAATATCGGTTCAGAAGGATGTGTGAACTTTCTATTAAATGTTCTTCTGCAATGCTCTGTGATAAGACCGTAAGGATTACTTGGGTCGCCTAAAAAAAAATCAAAAGTTTTTGCAATATTGAGTTGATAATTAAGCTATCTCTGTGCGTCTTCAGAGATGTGATATTTTGGAATTTTGTTTGTTAAAGTTGGTGGTTCCATCAGCCATTTCCAAAACACGCTCCAACTGCCATTTTTGAATTCTGCTACAAAGTCTTTATCAATCAGCTTTTGAATAGTAGACAAGGTTACATCATTTGATTTTTCTTGAGAGACTGCAGTAGCGCCAACAGTTAGTTACCCCACATTGAAGTTTATGGTTTAGCTGTCTCTCCCAAGTTGTGCACCTCCGAGCAATCGTATTGCGTCCATACCAAGTAGCATTTGATATTCAGGAACAATGTTGGATACCAGGCATTTCAAATCGATGGTGGTATCATTTATAGAAAGATCGACAACAGTCTGGTATTTTACTTCAATTGACTTACCATTCATCATAACAATCTTTTCGCTTGCATGTTTGACAATTTTTATGTTTACAATATCCCGACTTGAAAATGATTTGGAGCATACAGTATCCAACAATGCTTTTATTTTTCTTCCATTGATATATACGCAGAGAGTTAAGGGTTTTAAATTTTTGTGGGAAGCTGCTCGCACAAAAACGTGTGGCTTCCCTTCCATGTTTTTTTAGTTTGTACACTTTTTATAACAGTGCTGGGCCAGGTGATTGTCCATTCCACACACAAAACACTTCTTCTCAATTTCTTTGCTGCAGTTTTGACTGATATGTCCATCCTTGCCTCGCAACGGTAGCACTTTATAGTCTTTTTTTCGCGTCCTTGAAGAACCTGTCTTGAACTAATGGCAACAGGATTCATGCAACTAACAAATACGATTCTTTGCGACATAAGATTACCAAACTTCTTGATTTTTAAGCGATCTGGCACAGCGACATAGAATGATATTGAGCATGTAGTTTGCAGCTGTTTCTTGCTTCGTCAGGTAATCCAAGAATAAATGCGCACCTTATCTACTCTTCGCTTACGTGAGATGATATTAGCTTGCTCAGTCTTGTTAATTCTGCGAGATATACATCAACAGACTTGTTCTCTTTAAGACGGCAATTTACGAACTCTTCGTATGCTATTAACCTGCCAGAAAGAAATAAGGGGAGCACTAAATTGTCAACTATTTGAAGTTTTGCTACCAGTTCCAATTTCTGTATCCATTCTAAAAAATCACCCGAACTATTGTACTGTGACATCCGCAAACTTTATAACAATACTCATTGCCAAAATAGCTTGTAATAATAAATAAATTTTTTTTTTTTTTTTTTACTGTCTTTTTGAATATCTTTACTCAATATATATACATTTGCAAATACCCCGGAGGGTATAATAAACAGTATAAACGATATATAAAATATTATATACGACGCGCCCACAACAATCCTTCTGATGCAACACATTAATAGTTTATTTATAATACAATTATTTACACTAATTACAATGACTGTTCTAAAAAAATTTTTAAATGTACTTATAAATGTGCATTATTTCCATTTTTTTTGCTTGACATAACTTGCTGTTGTTTACAAACAGCTTGATGCCACAATCAAGATCAATATAGGAAGTTACATCATTGCTAAAAGCTCAAGTTAAAATGGTTTCTAAGGAATGCTGTAAACTTGGGAGATAACAAAGGTGACTTAATGGAGTTTAACAAGGGTATGAAAGCCTCTGTTACTTTTCATTCAATCACCTTTGTTATCTCTGAAACTTTTAACTTCCAGTAAATTGTAGTATATAAATCACTGGAAATATTTGACCGTTTTTGCCCTCCTCCTCTTTACAAAATTGTAACACTTAAGAAGTAAGTTTTGTTTAAGTTGTCTCAAAACCAACAACCTCCTCCTCCCCCTTATAATGTGACTTAATTTATGGACGACCCCTAAAACATATGTTTTTTTGATCAGATTTGTTTTTTTAATCAGTAAAATACTTTTCTTTGAAAAATATTTTAATTTTAGCCACAAATTTGTCTGACAAATATAGAAATCCTGAGGCAGTATAGTCCATACTCTTGACAAAAGTTTTCATTAACCCCAATTTTATATGGAGTGGTGGAAAGAAACTTGATGTTCTTCTATCAACGACTGTAATTTGGCTCTAACTTTCTGATGTGAATTCTTCTCTTGGTTGTCACACTTTCTTGACATGATGTTTAGAGTCTGCTCTGCTATCGCAGGGGCACAAAAAACATAGAAATTTTGCATACACTTCTTAGAGCCCTAATATAATGGCTGTGACATAATTCAAAAAACTGAGCAATAATTTTATGTTTTTATACGCCTCTTTCAGTGTTATCCAGTACGCCACTAAATGTGATGAATCTGTGTTTCCATTAAATACAACAACTGCTTTTACACTTTGATGAATCAATAAACAGTCTCCACTGATTGGCATTGTAAGCAATTCCCATAGATCTGGTGAGACTTTCAATTTTATTACAATGTGACAAGTCTTGCTTACTTGAAAAAACTTTACAAGTTCTGCTTCACAATATCTGTACATAATTACACTAGTTTTAGGAGTGAGAAGGTTCCCTTCTTGTAAGCAGGATGCAAGCAAATTAGCTGATGACTTTGGATGGTCAAGATCTTAAACTAGATCATCAAAATAATCCTGAGTAAGTTGGTTTTAGTGTGATTTCTGCACTAAATTTAGAATCATAAATATCACCACTTTCTTTAGAACTTGAGCTGTCAATACTTTAAAAATCATCTAGCTGAGTAGGAGGAGTAGGCATAGAAATGTCTTCACAGTGTCCTACAGGCCTTAGGGAAGATGGTACATTAGGATATTGAATCTTGTGCCTGCTCCTCTTGTTAAATCTAACAACATTCTTCATACAAAAATAGCAGTCTGTCACATGATTTGAGCACTCGCGTCATATTATGAACTCCCCAAATGGCATACTTTTCACTTTACCAATAAACCACTTGCCAAGAGTTGCTTCACAAGGTTTACAAATAACATAAGGCATCAAATCATCCACAAACATAGCAGAAACTGTCTACTGAATAATAGAACAATGTTTTGGCTTTCGTAATCTAATTTTGGAATTAGAATCAATTAGTTAATTAAAATCTGAAATGCCCAAACAACACCATTTAAATATTCATTCAAACTTTTATTATAAAATCCAACCATTAATTGGTTGATTGCATACAACATATTGATATGATTACATATCATGGTCTGTATATTATATTGTACATTTTTGCAAAAAATTGGCTACAGCCCCTGTCCAGCGTTGGCAAAATAAGTCATTAAAATATTTTAAAATTCTTCTTACCTACCTGTTAAACACAAATCCAGCACATCAAAGTTTTTTATTTTTAAGAAGCTTTCAGAATGTTTTACTTGCTGTTTTTTTCATGTAAACCAGTGTAATTATTATTGTAGAAATTTTTATGTAGTTATGCTTTTTTTTTTTTTTTTTTTTTTGCATTTAAGATCTCTTTGTAAAAGTCAGATCTATAGCAACTTCTTAAAGCTTTAAAAATTTATTAATTTTTTTTTATCTTTATTAATCTATTTAATTTTTTTTTAATAAAATTTAAATAGAGTAAGTGAAATTTTAACAGAGCAATTGAAATTTTAACAGAGCAAGAGAAAATCAATTAAAAGCATTTCATGCATACTTATAATACTTTATAAAATTATTATTGTATTAAGGTAATAGTTCAATATAATATATAATATTATCAGAATACAAGTTATATTATTACTCACAAATATATTCAAAAATAACAAAATTAAAATGATAAAATTAAACTGTAATGTTCTTAAAGTTAATAATTTCTACATTTAGACAGCATGTTATCTAAACATAGAAATGGTAGATGTAGATATAAATTAATTTTTATTTAACAGCTAAATACTTTTGATGGGTTAGAAGCCAAACATCAAACAGCTTATGAATTATCAGATGGAATAGCTATTGGAGAAGCTCTCACTCAAATGTAAATAAATACATTTTTTAATTTACTTATTTATTAGTTTTAACATTATAAGAATTTGATATGAAATATTTTTACCCATCGCCCCTTGACTATTGTTTAAATTATTTTAACAGACGTTGAAGCTAGATGTTGAATAAACAAATTAAACTATTTTTGATCCACATAGTAGTAAGTAATAAATAACAACACAATATGGTGGCATAAATTAAACTAATTTCTAGTTTTTTTTAAAGCTGAAAAACTTTAGTTAAAAGATAACTAAAACCATACTATAATATCATTTTAAATGTGTTTTTAGTGTGTTATTTCTAAATACTAAGCATTTTTTGTAGCATTTTTTTTAAAACGCATATTTCAGTTTTAGTGTAGCATTGGCAGAAATGCTGAAGTCACCAGAAATCAGAAATGAAATCAAACAAAGCAAAATTAAAAGAGTTCATCTTAAAAAATTAAAAGAGTTCATCTTAAAAAAAATGTACCAAATGATATTAAATCTCAACAGATCTAAAAGTCAACACTCTCAGAATTTTAAAATCCACACCTAACAATGTTGCATAATACTGGTAAGAATAAAATATTAGAAACTGAAGATGTGAAAAATCTTGTTGTTACAGAAATTAAAAAAAACATTAAAAAGTTTATCACAAATAAATCCAACAAAAAATTACAATGCTGCAAGATTTAAACTAACAACAAAATCAATTATCTATCAATATTCTGTGACTAATTAGTTCTTTTATCAGTTCATGGCAGTAATATTTTTGGTAAACATGTAAAAATACTTGGCATTACAAAATTTTTATCACAAGAGAAAAAATATATTTTCTAAAAATTTGTTAATGTTACACCACTTTACTTTACATAGGCCTACTTCTAATTTTTAAAAGCAAAGTAAAGGTTGGTGCCAATATATATTAAAAATGTTTTCTCTATTTTGTTTGTAGAAATTCTAATGATAGTGTTACCCCTTATAATGTAATTTTAATATTTGCAGCATAAAACATACTACTGTCAATGTTACCCCATATGTTGAAGTTGAAGCCCAACAACATAATTAATTTTTTATCAATAATATTAGATAACTATTTAAATTCTTCATCAGTTTATAGCAGCCATTTGTAAACATATATTTGTAAACATGTACATTTATAGCAGTCATTTGTAAACATATAAAAATATTGTATACCAAATTTAGATTTTCACAGCTAAAAATAAAGATTGTTTTCTAAAGATGTGTCAATGTTACCCCACTTTATCTTGTTACCCCACTTTACCTTTATAGAATTAAAAAAAAAAAGTACATGCAAACAACACTATACTTATGTCTTAATGATGGATTTAGGTTAAATCATGTCTTATTAGGAGAAGTTGTGTGTGTATAAATATGTGTAACAGTTTTTTATTTTAATCATTGTAACTTCTTAATGATATAAATTCAAGTTTTGGCTGAAATATTTTCAATTATTGGTTTAAAAAAAAATATATATATATATAATAATGTCTGAAATCTAATTAAAAATAATTAAAATTTAAGGTGGTCTTTTGCTTAGATTTTCAATTGATAGCAGGAAGTTTACACCAATATAATTACCACATTGCATCATTTTCTGTGTTTGATTAGCTGCTGTTATATGAGCTAGTCTGACTTGTTTTGCTAACTAGGTTAATGGTTCTATAGCTCAGATAATAGAAACGATAGAAATAAAATTTAAAAAAATATTTTTAAGGGATTGGATGAAATATTTCATATTGTATTGAGAATTCTATAGGGGATAGCACCACTTTTTGGAATCAGCAGATGGTAATTAATCTTACACAAATAATTTGCGAGGTATGAGAATTCTTACAATAGTGAAGTGTGAGAGTTACTACTATGGTGTAGTATCAAAGTTGTTACTATGTTGAAGTATGAGAGTTGTTACTATGGTGAAGTATTAGGGTTGTTACTACAGTGAAATAAGGGAGTTATTACTTAGGTGAAGTATAAGATTAAGTTATTTTGTATAATAAAATCTCTTCTGATAAAATAATGAAAGTACTGATAACAGTTGGGAAAAGTGGCTACTATTTTGTATAATTCCCATACCTAAGATATAGTATATTTTTATTGCTGCTATCTTTAACTATTATTTTAGAGCTGCTGAATGGTTTGATACAGACTGGATATCTAAGCTTAAACATGATATTTCACCTGACAATTACAGACTAAAGGTAATAATATAACAATATCTTCTGCATTGCTGCAAATCAATTATAAACTTATAAATATGCAAAATGTTATCAATATATACATTTTTTTTTAATATTATGTTTAAGTCAAGTGATATTTATATAGAATTTGTAAAATTTTATAAATAACAATGACAAACCCAGAAATTATTTGGAGATATTGATTTTAAAATTTCACTATCAGTGTTCAATGAATTTTACCCAAAGCTAAAGAGATGTTTTAAAATGTATTTTAGAGGTTTCTAAAATAATGCCTACATCATTGTAAAAGAATTTCCTACGAATAAATTTGCATTAAAATGTCATTTTATGAAAGATATATAATGTTAAAATCAGGCAAAAAAAAAACTTTATGTACATGTATTTAGTTTTGGTAAATCAATTTTTTTTTTAAACTATTTAAATTGTTAATTGTTTAGTCAACTAATTATTTAGTAAAGAAAATTTTTATTTTAAATATAAAAAAATTTGAAATGTTTCAAGTTAAAACAATTATTGCTTTAATCTCTAAAAAAAAAGAATTTTTCTTTTAATCTTCCTAATATTTGATTTTTTAAATGAAATCTCATTTTGCATGAACTTTTTAAAGTTTGTTCCATTTTTTTGATGGATATTTGTTTTTGATTAATTTTTATTTTGTTTTAAAATGTGAGTCATTTTTTTTTTAATAAGAATTTATTAGTAACCAAACGATAGTTTTGAAAATATTACATCAGACAAATTTTATTAATCTTTTATATTTTTCTAATAGAATAGTGAGTTAGCTAAATAAAAAAAAAACAAAAAAATTTGTTATGTATTAAATACTGCATTTAAAACAAAAATATCTACATACTTTTTTAACAATAATTTTATTTAGAAAAAAGCTGTAAATTTTTGGATGCTTTTTTTTGGGTGCCCATACAACAAAAACAGTACCAAAACACATCTAGGTTTAACCCTGAATAATAATTTGAATAATAAAAGTTTAATAATAGTATTTTTAACAATAAAAAGTTTTATATAAAAATATAGTCTTTATATCAAAAAAATATTTTTTTAATTAGCTGAGCAATTTAAAGAAAGTTTTGAAAGGAATGATTGATTACTACAATGAGGTTGTTTAATTATTTTTTATTTCAGTTTTTTGGTAAAAAATCAAAATAGCATTTTATTTCTTTTATTTCTATTTCTAATATATATATATATATATATATATATATATATATATATATATATGCTCACATTTAAAAAAATTTTAGGTTTTGTTTCAAGACCTCTCTAACTTTAAGATGCCTGATGTTTCTTTAATAGGTACAATTTATTTATTTGTTAAGTCTGTTTTAAGTCTATTTAATAAAATATCTCACCATTCAACATTAAATATGATTTAAATATATTTCACCATTCACCATTAAATATGATTTTAGTTTTTTCTTATAAATAGGTATTTTATTTTGTCACAGTTCATACTTGGAAGTATATTCCAAAGTTTAGAAACATAATGTAATAATGCTTCATTACCAAAATGATTACTGTATTTTGTTTGCTTTAATTTTAATGTTCTTTCTGACATTGAGAAGTAAATTGAATTACATAATGGCATTAGTACTTCTTGCATAATAGATTTATGCATTAATTAAAAGAACCTTAAATTAGATACTTTCTCTAATTTTTACCCAATGCAAATTGTTACATTTCTGGTTATTTACTCGGTTTTCTTTTCTGATTTTTAATATTAGTTTTGCTGTACAATTTTGAGCAGAGTGTCTTCCATTCCAAAGGCAATAATCTTGCTTTGAAAGTATTAGTTAACATATTACACAAATCTTTTATTTTGGATATTTTGTTTATTGTATTGTAACAGTTTATAACAATCTTATTTATTTTTGTTTTCGAAGATAATTTATTGTCAAGTGTCATGCCATTGGTAACAAAAGTACCTTTAATAATAATATCTTTTTGATTGTTTTGCCATTTTGATTGTGGCGCCATAAATAATTTTTTTGTTTTGGATTGGTCAATGCATAAAATGATTCACTCATCCATTTAGATATGTATTGAAGACATTTTATTATATCCATGACTAGTGTATTATATTAAGATGAAGGGAGGTATGCTCTTAGAGTTAAATGGTCGTCTGAGTGTCCAAAAGTTTTAATGTTGATTATGTTCAGATATCTGTATAGTAGTCTCATATAGATATTATAGAGTTTTGGACACAGGACTGTACCTTGCAGTGCTCCATATTTTATGAAGGTCCATGAAGGTCCAAAATGTTCATGTCTGCATTAGTTAATTACTAAGTTGATTTAATTTAATTTTGAATTCCATACCAGTTTTTACAATGTTTATAAAAATTAATATAAATTTAAAATTTCTCTTTTCAAAAGTATTATGAAAAGTATCTTTTTTTGTTGTATTTCGTAATTTTATATACTTAATGACAATTTTTTTAGCCATTACTTTGTTTTTAATCCAATTTATTGAATTTATTTAGCTGAAAAAAGTGATAAAAAAGAACTTGGTAAAATGTTACAATTAGTTTTGGGTTGTGCAATAAATTGTGAAGAGAAGGAGCAATACATTCAAGTAATTATGGCACTAGAAGAAAGTGTGCAGTTATCTGTCATGAACTCTATACAACAGGTAATGATATATATTAAGGTTTTGAAAATAAAATTGGTTAACTTTATTTTAAAAGTCACTTTTTCTCATTTTTTTGCATAGTCACTCTTTCCACCGTTACATAGCCACTCTTGCCATGGTTGCATAGCCACTTTTGCCATGGTTGCATAGCCACTCTTGCCATGGTTGCATAGCCACTTTTCCCAACTGTTATCAGTACTTTCATTATTTTATCAAAATAGATTTTATTTTAACAAATGTTTTTTTTGAAAAATTGTTTAGTAAGGTATTCTCTTGCATTTTTTTTAAAAAGCAAAATCTTTTTTTAACAGCACTCTAAATTGCAGCAAAATTAAATTAAATTCGTTCAATAAAAGTGTCACTTGCAACAGTTAAAAGACAACTGTATTCTGCTGGTCTCCAAAGATGTGTTAGATGATGTTGAATTAACAAAACAACATTAGAGAAAATTTGGACTAAAACACTTTGAGATTTAAAGAAATAAAAATGTATTTGTGTGGCGATCTAAGAACAAATGAGCTTTGCCACAGTGTACATGGTGCAGGTAATGTAATGGTTATGGGAATAAGTCAGGAAAATTAGGCGTTTCCTGGCTTATTATCCCCAAGCCAAGCATTTTATTTATTTAGCGAATATTTTGCTAAAATATTAATTAGAATGCCCCAAATTGGTTCAGCTGTGATTAAAAATAAAGGTGGAAAATTCAATGAATAAAAAATGTTAATATCTAATTTTTCAGATTTGTACCTAATTGGATTCTAATTTCCACTACAGTGTTGTTGACGTAGTTAAATATGTTGAACAGCGTGATGTTTAATAGATTTAAAAAGTTATTTCCATAATTTGCAATAACAATCAAGTAATTAATCTTTTTAGATTAAAATTACATTATCTTGACTAATAAATTGTCTAAAAATCATATTCCAAAAGCATGCAGAAAGACAAAATGTAAAAATGTTTATGTTTGTTATTGCTATTGTTTGATATTTATATTGCTATATTACTTATGATTGATGCAGACACTTCTAACTGTTTTTCTGATATAACATCATACTTAAAAATAATTGATAACTAACTGAAAAAAGTCAGGTTTTTAGCATACTTGATGACTTAGAAGAGTTTATGAAATAAGACAGCAAAATGTTCTGAGTACATAGTTAAAAAAAAAAAAAAATCTGATTCACCCCAACAAGGCTGCAAGCAACCACTATTAAATTGGGAGTTACTAAAAAACAAAGAATACAGTTATAGAGCAAGGAAACAGTTGACAGAAGAAAAGTTTTATGTTGTATTAGTCAAGAAATTATTAAGTCAGGAGAGAGTTCTAAAGGGTTAAAGTGTGGGGAAAAAATCTAGATGAATAAAAGTTTTTAGAGCATGCAGGGACAGATACAGTAAATTAATGAGACTTTGCTGAATGATGAGTCAAACAAGAATGAGTTTTAATTTAATTTTATTTAATATTAATTTTTTCAAATTAATGTTTTTATTCAGCCTTCATTTAATTTATTCATTATTCAGCCTTCATTTAATTTATTCAAACTAAAAAACTAAAGGCTTTTTAGAAAAAAAATTTTTTATTTTTATTATTTTTTTTAGCTTTGATTTAGTTTTAAAAAAATAAAAAAGTTTTCATACGATGCTTTCATAAAGATATGCGTACAAACCTTCCCAGGAAAGGCGTGCGGTTTTTCGTCTTGTATGACCACACGCGATTATATTATTTTAGAAAACATGAAAAAATTAAAAAAACAAAAAAAACAAAACTAGCAAAATAAAAAGAATTTGAAATAGAAAAAAAATAAAAAACAAATTAACAATTTAAATAATTTGTGTTCTGTTTTTATTTTTGTTTCTTTAGAGTTACATTCAGCAACAAAATTAGATAAGGCGAAGCAAAAAAAAAACAGTTTGAAGTCTACAATAAAAATAATGATTTTCCTTTTCTTAATTTTTTTTTTTAAGAGGATAGCAAAACGCAAAATCTGGAAAAATATCTAGTATTCAAAATTTTAGTTTATACAAAACTGTGTTCCTTGTTTTTAAGAGGAGAATCAACTTAAATTTGTTAGTGAAAAAATAAAAAATAAAATAATAAACTTACGATTACAAAAGTAATAACACTCTAGTCACTAACTGCATTACAAAAGTAATAACACTATAATAGTGTTATTACTTTTATAAAGCACTTATAACTTTTAAAATTCATTCTTTGTTCAAACAACCATTTCCCAAATTTTATTTGAAGTAGAAAAGTATCTAGAAGAATAAAGTGGATGTTCAAATAATATTAAAACTAAAGTAACTTATAAAAACTTATGAAAACTTATCATATTAAAAATTTAGCATTATGAAAAATGTTACTAATGGACCATAAAAACGCGTTTTAATTTTAAAATTACCCAATAAAAATTTTTTATTGGTTGATTTTAAAATTAATGCGCGCTTTTACGTAATGTTTTTCATAATGCTTTACTTTTCATAAAGTACTTTTTATAACGTTGTTTAAGTGATCTGTGTAAGTTCCTGAAATTTTTAATAATATTTGAATATCCACTTTATTTTTTCTAGATGCTTTTCTACTTTAATAAATGTTTGGAATTAATAATATTGTTTGAACAAAGAATGAACTTTAAAAGTAATAAGTGCTTTATAAATGTAATAACACTATTATAGTTTTATTACTTTTATAATGCAGTCAGTGACTAAAATGTTATTACTTTTGTAGTTGTAAGTTTATTGTTTTTGTTTTGTTTTTTGTAACTTTCTCATTAGCAAACTTTTAATAATTTGCTCCTTATAAACAAAGTACACAGCTTTGCATGAACTAAAATTTTAAAGACCTAATATTTTACCAGAGTTTGCAAATCGTGATTGTATAATTTAACTCTTGATATAAACTTGTTACATTATAATTATACAAATATATTTTATAAACAGATGACGATACATATTTTGTCTTTCATCCTTAAAAAAAAAATACTTAAAATATGGGAAAGTCATCCTTTTTAAAGGGACTACCAAGTCCCGAGACATGTTGTGTTCATATTAAAGAGAATGTTAAAAAAAAACGTCTGAGCAAATTTTTTTTGATTAAAACTAATTAATAAATGTATACCAAGAAAAACAAATCTTGTTGTTTTAGTCGAAGCTCGTCTTCTCCATTTTCTGTGGTATTTTGAGTATGTAAAATAAACGCAATTTTTCAAGCGCATTATACAGATTTGATAATTTATTCAAGCGCATTTAATTCATAGGAGTTTTAGTGCATGATGTCATTGGAAACATTCTAGAAATTTTTTAAAAATTTTACTATTAAATTTTACTAAAATAGCTAACTATAGTTACTTTTATTAAAAGTTTATTTTATTAATTGTTCGTTAGTTTTTTAAAAATCTTACGAACAATTAATTAAACCAAGCACTAAGAAATAATATAAAAATTAAGAATATACTAATAAAATATATAATTTGTAATCAACTTTCAAAATTTTGACAATTTAAAAAATATATATTATAAAACATTTATTTTTGTATTTGTAAAGATTTACGGCTTTACAGATGTGGCTCCGAGAATGGGCCATAATACTAAAGTAATAGTTCATTTGATAATATATTCTTAAAAAACTTTATGCTAGATATCTCAAAACGCAACAAATCGTAAATAATACAATTCCTAAAACATTTCAACAGAATACTCTAGAACTTTATTTCGCTTAGTCAGCGTGTTTTTTGAACCAATAGAATTGTTTGTTCTAATTTTATTTCATTTTATAATGAAATAAGATCACCTCAATACCAAAAAGTACATTTTTCAAAATCAGAGAATAAATGCGTTAATAATTTTTTTTTTAAATATTTACAAAGTAAATTAATAAAAGTGCATTATTATTTAGGTTAAAAATTATTTTATCTAATATTTTGAAAGAAAAACTTATAACAAAAGAAATCAAAATACATGTGGTCTAGACGATTATTTAAAAAAAGTTGCGCAAATAAAATACTATTTTGTTTTTAATTTTTTTACAAACACATTTTAGAACTTTAAAATATAATAAAAATGAATATGATTCGGAAATTGTATGTAAAAAATAACAATTGGTGTTTTAAAAAAACAAAAAAATAATCTATGACGTCATGCACTAAAACTCCTATGAATTAAACACGCTTGAATAAATTATCAAGTCTGTATAATGCGCCTGGAAAATCGCGTTTATTTTACATACTCAAAATACCGCAGAAAATGGAGAAGACGAGCTTCAACTAAAACAAGATTTGTTTTTCTTGGTATACATTTATTAATTAGTTTTAATCAAAAAAAAATTTGCTCAGACGTTTTTTTTAAACATTTTCTTTAATATGAACACAACATGTCTCAGGGCTTGGTAGTCCCTTTAATGCCTAAAACCATTTTTTTTTTTTTTTTCCCGCTTTGACCTAATGAATTTTGTTGCCGATAATAATAACCACTAAGAAAAAACAAAAATAAAAACAGCACACAAATTATTTAAACTATTATTATTGTTTTCTATTTAAGTTTACTTTAATTTCTTATGTAGTTAAAATTTTAAACAATTTTTTAGTAACGCATATAATATAACTTGCGCAAACGGCCGTGATCACGTTCTCTAACTTGAAAAACGTTTTCGTGGTTGTACAAGATGAAAAACCGCATGCTTTTCCTGGGAAAGTTTGCTGTATGTGATATGTGAATACTAGATAATTTATTAGGGGCTGTCTGTAAATAATGTCGTTTTTCTCAACTTTTTGAACCCTCCTTCCCCCTTTGTCAAACTCTGTCAGTTTATGGCCAACCCCCCATTTATATATAATGTCAGTTTTTGTACCCTTCTCCCCTAAAATAACATCAAAAATATGTGTTAAAACCATTGATTTTTTTCTGGTTAAATCATACAATTATATAATAGTAGATCTCAGAAAGTTATATTATAGAACCAGCATGGAAAATAATGGGTGGTCAACGGTCAATGACCGCCCGAAATGACTGAAATTGCTGTTTTGACCTCCCGAAAAGAATTCTAGCCGGTCAAGGTTGACCGGTTGAAAAATCAGATTAGTCAGAAAAATCAGAAAAATCTTTTGTTAAACCCAATTTTAAATTTTTTTGATTTTATAACACCGTAAAACTTTGATAAAGTGTCTAAAACAATTTTATTGCTTATATGCTACTTTTTAAAGTAGAAATAATTAATAAAGTTGCTTTTATTCACTTCGTTAGAACGAAGCGAATTAAAATTCGCATCGCTGCAATGTGAAATTCATCATCGTTTATTAATACTCGCTAATGCTTCGACGAGTATTATATATGGCGTAAACTATATATATTAATTTTTTGCTTCAGTTATTGAGATCAATTTTATTGAGTGTTTTTTTCCTTAAATAATTCAAGTTCTTATTTTATTATTATTTAAATAATAATATAATATACAATAATTGATGATTTTAGCACTAAATTTATTTTTGCTCTCTCTATATCTTTTTATTTATTTTTCTCATAATTTTTTGTTGCAAAATGCATTTAACAAATGACGTTTTTTTCTTCTTATTTTATTTACATGTCATGAAGAATAATTACTGAAATAAAAATTTTATCAAAGAAAAAAAAAATTTGACCGCCCAAAAAAAAATTTGACTGTCAGTTTTATGTATTAGCCGGTTAATTTGACCGCTCGCCTTTGATTTCTTTTTTTTCACGCTGTAGAACAGTTGATACCTCATCAAATGATGAACTAATTACACAAATTTTTTATTCTAAATCAATAATATTAATTCAATCACTCATCATCTTCCCATGTTGTTGTTGAAGCGATCTTCGATAATAATGACAATTGTATTTAAAATAATGGAAAATGACTGTATGTGTTTAGTTTGAAGTACATTTAATAATCTGCTAGGGATTGAATAATGATTGTTAAATTTATATACAAATTGTTAATATTTGTAAACATTTAGATTTTCTGTCAAATGGTAATACAATAACAAAACCTTGGTAAATTTTTAATTAATTTCATTTCTCTAGGAAACTTACATCGAAGTCCCCACAAAGTAAATATGCCATTTCTATACCACATTGTTGATGTAAATACCTTTAAAATCTGCTCGTATAAACTTGAATTTTTTTTTCTTAAATTGATATCATTTTTGTCTCAACACCCCCTCCTCATTGGCAATTCTTGTCAAACTTTTCAGTACCCCCTCCCCCCTATATTTACTGACATCATTAATGGATGGCCTCTTAATAGATATGGTTATATTCATATATACCTAAAGGTTATATTTTTTTATTTGATAAAATTTGTTTTTTAATTGATAAAATAGATTTTTTTATTTTCATATTTAGGAAAGATTTTAAAACCAAATTCAAAAATCTACAAGTTTAAATATAATTTAAATCTTTGTTATTTTTAAAAATTTTATATTTGTCAAATCTAGTTACTGCAAGTTAAAGAGCATTCAAGAATTTATGATTCTACCTTGCAGAAGGAAGATACTCTAGATGGAAGGGTATTTTTTTTAATTCTTAATTTCTAATTTGTTTAATAAGCGTTTATTAAATGCAAAAGTCAAGAATGGTCTAATATAATAAATCAGCTTTTAAAGTCTTTTGGTTTTAAAGTTTTAAAAAAGAAATAATAAACAAAAAAAGTCATCTCTACCTCAAAAAAAAATAGTTTTGCTTTTATAACTTTTGTTTGATTTTAATTTTTTTAAGTTTAAGTTAAAATTATAGTTTGAATTAATATTTTTGATATCATCATATCTTTTTTTTTTAGCGTTAATTATCATTTAAAAATTAAAAAACTTAATTATGCTCTAATCTGTTTTTTCCTTGAACAGTTTCAAACTTAAATTTTGCTCTTAGAAATTTAAAATTAATAAAACCGTTTGGAGTTTTTTCTAAATCTTAAAATTTTGTTATTAAATTGCTGTTTATTCTTTTTTTTATTCAATACAATGTTTGCTCTCTTTTATGTCTTGTCAATGAATAATCAATTGAATAGCAAATGCATTTTTCAGTTAAAAAGTTTTATCAATGATGATCACATTGCACAAAGAATTCATGATGACCATGCTGCACAAAGAATTCATGATTTAGAGGAACAGGTTACCTAATTATTTTTTTATAATATATAGAGTAGAGCTTGACTCATTAAATATTTGTTAAAGATGTTGTATTAAATATTTGGTAAAGATTGTTATATTCAATAAATTAGAAATTCACTTTGCCATCATAAACATAATTAGTAATGATATAAAAAGTAATATAATGATAAAATATTAGCCCCTAATTTAATGGACTTATATCAAGACTGTAATTACTATTATTTCTAATAATAGTAATAACAATATACTTGAAATTAAAAGGATCAATATTCCCTCAAAAATATTGTAAAAATAAATATATTTTTAACTAGTAGAAATAAGACCATAAAAAGAAGTATTATTTTAAGATGTTATTTATAATGTAATTGTTTAATTATTATTATTAGTATTTTAATGTGGTTTTTACAAAGTCTGCATAATTTTACATTTTACAGATACGTTTACTTAAAGAAGAAAAGTCTTCCCTTATGCTTGAAAATGAACGATTAATTTTGTCTGGCGGACACGGAAAAGAAAAATATGAAAGGTTATTAACACTATTTTATTTAACTTTTTTGTTTAAAAGTTGACCAATACAAGTTGAATTTTAGTTGTTATTTGTAGTTTGTGCACACTACAGTTTTTAGGAAGATAAAAAAAAAACAACCTAGTATGCTTTTATTTTTATATTTCTATATAAAAATAAAAGCATACTATATATATATATATATATATATATATATATATATATATATATATATATATATATATATATATATATATATATATATATATATATATAAATCAAGCTTTCCGGGAAGCACGTGCCATTGCATGCCTTGTTCATCCACATTTAAAGTAATTTTTTAGACAAACTGACCATAGCAGTTTTCATCTTTTAACTTATAAAGCGTTTCAATAATTTCTTTGTAAAAAGCTAAGCTTATTTACTAAGAAAAAAAATCCTAAAAATAGGAAACATAATTGTAACCAAATTTCAAATTTAATTAAATAAACTAGAAAATTTAATAGAGTCGTTGTAAAAAACGTTATCTTTTATAACAATTTTAACAACAATTTAAAATTTTGATATCCAATCAGATGCTATTCTAGATAGTTTTACACAGCGTTGACCATATTTGGGTGCCAATATGGGTGCTGCCCAAATTAATATTTGTGGACCTTTTTTTTTTAATTTTTTTAGGGCAAGTATTGTTTTTTTCACAAAAAAAGTGCAGATTTTCTGCTAAATTTCTCCAAGAGATGTGTGGGGGGAGGGGGGTTAACCACCACCCAAATTTTTTCCCTAGATGGTCA
>NC_061168.1:13317319-13392319 GCF_022113875.1 Hydra vulgaris
AAATAATTAGACCGCATTTTGAATTCTAATAAAATATAATTATTATAATATTATTCTAATATGTGAATTCAATCATGGATGAATTCATAGAAAGAATTGTTTGATTATTATTAGTTAATTTATAAAATCACTAGCAAATGATGATATTAAAAAGATACTATATATTACCATTTCCTTTATAGTCTACAATAAATTTGTATGGTTTCTTAAAGATTTTGCCTAAAGATTACATACTGAATAATATATCAGGTTGAAATTTGGGCTGGATGAAATTTACCTAACGTATTGAAAGAAATTTGGGCACAGTAATTTTTAATAATGTGACTATTTTAAGCTGGAGCTCCATTGTGTTAAAATGTCTAATTAGATATGTCTGCCAGTGTAGAAATGTCCAATGAGATTTGTCTGCCAGTGTTTAAATGTTCATGAGATCCCTGACTTTAAATGCATTTCTTAAACTCTTGCATTTTTTTTTTTTTAAAGGTTTCATTTTTAGATCATTTTGTCTAATTCTGCTCTTAATATTTGTAAATTAAAATACTTTTAAAGATCTTCAAATCTTTTCAAATTTCTTCTTTTTTTTTTTTTTTTGAATTATTTTGTTTTGTCAAATGTCTTTTTTTGTGGTATTCCCTAACAGTTCTGGGTGAACATAATGATACACTTCTTTGATGAAGGTCGATGAATGGTTGATGATGTGGATCAATGATTAGTTGATGAAAATGAATAATTGATTGACGATGAAAATGAATAATTGATTGACAATGAAAGTTAATAATTTATTGACAATGAAAATTAATAATTGATTGAGGATGAAAGTTAGTAATTGATTGACAATGAAAACTAATAATTGGTTGACCATGAAAATTAATAATTGGTTGACGATGAAAATTAATAATTGGTTGACGATGAAAATTAATAATTGATTGACGATGAAGACTAATAATTGGTTGACGATGAAAATTAATAATATAGTTTTCATTATAATATCTAAACAATAGTAATTTGGAAATCAAAAACATTTTTAATTTTATAATTATTTTTTTAGTATTTATATGAACACTAGATATTAGTAGGAAAGCGTAGTACAAAATATTTTTATTGTTTGTAGGGTGGCATTTTATGTGATTATGACAGGGCATTTTTGAGTATTTAACATAGACATTACATCTAATTAGAGAGACACTAAATCATTTTATATAAACTAGGGTTTGCAAAAACCCAGAGTATTTCTATTCCCGGGATTCCGGGTTGTATAATTAATTCTCTGAATTTTCTGGGAAATTCCAGCATTATTTTATGCTTTAAAACTAAAAGAAAAGTCATAATTTAATTAACTATATTGCACTAAAATAAATAAAACTTGTACATAAACTTATTTATTTTGTCTTTAGAAAATATGCTTACAGAAAACTCAAACTATCTAAACTATTATCACTTAAGCAACTTCTTATTTTGTTTCAAAATAGTACTGCGGAGGAAAATGCTCTTTCTGATTCTACGCTCGTTGGTTTAATTGTCATTAAAAAATCCTAAACTTTCTGAAGACTATCCCCCCAAGTACAACCACTTTCAAACAATGACAATTCTTTCGATAATTTAGAAGTAAGAGTTTCGCTTAATCTTGACAAAAAATTTCTGGTTAAAAAACCTATTTCTAGGGCTTCATATTTTATCATCTTCTTGACTTACTAAATATTCAATGTTGTCCCAAGGAATTTGTAGGGTAATTTAGATTTGTTACATTTAATCTACTTAGAAGCTTCAACATTATTTTTTTATTTTTAAAATTTGAAGATGTTTTAAAAACTTCATCTATGGTCATTAATTTGTTTTCTCCGTAATGTAGATAGTGCAGTAGATTACTTAATTCAGTCTTTCACTCTTTGATTCTGGAGGCTAATGTATTAAAAAGTTGACTACTTGTTGTAGTATTTATAGTTTATTGTAGTATTTATATTTATAGTTTTTTTAATTTAGTTGCGTTGACTTCAACGCAATGTCAGCAGTTATAAGGTTTGCATCACGTTGACAAAGCGCTTTCACTGCTACTTTTACTGCTATTAGCACGTTTACTAGTTCAGAAATAATTTCATACTCATTATCTGACATTTTTAAAGAATCATTAATACTGATATCAACAAGCACCTTTTTTATGCAACTTTTTAACTTATGAAACCTTTCAAGCATTGATAGTAAGCTGCTCCATCTTGTTTTACAATCTTTGATTAAATGAAGGTTTTTTCCAAAGTCATTTTTTACTGAAATTCTGAAATTCTGAAAATTGTCTCTATTGTGTGAATTGATATTTAAACAACGTGTGTTTTGAATCGACGTCCACTCATCAAAAGAAATTGAAAACTTAGTTCCACTCTAAATTTTTTGTCTTAATTTATTTCTTATACTATTCTTTATATTGTTAGAGAAATAAATTACCATTTTTTTAACAGTGTTTGGAGATTTAGGTATGTTGACAAATCGCCTCATAGCCAGTCCAGCACGTATATCAATAGAAGTGCATACTACGTTAAAAGAAATTTAACCTTTAGCTGTTAATCTTGCAAGCTCCTTAGACAAGCTTTGTTCTTTATTCATATTCGATGAAAAGTATGAACTAATTTTACTTTTTTTACTCAGTGGTTCTTCTTCCGATGTCGGATAACGTGCCAGTTCTGCTTTAAATTTACTTTATGTAACTGAAGAAGATGAGAATGCAGAGCTTTTGTTGATCACCTCATAATTTTCAATACTTTTTTGTAATGGCTTAGTTTACACATTGCTGTTTCAATTTCTTTGTTGCGCAGAAAATGTTTCTATATAGGGGTTTTGCTGTTGAACTCTATGAAATTTGATATAGTATCCTAATTTGAGAAATCAAAGAAAATATAGTAATTTATTAACAAATTTTAACTTTCTTATTAAGGTGAAATTTTAAAGTTCAATAAATTTATATACACTCTATTATTACAAAAACACAATATAAATCAATACAAATAAATTTTTATTTTTTTCTCAATATTGTTATTATTATTTTAATTATTTATATTATTATAATAATTTAGTTTTAATAATTAAAATTAGTTTCTTACTATTTCCTCGTAAACACCCCAGTAGTGATAATATATAAGATTGATTAAACTTACTTTAAACTTATAAATCAATAATGAAAACATTGCATTGCATTGGCGCTAAATATTATAGCTTTGTTGTTACTTTTGTTTTTTTTGACTCAATTTAAATGCAGCTATCAATTGTAGTTTTATTAATTCTAAATTCCAGGATATTTTTGAAATAACCCCAGGAATTCCCTGTTAAAGAATTAGGCAGGATTTTGGGATCCGGGATTACAAACCCTAATATTAACTAAGACAAGTTTATTCTTTTAAATAAATATAAGAAAAAAAAAATCTTTCTGTTGAAGTCCAAAAAAAATCTTTCATGTTGTTTTCATTTAAAATTTAAAAGCAAAAATAGTTTAGTAAACTCCTTCTCTAAAAGTATTTCAAGCAGGTACAAGTGGCGTTTGGGCTGTACTATAAACAGTTCAATTTTTTGACTAATTTACCAAGTTTTTTTTGAAAGTAGGTTATAGACCTTTGTTATAGTTTGAAGCTTGCTCTTCAATTTAAAGTTTTTGATTAATTCTAGTTAAGAAGCTAAACTTAAAGAAGTTTAGATATGTAAAGGATAATGCAGTACCTACATTATTGCTCATTATAGCAAGGTTGACCTTTTTTTTTTTTTTTACTACATCTTGTTGCCATTAAAGAGGGTTGCTTGTTTCTTGAACCAAAATTTTTTCTATATTTTTTTTCCAATTAAACATTCTTTCACAGTGATTGCTTTTACTTGCTCAAAAAAATTTAAGTTTCAAAGCGTTTTGATCATATAATATTTACCCAAAATATAGATGTTTATTTTTCAACACAAAATTATTTAATTTCAATTTTGGCTTTTTTGGAGTCTCACTTTTACTTCCCAATTTACTCCTCTGAAAGTTGTTTTTTCTATTTATGGTCATTATTTCCATCAGTAAAATACAACAAAATAAATAATCTATATATATATATATATATATATATATATATATATATATATATATATATATATATATATATATATATATATATATATATATTAATATTTTATACCAATATAAATATTGTATGTTAATATAAATATTGTATAATAATATAAATAAATTGGATATTAATATAAGTTTTACATATGAAATAAATAATTAGATCTTTTTCGATTTTTGTTTTACAAATAATTTATGTTGCTTTGTATATGAAATATATTTATTTAACTTTTAAGCGTTTAAAACAAGAACGTGATATGTTAAAAGAGACAAATGAGGAGCTTTCTCTGAATCAAAACAGTGCAAGTATAAATTTTTTTTTTTAATTAATTTATTGCTGTTACAATATTTAAACAAGTTATATTTATTAAGTTAAATATTCTATTTTTTTATTTATCATATCTTTTAAGTTTTTAGTGCTCTTTAGATACAAAATGTAGAGATAGATATGTCTTTATATTGTTTTTGCCTGTTCATAACAGGGTTGGATTTGTCCACCAGGATGCCGGGGGAAGCCCCGGTGGGCCGCTGATGTCTTACTTACAATGGGCCACTAATATAAATCGCAGTTGCTGCTACTTAGGTACAATAAAAATATATGGAAGAAAAATTATTTGTAAATTAAGATAGTGAGTATCATAAAAATATAAATTACATATTTACAAATTAAAATAACTATTGTTAATTAAGGTACCTGAGAGTTAAATAACACATTATTTATATATTATGTGATTTTTTTTAAAGATTTTATAGAGGGTCGCTAGGAATATTATCCCCCGGGCCGCCACAAAGAGCTAGTCCAATCCTAGTTCCTAAGGGTGTAGGTCTTTTACCTGCTCTTAAAGTGTCTAGCTTTTTATCCAGTGATTATTTTGAATAGTTGATCTTTTACAGAACCTTGACTAACCCATCTTTTACAAAAGTTTATTTACAATAATTTTTTCAAAAAAATATGAAAAATATTATGATAAATATGAATATTTCTCACTTAATAAATTATTTAAATACTTGGTTTCTAAAATTTGTGATTAACATTTATTTTGGTTGGTATGTGTTGCAATTAGAGCTGATATATTTGGTATGCTTTGGTATTTATTTCTCTTTTGTTTATATTCACTATCTTCATAAATCATTTTACTCTTCTTCTATATAGTAAGTGACCGGGTAAATTCTGACATATATTTATGCTAGTATTTAACTAATTCAATAAATAGGGACGGATACAGTAAAAAGATGCAACTTATTGAATAAAAAGACAAGCAAGAATGAGTTTATTGTAATAGAGATAGCTTGTTTGAACATTGACCATGGTTAGAGAAACAGCATAAAAGAGGAAGGCCAAAGCCTGATGATGTCATTATCATTAGCAGATGATGATGATGATGATGATGATGATGATGATGATGATGATGATGATGATGATGATGATGATGATGATGATGATGGTGATGATGATGATGACAATAATAATGATTATGATAATGATGAAGATGGTAATAATAATGATGATGATCACAATTATGATGATGATCATGATGATGGTGATCATGATGATGATCATGTGGATCATAATGATGTTTATAAACACATATATACAAAATCAAGCATAAATTTTGAACAAAAAAAAAAAGTGCTTTTGGATCTATAAATGTTTATGCAGCGCTGGTCACAAACCCGGCCCCGACCTTAGCTGTATTTTTATCAAACCTGGCCCTGGCCCCGGTCAAATATCAACCCCGGTTTACTACTTCTATAGAATTCTTTGTATTTCTTTCAAATTTTTTTTTGAGTTTTGTTTTAGAGCTATTTAGGTAGGTCAGTTGGAAATTATTGAGACAATATATTATAAGACTTGTTGAGAGCAAAGTAATAATGTGCCTGACTGGATAGTTTAACATGTGTAGGACAGTAGAACAAGTGCCTGACTGTTTTTTAACATGGGACAGAGTTGATAAAATAGTTCAAAAGTTTTATTCAACTTAAAAAGTTGATGAATCCTTCCTATTCAGGTTATTATGTTGCAAATTAAAAAAGAAGTTTACTGGAGAGGGTCATTTTCTCCCCTTAAAATTACAGGGTAAAGTAAGGCACCAAATTAATATGTGCACATTATTAAACATTTAATGCATGTTTGCTTAGAAAATATTAAGTTGAATTAATATTAATGTAAATAATTAAAATTTTAGTTGAAATTATTTATATACTTTGTATATGGTATTTATATACTATAATAATACTTATTAAAAATGTAGTATGTAATTATATATATATATATATATATATATATATATATATATATATATATATATATATATATATAATTTATGTACTATACCTATTGTATACTATAGTTATATTTAAAATTTTTCATTGATTGTTTTTTTAATTATTTTAGTATTAAATATTGTATTTATAATATATTGTAATAAATTTCAGATATTTCATTTGGTGTGCGTAGTCCTCAGCAGCATACTTTTGATGATATAGCCATACAAGATTCACCATTTGAAATGAAGTAAAAAAATTTTTACTTTCGTGCTGATGATGATGATGATGATAATGATGATGATGATGATGATGATGATGATGATGATGATGATGATGATGATGATGGTGATGGTGATGGTTATGGTGATGGTGATGATGATGATGATGATGATGATGATGATGATGATGATGATGATGATGATGATAATGATGATGATGGCGATAATTATGACAATAATTATGACAATGATGATTTTTTATTTTAGAGAAAAGCTCATAAGACTGGAACATCAAAATAAATTGCTGACATTGCAGATGCAGGAAGCTGAGAATACTAAAATACAAGTACTGCAGGCCAACTTGGATTTATCTTCAGAAAGAGTAAACTTATTGGAGACTGAAAATAGGTTGGTTTTCAATTTATTATGTCTTTTTTATTTTCAGATTTATTAATACTTTTAAAATTTGATTTGTTATATAATTTTTAACTAATTCTGTTTCATTTTGAAATTATTTTTTTAAGAAAAAAATGTATATTGTTTTAATTAGATTAATTTTTTAATATTTGAAATTTTTTAGTATTTTTGAGTAGTAGGTAAACTTATAGGGCTTATTTTAATTGAACAGGAAAGAAATTAGTTAAATTATCAGTTTTCAAAACTGATAATTTAACTAATTGAACATTGTTTTCAAAACTGATAATTTAATCAATTTGATCATATTGATGTATTGAGTTACCTTCATTATTATCCATTCCTAACAATTTTACATTTTTTATAAAAAAATAATATATCATTGCTATAAATTTAATATTAAACATTATTATTCTTTAGATGAATTAAAGGTTTTTATCTTTATAATTATCTTTATTCTTTGATTTAATTTGAATCTTAATATTTTTTGTTTTAAATTTTAAAAAAAGTTTTTAATTTTGACATGTATTTAAATTAAAGCCTTAAATATTATGAAGTTAAAAGATTTGAATTTAAACACAATATATTTACTGTTTTGGTTCTGCTTTTGTTCATCATAGGTTCTGCTTTTAAATGTATTTGTATATTCATCAAATCTTATTCTATGTTGCTTCCATTATTTTTTTATAATGGTTTTGTTTCTGCATGCATTTTTAATGGAGATAAATATATTTTATCAAAGCAACATATTGTTAAATGGTGTTTTCTCACTCAACTTTTAGTTTGTATAAATATAATAGTATATATTATGTTGGCAACTGAATTATTTTTTCAATTTAATCAGAAAGAATATAATTTTTTTAAGACAGCTTAGCCAAGAAATTTTAGAACTGAAGAGTCGGCTTGAAGACCTTGAGCTTGGGAAAACTAACACCACAATTGATGAAGAAGACCAAAAGAAGCTCCAACTTCATTTGTATTATTTTTTAAGTATTATTTTTCTTTTATTATTTTTTGTTTGTTTTAAGTTATTTAAAGTTATCTTCATTATGAGTTATTATTATTAAGTTATTCTTAAATGTTTTTATATGTTTAGTACTTTTATACTGTAATAATTCATTGCAGTATAAAAATTATCATGTTTTGTTTTGGTATTAAAGAAATATTTGGACTTGTTTGTACCAAATCCTTAATAACTTGTTTGTACCTCAACAAAATAAATAGAGTAGTATAAAATAAATAAATAACAATATATAATTATTATAGTTTTTTTTAATAGGGATGCTCTTAAAGAATCTAATCTTGAACTTCAAAGAAAAAAAAAACACATCAATGAACTGGAAACTCAATGTTCAATTAATTGTAGGTTATTAATTTTCTAGGTTAATAAAAGTTAATTGTTAATTTAATTGGCTGTTAATTTTATTGATTGTTAATTTAATTGGCTGTTAATTTGATTGATTGTTAATTTAATTGGTTGTGACTTAAACTAAATTGGTTATTAAACTAAGTTGGTTGCTATTAAACAAAGGAGTTTGTTAATTTGGTTGTTATTAAACAAAGGTGTTTGTTAAGTTGGTTGCTAAAAAAAGATGTTTGTTGAGCTAAGTTGGTTGATAAAACAAGATGATTATTATACAAAGTAAAATAACCATCAACAATATTACTATTACCTAGGCAACCATGACATTAAATAAGATAAAATAAAATAAATAAGTATCAAATAAAAAAATAAAAACTACTAAGTTAATTATTAAAAAAAAAAATGTAATTAGAGGGAAAAAAAGCATTACTTAATCTATATTCAAATTCCAAAACCTTTGCAAAAATACCACTTAACCTTACCACTAATAACTAATTAGTGGTAACCATTGCAATATTACCCAAATAATTAGTATGACAGATCTATATTCAACTAAATGACAGATCTATATTCAAAAACTCATCATCCCAATTAAAAATCTACATTAGCCAATTTTGATAAATGGTTTCAAGACGAAAAGCAGCTAGAAGAGAACTTTCCTCAAAAATGAGAAAAAAGAACTCAAGAATCAATTAAAAAATAGTATAATAGAAAAATTTACCTCACTCACCAAACTCACCTAGATGTTAGCTGTAAAAAAAAATTGAAAAAACCCTCAATAGTTAACAATTATCAACGCAGTATTTATGAGTTGTATGACAAAGCCTTTATAAATCTAGACAGAAGCAGAATATTAGACTTTAGGCTTAGAACAGAATGCAATAGATTAAATACTGCTTTGACTCCAGACTCACCCTTTTGATACCACATTTGTAGAAGCTAAATCATCAAATTTAAAATCCAACCAACAGCATAAGAACTTGGGTTGCCAGTATACTAACGCAACATTACTTGTAAATAAATTTGAAGAATTTACATTACTAATTGATATATATAAACCTCATATCATAAGAATCACTAATGATGTGAGGTTTAAATATATTAATTAGTAATGTAATGAAATATGGTTTAAAGAAGACTCATTTTCTGATCTAAATTACTTTTTATTACATAAACAAGGAGTGTTAGACCACCCATTTGTAAATACAGTTGAGGTTTGTTTTCTATCTAACTGTGATAAAGGCCATCTATTAGTAACTTGGATGTTAGTTCTTTCAAAAGCTCATAGTAGATGGAGTTCCAAAACAATGCGGAAACTTGCTTTTAATCATGGAAATTACAAAGATATGAAATATTTCTTTTAAAAGGTGAACTGGACTTGATCATGATCTTGACATATTTTTATATTACTATAATATTGAAATTAAAAATTTTATTCATATTATGTTAAATGATTATAAAGCGCTAAAAAAATCGCTCAAACAAAAAGGCAAAGAACGCAAAAAATGAATTTGAGAAAAGATTAGCTTTCAGAGCAAAACAATTCCTAAAGCTACTATATCATTAACAAAATAAAAAATACAAATAACTGTATCCAATCACATTAGATAAAAAAAAGTTTTATTTTTGAAGATTTATTTAGTATTCATAATAGCTTAAATGCTCAATTTAAATTAATATTTGTCAAAGAGGATGTAAATTTAATACCTGAATTTGATGATAAAAATATTTTCAATAAACTAATGGATGAAGGTAAAATATTATTTAAATATAATGAAATATTAGAATGTTTGGACAATGTAGTTATTAATAAATTTTTTGACAATGACAATAGATTTATTTATAACTATATTTACCCTAGAGTTCTTAAATAATAGTTGACGACACTAGTAGATCCAATTTTACTAATCTTTGAATCCATGAGTCTCCAGCAAAGTATCAAGTCATCAGAAAAAAGCAAGTTCACTCTTATCTTTAAAAAAAGTAATAAACTTATCCCAAAAAAAGTATTTTGCTGACGTCAATTATCTGTAGGCTATTTGAATCAATATGCAAAAAAATTTTGGACCACTTAATAACGAATAATCTGATTAATATGTAACAACATGAATTTTTGAATATAAAAATACAACAAATTTGATAGAGACTATTGAATATCATTACCTGATATCCTTTATCTCAACTTTGCTAAAGCATTTGACACTGGTGCTCACAAAAGACTTTTGCTAAAGTTAAAAGATTTTGGTACCAGTAATTTTCTTGTTGCATGGATTAAATCGTTTTTAGAAAATAGGATGCAAACAGTAGTAATTACTTAAATTGGTTCCAATCAGAAAGATGTTTTTATTGGTATTCTACAAGGCTCTGTATTAAGTCTACTTCTTTTTGTCATCTATATCAATGACTTACCAAAAAACTTAACATCTAAATTATTTGCTGATGAAATCATCAATTAAATTTATAACAACAACATTATACCAGCTCTTTGAGATGACCTTTGACCTTTGAGAAGGCATTTGAGTTGTCAAAAAAATGGCTTATCAAATTAAACTGTAAAAAGCGTCATGTTAGGTATATTGGGAAAAACAATCCAAAGCACGATTACTTCATACCCAATTCTAATAATGACAATATAATAGCTTAAGAAAAATCTATATGTGAAAAAGATCTAGGTATTAATTTCTTAGCCCATCTCAAGTGGAAACAACATGTAATTAGCTCTGAGTCTATATAGTAATATAGGTAAACAGATGTTCAAAGTTACTACACTTTACTACACTTGTCTGTCCACATCTTAAATATGGTATCGCTGTATGGTCTTCTTACCTTAGAGGAGATACATCTGTATTGGAACGTGCACAGAGATGAGCAACTAACATAATTCCTTCTCGTAAAAATATGACATATAAAGAAAGACTTGTGGTTTTAAATTAAAAAAAAAAATTAATTATTAAAAATTAAGCTATTTTTTTTCTTCTTTATGTTTATAGTAGGGTTTTATTAAACTTTTTTCAAGCCATCCGCAGCTTATTAGGACCCTCGCCCGTTAATTAATTTTGAAGAAAATAAAAGTTTATATGTAAAATCTTTTTTTCCTAGAAGAAGGAAAGTTGTCTCTTTAATGTTGGCTAAATTTGCAGACTTTAGCACACAACTAATTATCTAAGCGCATTAATAACATAAGTATCTCAATCATGACATATGCGCAACAAATTTTTAATGGCTTAACTGTTAAATCTTTGTTTAAAAAATATACTTGATTATCTTATATTTACTGAGTTTTTTACTGATATCTATTTAGTTTATATACAATTAAATTAATTTTATTCTGTTTTTTAGCTGCAGAAATTACAGAACTAAGAAATCAACTAATAAAGAAAGAAGAGGAAATGGGAGAAAAAGAAGAAAAGTATAAAAAATATTTAGAGAAAGCAAAAACAGTAAATTTCTAATAATTATTCTGACTATTGTTTTCTAAAATTCTAAAATTTAAAACAGTTTTTTTAAAGTTTATGTAAGACTCATGGAGTCCGATTATTTTTTTTGATTAAAGCTTTTTTTTATCAAAATAGCTTTTTCATCTTTCTATTTTTGAGGTTATAAAGACATTAGATCCAAAAGTTGCAAATGTTGATTCTCAGGTTTTTTTTCATTATTGTTTATATATTAATTTATATTTACAGAATATTTACTGAATTTATTTGTTATTTTGATCTATTTGTCTAGGTCTGTTTATAGTTTTAATATTTCAGGTCAACTTGACTTGTATAATTTGTCTAGGTTTTCTGATCTATTTTTCTAAGTGCTTTTTATTATGGTTTTAACATTTTTAGGTTCACGATGACTTGCGCAATCGATTGTTTGAAAAAGATAAAATTATTGAAAATATGGAAGTGAGTATAAAACTTTTTTTAAAGGGTTCTTAAAAGTTAATTATTTATGTATAAAACCTAAGATGTTTTGTATTTGTGTGCTTAGTCCCTTCGTACTTTAATGCTTACTCAATCCTGAACAAGAGTTAAATGTGCAAATAAATTATTTTGAGACTTTCATTAAGCTAAATAAAATAAATAAACATAATAGACGTAGGATGTAGACGTAGACGTAGGATGTTTCCACTAAAATGATTAATGATCTTACTGAGATCTTCATTACCAATGAGATAAATACTTAATTAGATCTTTATGACATTTTATTAGGCTTAAAATAGACTTTCTTTTAGAACTAATGATGTCATATTTCTAACTATTTTTTAACCAATGTTCATTATAAAGTGTTTTTCTTTAAATTGTCAGCAAATTTCTTTTACGAATTTTTTTTACAAAAATTTATTTGAAAATGTTTTATAAAAAAAAAATTATTTGAGTTCTTAATAATATCTGCTAAGCAAGAATAAAAAAATTACCTTATTGAAATGTTTTTTTTTCTTTCTTTATTACTTGTTTAAAGTATTAGTTATATTTTTTTTTATGGCTTAAACATGTTTTTAAAAGCATTTAACACAAAACTACTAAGTTTAACATTTGTTTTTGTTTTTTTGTGTGTGTGCAGCGAGATCATGAGAAAATGAAAGCTACAAAAGAACGCGAGGAAAAATTAATGATTACAGCATGGTATGAATTGGTAAGTTTGGTGTTTTTTAAAAGTTTTTTTATAATACACTTAAAAATCTCAAGCATTTTTTTTTAAAAAATGCTTGAGATTTTTAAAAAACAAAGCTTTTTTTTAAAAAAAATTTATAAGATAATTATGACAATTTATAACATTAACAGGTGTTGTAGAATCTCTTATTTATTTAAACTTGTAACTTTTTGAAAGTTACAAATCTCAACTTGTAACTTTCAAAAAGTTACAAGTTTAACTAAATAAAAAATGAAAAGTTATAGAAAAATGTTATTATTATTATTATTATTATTATTATTATTATTATTATTATTATTGCTATTATTATTATTATTATTATTATTATTATTATTACTATTATTATTATTATTATTATTATTATTAAGTTCAGACTTTTTGTCAAAGATGAAAGTTTTTTTTTTTTTTTGCAACAAAATAAATGTATTTTTTAGACTAAATTTTATTTTGACAAGTTACAAGTTTAAATACATAAAAATGAAAAATGTTTAACACTTGTGCTTCAGCTACACAAAGTTATACTATAATAATTTTTTAGTGTTTTTTTTTTAGATCTAGTTTATATAAAAAGAAAAGCTTTATTTTTATTTACATTAATTTAGTTAATCAGTTTAATACTTAATTTTGACAAGTAGTTTGTAGTTTTGTTATTATTATTTATTATTTTATAGCCTTAATTCTATATTTCATTTATTTATCTAGTTGCAAATAGAAACCTGTGTCATAAAATAAACACTTTCAATAATAATCAATAATAATCGTCAATAATAAAATGAACACCTGATAAACAAATCTTATCAACATCTGATACTAGTTTAACTGTTATTGTTATAATTTTTTTTTATATTTTTCTTTGGCATCCAAATTTTAAAATATTTATTCTGATTGCTAAAAAGTTTACCTCTAGAGATGCCTTCATAAAATTTCAAATGTGTACATACAAAATTTAAACTATGTTTGTTTATTTAAATTATATTTTACCATGTAAATTTTTTACTATAAAAATAAATATAAAATATATCATACTTATACCGTCCTCCAAAACATAAGTTACCAAGTACAGACTATATTTTTTCATCTTCAATTATTGAATACATTTTTTTTTAATTTTTGAATACTTTTATTTTTTACTTCTTTTCTTACATCTCAAAATTAAGCATTTTTTATGCCATTGTAAATGACTAATACCAAAAAAAAAATTCATTTTAAGACAAAAAACTTTAAGTTATAAAGTTTATGAAATAATAAATGTTGATGTAAACTGTGTTATGTTGATGAAAACTGTGTTATGTTGATGAAAACTGTGTTATTTTGATGTAATCTGTGTTATGTTGATGAAACTGTGTTATGTTAATGTAAACTGTGTTATGTTGATAAATTTATGAAAATTACTCTTATGAAATAATAGTAACTTTATAATTTTATTGTGCAAATCTCAAGTCAATACCATTCTTTATAATAAAAAACCGATTGCAAAAATAAACACTTGATTGTTTTTTTAATAGTGCAAAAATGCTACTAATGACTTGAAAAAAAATCAATGTGTTTATTCATTTTTAAATAGGTATTTGTATTATGTACTAAATTTTTCCATATATGTAATACAAACAAATTAATTCTGTTTGAAGAGTTTATTTTTTTTAAGAAAAAATGCTGCATCCATTATTTAAATTGAATTAATCTAATTTGTTTAATTAGTTATTATGCAGTTAATTTAACTATTAACTAATATTTTAAATGTAATAAAAAAATTTTAAAACAAAATATAACAATAACAATAATTAATAAAATAAACAGTCTATCTAATTAGATTCTTTTTACAAATACCTACTGTGCAAAAAAAAAAGATAAATTAAATATAAGAACATATTTTATTGGAAATAATGAATAATAGCAATTAAAAATTTAATTTACTTATGATTTATTATTATTCTGTTGCATACCCTTAATTTTCAATTATCACTGCACATCTTTTTGGCATGGTATCAACTAATTTTTAGAAAACAAGTTAATTTTGACCTTATCTGACCAAAGAATATTTTGCCATTTTGAAGATGGCTAGCCCACATGTTCCCGAACAAAATCTTTCCTATTTTTAATATTATTTTGTTATAAAAATAGATACTTCTTTGGTAACTTGGCTTTGACATGTTGTTGAGTCTTTTTCTAGCTGTTGAAGTATTAATTTGCAGTCCAAGAGTATTTTTTATTTATTTTGTTGTTGCAAAACGATTTCTTATGGAATAAAGGCCAATATTTTTGTCATCTCTTCTAGACGTTTTCCTTATTTGACCACATATTTGGGATGTATTTTCTTTTTTTAATTGAATTGCATACCATAATAATTAAACAGTCCTTTAAATTTGAAATTTCTTTCTTAAATTTGAACTTTCTTTCTAAACCCTGGTTTTGTAAATTTTTAATTAAATTTCTTTTATCTACTGAACAATATACATCGCGCTCCATTTTCCCTAAAAAATATTTTCTTTTTAATTCAACAAATTTCATAGTAAATGTTAATCTGTTAATAAAATTAATCTTTTATATTTTGCACAACTTAATTTAAAGCTCTCAAGAAAAATCAAATAAATAGGCCCAATAAATACAAAATAAATAAACTTGTTTACACATCAGCAAATAATACAATAGGCATAAGAAAGTGAGGTTAGAAATATTTTTTTTTTTTTTTTTTTTACATCTTCACTTCCAACAAGGCTGCAAGCAACCACTATAAGAGTTGGAAGTTACTGGAAGAGAAAAGACTAAATCTGTAGAGCAAGATAACGATTGACTGATGACTTAAAAGATTGCAAATTATATGAATCAGGAAAGCAAGATGAAGGAAGCGAATTCCAAAGAACTGATGTTCGAGGAAAAAAACTAGAAGAATAAGAGTTTTTGAAGCACTTAGGAACAGTCACAGAAAAAGGATGAGACTTAATTGAATGGCGAGTAACACGAGAATGAATTTTAGTAGATGGCACAAGGGACGCTAGCTCTTTAGAGCAGTGCCCATTATAGTATTTGTAGAAAAGAGAAAGAGAAGCATCATTACGACGATGTGACAAAGGTTGGAGATTGGCTGCCAGAGCAGGTCCAACTATGTTTACAATTCGTTTTTGCACCTTGTCTAAAAGAGAAAAAACATCATTAGAAGATCCGCCCCAGATGTGGCAACAGTATTCCATACAGGGACGGATTTGAGATTTATAGAGATAGAGAATAGAATCTGGAGTAAGAAAGTGTCGAGCTCGATAAAGAGATGCAACCTTAGCAGATGCTAATTTTGCAATGGATTTGATATACGGTTTAAAAGAAAGATCAGAAGTAAGAGTTAATCCTAGAAGATGAATGGTAGATGACTCATCTAGTACATTACCATTCATAAATATAGGAAGATCTAAATTATTACGATAACGATTGGCCGAATAAAATTGAGTTTTATTTGAATTAAAGTTCACCAGCCACTGTGAGCCCCATGCTGTAGCAGAAGTGAGATCCTTTTCAAGCTCAGATACCCCCTCCAAGCAATCAGAGAGTGTAGGCTTCTTATCATGACAAGAGTAAATGGTAGTGTCGTCAGCGAATAATGCCACCTTAGATGTGAGAATATCTGGAAGATCGTTAATGTAAATTAAAAAGAGTATAGGGCCAAGGATTGAACCTTGAGGAACCCCTGAAGTTACAGGATGTGAAGAAGAGTGTTGTCCATCGAGGACAACTTTTATACTACGATTGGAAAGAAAGGACTCAATAATCTTAAAGACGTTACCAGCTACACCATAAGAAGAAAGCTTATGGAGAAGACCAGCATGCCAAACTTTATCAAAAGCTTTAGAAATGTCAAGTGCGATAGCCTTAACCTCTCCACCTCTATCTAATGCACGGTAAAACCTATCGGTTATTACTGTTAGCACATCAGCTGTAGAACGAGAAGACCGAAATCCATATTGATGATCAGAAAGTAAGTTATTTGATTCAAGATGAAAGATTAAGTGTTTGTTGATTAAAGATTCAAAAACCTTGCTTATGACAGGAAGAAGACTAATGGGGCGGTAGTTAGATGAATCAGATCGCTCTCCGGAATTTTTGAAAATAGGGATAACAGATGCTGCTTTCCAGCATTATGGAAAACAAGACTCTGATAAGCACTTGTTAAATAGTTTAGAAAGTATGGATGAAAGCTCCGGAGAACACCTCTGCAAGACTACAACAGGAATGTTGTCAGGACCACAAGCTGTTGAAGAGTCTAAGCAGGAAATTACTTTAGATACAGAAGCTGAAGTGATGCGAATGTCAAGCAAGGGATCAACCTGTTTGACGGCTATGTCAGGTAAAACGCAACTAGTGGAATCAAGAGATGATATTGATGAAAAGTTCTTTGCAAACAATTCAGCTTTGTCTTTAGGTGAGGTGACAAAGTCAGAACCATACAAGAGAGAAGGAATAACAGATTTGCCCTTATTATTGATACTGTTAAAGATTCTCCAGAAGTCTCGAGAGCCTAATTTTTGTGATGAGATACGAGATTTAATGACCTGGGAATAGCGAGCTTTGGCGTCAGACAAAACCTTTTTACAATGGTTTCTGGCGATAGTGAACAGATGTCTGTTTTCTGGAGAATTGTTTTGCTGATAGATATGGAAGTAACGGTTTCGATTAGAAATTGCTGCAGCGCAATGTGAGGAAAACCAAGGAGAAGAGTGAGGCTTGACCTGGAATCGTCGAGAGGGAATAAAAGATTCCATGCCAGCCTGAATCCACGAAGTTATGTAAGAAGCACATTTGTCAGCAGGAAGACGAAAGATTTCTACCCAAGGGCCATCACGAAGAAAATCACAGAAAGAGTCCCAGTCAGCTTTAAGGTAGTTGTATGTGGTACGATGATAGGGGGATTCTGATGAAGTAGAAGAATTTGATAATAGTTTTAGAGAGATCAAACCGTGATCAGAAGTACCTAAGGGTGAATGTGGAGAAATTGAGCATTGACTAGGATCCAAAACAAGACATAAGTCGAGTAGAGAAGGTAAATGATTAGGGTTGTCTGGAAAACGAGTTGGAAAGTTGACTATTTGAGTTAGAGATTGAGAAAGGCAAAAGTTGAGGGCCTTAACGCCAGCAGAGTCACTGACACTAGAGCCAAGCCAATCGGTGTGATGGGCATTAAAGTCACCAACAACGACGATATTGGCAGATGGATAAAGAGAGAGGGCTTGGTCATTTTGATCAGAAATAACATCAAGAATAGTGCAATCTTGGGATGAAGGAGAGCGATATAGAACAAAGAGAAAGGCGATAGAGTGAAGTTGTGCTAAACGAAAGCACATAAATGAATAGTCTGGAGATTCAAACCTAGTTTCACGACAAATGGGTGAGTTCTTACGAATGTAGATGCCCAGGCCAAGCATGTGATTATTGGAGTCTTTACGAATTAAAGGAAGATAACCATCAACACTAAGATCACAAGATGGGACAGCCGAACTCAAATTAGTCTCACAAAGAGCAAGTAGGTCTGGTGAACTTTGCAAGAGATAAGACTCAACAGAAGAAAAGTTACTTCGAAGACCACGAATATTAGTAAATGATAGGTTTAGAGAACTTAGTGATGACGATAGTTTTTTGTGTTTATTAGTTTTAGGTACTTTAGTCATTTTAAATTTATAAAGAACTTGACTCAAGTATAGATAGTACTCAGTACACTATTTAACAACTAAGCAATAGCCTCATTACTATTAATAAACCCTAAGCCGTAGCAAAGGACTCCAAATGTGGCCTCTGCAATGCACACCAAAAGTACAAACAGGGACACCATCCATGCGCAACATGGCACTGTTAGTACTCTGATATTTTTCGGCTGTTGATGGAATCAGCCTCTCTGAGAGCTACCACAGAGTTCGGGAAACCTGACTACCAGCCGGCCTCAGAACCATAAAACTGAGTTTTAGAGCTGTACCCTCATTAGGAGATAATAGAATGAGTTGCCCAGTCATAAAAATAGAGACACAAGCAATACCCACGCATTGAGTCAAGAAGATCCAGCGTTCAACATCCTAAACTGGAAACAATGTATTAAAAATACATCTGCGCCAGCCTAATAGATGAGGAAGGGGTGCGAGGCTGGTCAACAGATAGAATCTGTTTACCCCTTAAGTCTTTGCCTAGGAGGCCTTCTACAAGACAGCAGCTGGATGCGTGTAACATCTGCCCAAGATGAGTATTTTTATCGAGACACCATCTCTAGCCTTTACTCAACCAAGAGCCTCAAGGCAGGGGGTGTTTTAATTCGGAGTTAACTTCTCCTAGCCTTTGCCTAAAAAAGCGTATCCTACAAGGCAGCAGGACATGGAGCAGGTTGTACTGGGTTACATGTTACCAGTAGCAGGAAAACCTGACCTGACCTTAATGAGGGATAATGAGGGATTTGAGGGATTCCCACGTTTATGTCTAGCACGTTCATATGTATGTTGTGATATTATTACATAAGTATATATATATATATATATATATATATATATATATATATATATATATATATATATTATATATTATATATTTATGTTTATGCTATATATTTAATCAATACTCGCCTTTGATTACAGCTAAATAAACTTTAGAAAAAATCCATTAGCTAGATATTAATCAAATTTGAGATTGAATACAAAAGATCCTTACATGTTTTCTTGTATTGTTAATAAGTCTAACAGAAGTACAACAATATATAGCATGGCTATTGTCTCCTTTGATAACTAAGTACTTCTTTGATTCTGAATGTTCTTCTTCAGTCAAAAGTAGTTTAGACAGCTTTATCAATATTGGTAGGATCGAGTTTCTCATAATTGATGGGATCATCACAATGTCTATTATATTATTTCCATAATTATACTAGGCTCATTTAGCTATTTGTTTATTTGGTCACAGTGTGCTAATTTACCTAAAGAATTATTCCTCAATATGATTGCAGTGTTTTGCCCAGCCTGAGAGATAAATGAAACAAGTTCAGGTTTTGAATCTGGTCTTTGGTAATACCATAAGGATGATCAACTTTTAAAGCTCAGAGTGAGAGGAAATCTTAACTTCCTGTCCTACCTCCCTGTTGTCTTGGAAGGACTCCTTGATCTTCCTTCATGAGGTATTGTCTGTAACTTAAAAGCATTCTACTAAATATCTATATAATAGACCTTTATTGAGTGAATAAGTTTTCAAACCCATTTTGAATGTCTCTATTCTTTCAGCTGCTCCATTATATGGAGCATACCCCCTATACCATAACATACAAAATCAGGCTATATTGTAACTTATGGTCTTGCCCTTTATGTAAAAAAAATTATTATAGAAGATCTGAACAAGCTAAATAACTTTTTTCATCTTTTTGATGGTTCTTAAAATAAATTTGTAAAAAAAGTTCAAATGGACTTAAGTGAAAATAGTAATACTGTTTTTAGAAGATATTATACTTCAGAATTGATGGAAAAGCCCCATATATTCTATTTATTTTTAAATCCTGCACAACTGGTTTGAATGATGAAAAATGCTTGAGATATATGTGGATGGCTGTGAATGTGAATAAACTTTTTAGTAATGTTTAACAAAAAACATCAAAACAATTAATTAAGTTAACTCATCGTACACACACGGCAGATACATGTTCACACATGGAACCTGTGGTTTACATACTATCAATGGATCCTTACAAACTGGTTTTAAAACTATGAAAAAATAGCTGAAAAATATGAAAAATATGAAAAAATATGAAAAAAAAAGCTGAGGCAACAAGTTCAGACTTCCTTTACATTTTATTTGTGGTACATGGTGGGCTTAAAAATGAAAGAAAGAGATTTTATCAAAAGTGTTTAGTTATTGACTACTAGAAGTCTTTACCTTAGAGTAAGCATCTTGATATGGTAAATTAAGGAATAACCTAATATAGCTTTGAACATTTAAGTGCTTGAACAAATGAAATTTTGGTTCCTTTAAAGTTGAAGTTATTTGTAGAAATCAGTGGCAGTCTAAATGCATAAATCGTATTATTTTTAAGGATTTAAGAATTTATATATATATATATATATATATATATATATATATATATATATATATATATATATATATATATATATAAATCTTTAAAAATAGTATGATAAGAATTTATATCTTGAAATATTTCTTTACTATTGTAATAAAACAAAAAATATATTGCATAAAGAGCAATACAATTGCATCATCATAAAAAATTAGGTACCAAGGAATGCATTTAGACTGTCACTGATTTCTTCAGAAAACTTCAAATTTAAAGGAATCAAAACTTCATTTAATCAAGTAAGAACAAATATAAACCAAAAATATTTTTGAAGAAAATATTTTCAAACTAATTTTTCTTTGATAAAAAAGAGGAAATTTTTTTTTTTGAGAAATCAAGTGGGGTAAGTGGCTCCCAGTGGTATGGCTCCCAGTGCTACAAAAAAGTTGTGGACCATGCCTCGCTATCTATATATATGGAAATCTATATATTTGCAGATCAAAATCTTTATATTGTTTGATCATTGGATATAAAATAATGTGTTATAATTTTTTTTTTGATATCATCAAGCTCAGATGGGTTTCTTGAGCATTAAAAACAGGTATACAAAAAATTCACATTTCCGATAATTTTATTAGATTCACTTCTGAAAATAGCCAGATACAAGTTTCTAAGTAAAAAGATCAAATATTTTTAAAGTTATGTGATTTGAAACCACTAAATAAACGTAGTAATTCTAAGGGGGTGAGAGGGGCCTAGCCAATATCTGCTTATTTATATATATATGTATATATATATATATATATATATATATATATATATATATATATATATATATATATATATATATATATATATATATATATATATATATATATATATATATATGTATATATATATATATATATAGAGAGAGAGAGAGAGACCCTTAACCATCAGACGGGTCCCAATATTTTGAAAAAAATTGTTTTTATTATTTTAAAATTTTTTATAAAGTTTCACTTCTTTTGAGACCCAACATGATATACTTTTGAAGAATTTTTTTTTTTTTCAAAATATTAGGAACATATATACATATATATATATATATATATATATATATATATATATATATATATATATATATATATATATACACTGTAAAAAAAAAGGGTTTTTTAAATAGCTCTAAAAGGTTTTTTACTTTGTCCCGAGGGTGGAACCCTTTAAGGGTTTTCTAGAAAACCCTTTTTTTAAAAACCTTTAATCCGAAACTAGAAAACCCTTTTTTAACTTGTACTTTCTTTTTTATTTGAATTATAAAATATTCAAAATTATTGCGCAATAACGATTTCAAGCACGTATAAAGTTGGATATATATAACATATAAAGTTTTATATTTAGGCTAGATTGAATATACACTTTAATTTATACATAATATTGCTTATATGCAAATGTTTAGATTCTTTAATTCCACTGCAATTTGGAAACTCAATAAAAAAACTTATTTAATGATGTTTAAAATCTTATAACATTAAATAATATACAAAAAAGTTTACATAAAATAATAAAAACATCAGAGACATGTCAATAAATGTTGTACAAAAAAAAAAACAAGTTGTACAAAACTAAAAAAATTGGAAAATAACGTTAAAACTATAATATGAAACTATTATGAGCAAATTTATTAAACTATTATGAGTTATCATACAAATTTTCTGCTACAAATTTAACTATTACAACTATTATATTTCAACGTTATAAGTGATATTGAAGTTTATTGAACGTTAAGACCTATTTTCAAAAATTAAATTGAGAAATCGCCTAGTAGCACAATAAAATATAATAAAATTTAGAAATATTGCAAATATTCACAAGTTTTTTCGAATTTAGTGACAAAAAAACATAAATAAATTATAAAGATTTACAACAAAAAACAAAAATCATAAATTTTAGTGCAAAAGACGGTTGCCCCATTTGCTGACAATATTTGGCACTTTTCCTTTCCCACCAAGAAGCACTTTTTCTAAAAATTGACATGTATTGGACAATCCTTTTGGGAATTCAATGCTGAATATCCAAAATGCTGCAAACCATGCTTGAAAAGCCGCGGAAAAAGTGCAAATAGTTTTAGGAAACAAAACTTCCTTGTCGACTGATATATTCCACTCGTCGTCTTGTGACAATATGACTGGACTAAGTGGTACTTGCTGTATAAATAAATAAATATAATAATTAATTTCATTAAAAAAAAAAACTGAAAAAACTTTAAAACCCTTTAGTACAAAACTTTGAAAATCATTCAATTTTAAAATTTCTTATTTGAAAACATTACCATATAATACAAATTATTGCGAACTCCTCAGCTAAAGAACAACATCACTTTTTTAAATTTCGTATGAGAGTATTTACATGGACTTAAAATATTCAATAACTTATTTCCTCAAACCAGTAAATTTTTGCATTTCCTAAGATCTAATATTTCCTAATATTTCTTAGACCATCTTGTTATAAAATATATATTAGTTTATATAGTTAAATAAATAAGAAATATATTATATTGGAATCGACTATAAAAAATGGACTATAGAAAAAAAAGATCAAGTGCAATTTCCTAAATAGTATACAATGTACCAATAAACATCTACCTGCTTTGGTAAGGGAAAAAACAATTCTTCTTTCTCCCCAAATAATGAGGGTAACAGCAATGTAACAAACATCACCTTCCAATCTAAAAGTATTTATATCTTTAATTGTAAATATATGCAAAATAATACATTTGATAAAACTAGTATATATAAAATAGCAGTATTAGCACACATGTGTAATGTATTAAGAAATGGTCAAATGTTTTTAAGTTAATCAATATTTGCTGGAATTACTCGTGGAAATACTAAACTCGTGTAACTCATTGCCTACTATAACTAGTATTAATTGATGTTGGAAAATTACAACTTTTATTTTACAATAAAACCAGAATTGTAAGAATGAAAAATAAAAATTACCCTGTTGTTTATCATTGTCCAAAGTTTCTTCTAAATATTTGTTTATCATTCTTGAATATTCACAATATTTTTTGCATCTTTTGGCTGCTTCTTTGATCACACCATCATAAAGGGTTAGAAATTTCATTTTTAAATTGGTTACATCTACACCATACAGCAAAAGCACATCTGCTGTAAACTTTAATTTAAAAAAATCATTTGTAAAATTCACCTACATTATGTTATTACAAAAATAAGCCTATACTTTAAAATTTAAATGTTCATAAGGTAATAATTTTTATATAGTCTTTCATAACTGTCAAAGAAAGTCAATAAAAATATTGTAAAAAAAAGTACATTTTATAAAAGAACAATAGTTCTTTATATAATCTTACAAAAATATTTAGTCGTAAACACGGAAATTCTTCCAGAACTTCTGCAGTTGTGTGGGCATGGCAGAAAAGTTGTCTGTACTCACAAGTTCTTTTCATTTTATCTTTGATTATATCAAAGCTTGATGTCTGTTTTTTTATTTCTTTTTTTAAAGCATCTTGATGTTTTTTTATGCTTATGTCATCCTCACCTTGTACCACATTAGCCAACTAACAAAAAGAAGTTAAACTGTACATAGAGTGGTATATTATCTTACAACAATCAGCTTGTGAACAGTAACCAAAATATACATTTTTGACATGATATACTTTTGACATCTAAATAATGTCACATTAAAGTAATTATACAAGGTTATAGCAAGTAATATGTATATACTTTATTACATACCTTAACTCGAGCTGTTTTTGAGAGAGTACTGTTGTCAGGATGATTAATTTCAACTTGATCTACTTTTCGTTTTCTTCCCAAAACACCAGGCCTTCCAAATTTTTCTCTTGTTACAGCAATTGAATTTTCGCTACAAAGGGGTTGTCTGTATTTTTTAAATTTCCTTCGAAGAGCTACTCTAATAGCATTCTAAACTCAAATTACTAATTTAAAATGTGAAATAGACATATATATTAAATTTTACAATCAATTTTCTTATTTAACAAATGATGACAAATAAAAATATAATCAATAATATATAAAATGGTAATTGCATTACACTACTTCCATCATAATCAGCCAAAAAAGGATATTTTAATATAATTGCTGAGCTAACAGCAGAATATATTCTTCTGGTTGGATACCTGTATAAAAAGTTTGTTATAAAACATTACAAAATATTTAATACTGATATTATAATATAAATCTAGCAAAGTAAAGAACAAATTATTGTTTTAAATATGAAAAATAATTAATCATGAAAAAAGCATGTAATGAAAATTAAGAAATGGCAAACTCAGAGTCGGCAAAGTATAAAACAAGAACAATAATTTTCAACTTACAAAATGTCACGCCTTTTTAAGTCATCAAATAGTGCATCAATTAAGAGCGCTTTGCTTTTTGAGCCTAAACCAAAACTAGCCTTGTCTTGACATTGTAGCTTAGCTACAACATTATCCGGAAAAAGTGGCAACTGATATACAAAAGGAAATACTTGCACCTGGCTGCATAAATAAAATAATCTATCACAGTAATTCAAGCAAACCAGAGTAATTAACTTAAATTACTCTGAATTAAATTACATCATTCAACTGTAATTAAAGTAAAGGTAAAAATATATTTTATAAAAATAAAATTTGTCATTAAATGCATAATAGTTCATGAACACAAGTATTATACAAATATTAAAGTTTTAAAATTAAATTAAAGTAAATTCAAATCAATGATACAGTTTTATTATTAAAAAAAATATGTATATAAAGTAAAAATACTATAACAAACCTATGTACACATTCAGCTTCTTCAATTTCTGGAAAACTGCCACTGTTTGTTGTTTCGCCCTTTTCATTATTTACACTGATAACACTTGATACAACTGCAGTATAGCTAATTTCAGAATTATCTAATGTTGCTGAAACAGATTGTTTTGTTGTTTTCAAAAGACGAATAAATTTTATCTGATCTTTTATTAAAGGTAAAAGCTCTGTCAGCATTTGCTCTGTAAGGTCACATAAATAGTCACCAGTTAATTCATGCCCTATTGCAAATAAACAATAAGAACAATAGTTTTACTAAACATACATAATTTTCAAATAAACAAACTACATAAAATAAACAAACTAAATAAGTATTCAAATAATCATGTCCTTAAATTGAAGAGCAAGACGGATGCAAAACGCTATATCTCATGCTCACATACTGAGAGTTGTTGAATTTAAAATAGTCATGCCGATTAAAATCAATAAAACATCCTGTTCTGCAAACTGTCCACTCATTTTCATCCAAAACTTGATAAGAATGCAAATGATGTGAAAAACAATTTGGTGTCAATAGGTTTCCACATAACAACCAACAGTCGCGTAAACAGACAATGTATACCACTCTAAAAAAAATTGGGACAGTTTCTTCTGTAACAGTATGCAACACATACACTGCTTTAATAGAATAGAAAATACTATCAACTGATATTGATTTTGCTATAACTATGGATTCATTCCCTTCTATATCTAAATTAAGTAACAATCTTATAGCTTCTTGTACTTTAACATCCAAGTTATGAAAAAATCTAGGTGCGTTTCCAGACACAGTATAATTAGATAAAAGCATATCATCTGTCAGCATTTCCCAGCACTGCAACATTTGATGACGCTTTGACAATGTTTTGGTAATATTCTTAAAACATCGTCCATTTGAGGCAGCTTTTTTAAAATACTGATGTTAGATTCAAATCGTAAACACCAAAAATTTCGTAAAGGCCCAAAAAGACGTATCAAACAAGGGTAATGAACAAGCATGTGGATTTTTGGAATAATATATTCAGAACCAAATACTTCAGAAAATGTTTTCAAAAACATAGCAACTAGTTCTTCTAACATGTATATACTGTCACTATCTACAATTGGGGCAATAACAATGTCACATATTTCACGAAGTATAAGATAAGTCTCCCAGCCAATATTTCCACGTGGTACATCATTACCGACTAACTGCGGAAACAATAGGAAAAGTTCTAATTTCTGTACAGCTGTTCCATTTATGTGTGCTTTATCTGATGCAATGTTTTTAGGTAATTGGCAAGGGCGATTAGATGAATTAATTAAATGAATTTTGTTTATAGAATCGTTTATATTATTTACTGATAATGTATTACAAGAACGTAACAAATGTTTGATAACACATTTCAAAGTTACTGGCATAATGCCTTCAAATAAATCATGCATTATATCTGAAGGGAAAGCTGTAAGTACATCAAAGTTGTCTAACTCTAAAAAATCACACTTTTTGCTAACACCATACACATTCTTGTTTGCTGCATTATCAATTATAGCAGCTAAGTGGTATTCATGAATTTCTGGTGTTCTGAGACGAAGAGTGCTTTCACTAAAGTTATTTCCAATTTCTGACTTGTCCACCATACAGAAACGACAAATTCTTCCAGTATGGAAATACTGCTGAAATCCTCCTATAGCATGAGCTGAAAGCATATCAGCTGATATACCTGTAAGTTTGCCTTTTAAACGTTGACATAATCCATCGACGGAAACCTCAATTCCTTCTCTCTGCAGTACATTTAAATCATAAATTAATGGACGAAGAACTTTAGTGTAGTCATATTTAGCCATTTTTATAAATTTATGTTCAATCAATAAAGCCAAATGAATAAACTTTTGCTTTGAACGAAACTCAGATGGAATATTGCCTAACCAAAAAAAAAAATGCAGTCACTTTATGCTTCCCTCGCTTAGCTCCTATTGGAATGCAAAAACTCAACTTCATCTACATATAACTGAATCTGCAATGCACTTGGATTTTCAGAAAAAAAATTGTCACTATGAAAAAGTTCACTATCACAAAAAGACATCATAAAATCATTATTAGAAAGAGACTGATTGTAACTGTCACCCAAACAATTGTAAACATCTTCATGGAAAACTAATTTCGATAAAACTTCCAGAATCGGAATCTTGATCTAATTTTACATTATTTTGATCATTTGATTCTTCGGTTGTTTCAGATGAATCTATAATGTTATCATTTCTATTATTTCTACTCCCCTGATCACTTTCATTATCATTAGACCAGCTTCTTAATAAATTACTTTGCTTTCGTTGAACATGTTTTTTTAGACTATTAGCACTATTGAAATTTTGTTTGCTTGCACTTGAAACACATCTAACGTAAAAAAGAGGCTGATTTTCATGAAACAAGATAAGATGTCGTAAATACTTTCCAAATGAAAAATAATTGTTGCCACATTCACAATAAAATTGGGGCATATTTGGCTATTGTATATTATCAGGAATCTGAAATGTAAACAGTACAATTAAAATGTTTACTATAAAATGCATAATAATAAAAAAATTACTTTCAAATTCGGCTGCAGTCTTTTCATTTAATCCATTATCTAACAGCCATTTGGCTACTTCTGCAGGCGACCAGTTTTTAATATTTGCAGGCATAATTCTTTAACTTTATTATTAGTTTTACTTTAAATTTTAATTATTAGCTTTACTTTAAAATTGTAAAAATATTTTAATTGACCTATAGGAATCTCATAGATAAATCGGTTAACTTAAAAAGTATACAATTTTGCGTATTTTACTTTAAAAATTTTAACAAAATACAATTTTAAATATAATAAAATAAAAATACTATTTATTTTATTTAAAATATCATATTTCTAGGCAATTGTAAATTTATTTGATTTACGACGAACAAACCCTTTGCTAAAGGGTTTTCTAATAAAACCCTTTCAAAAAACCTTTTTTTACACACCAAAAGGTTTTCTAGTGGTAGAAAACCTTATGCAAGTGTGAAAAACCTTTTTTGGAAACCTTTTTTTTTTACAGTGTATATATATATATATATATATATATATATATATATATATATATATATATATATATATATATATATATATATATATATATATATATGCAATTTTTTGAAAAGCTATATTGTTTATAGCTATATAATATAAGTATAAACAAGCCTCGGCGGGATTATATAAGTGCGAGAGTGGCAAAAAACTTCTAAAATGAACATGGCGAGTCATGAGAGCTTATCCTCTTAAGAGCTTTATAGGAGAGCTTTTGGTTTTAGTGCGAGCTATCTGTTTATTCATTTAAAAAAATTGGTTATTAAATACAAAATTTTGGTTTTATATTTGTTACAAGCACAGGGCGCGACAAGTTAAAAAAGTTATCGTTCTCTGATAAAGTTTTTAATTTAAAAATATTTTACTTTTGCTAGAGCCATAAATTGCTCCTGTAAACCGTTTTAGGGGACTGTGAGGAAGCTCTCGCTTCCCGCCGAGGCCTGTATTAACATAAATTTTTGCAGTTTGCTCCATGTCTGGAAGTTAGGTAACTCAAACATCAAAAAATGCTGGATCTGTGCCTTATATATATATATATATATATATATATATATATATATATATATATATATATATATATATATATATATATATATATACTTTATCATTTGAAATGTTATTTATTTTTTGGTTGTAGAATAGAATCATTTATAAGGAAATTTTTTTAGAGTATGCAACTTCATCGAAAAGCAGCTGATGATAGGCAAGCTGGTAGTGTAGGGTTATCGTTTCTTGCTAGGCAAAGACAAGCCGCTGCCGTACGCAGAAGTTCGTCGTCGTCATCTCTAAGAGCTAAAGTGACTACGTAAGGTAATAAACTGACTAAGTCGATCGAAACATATTCAAAGTATAATTATAGATTTGTTTTTAAACGTTTTTGTCATGTTAGTTTTCTTATTGTTAGTTTTACTTATTTTTAGATTAAGCTTAGTTTCGATATAGGCATCCCTCGAAAATCACGTGATTGTTGTGCAACGGATTAATAAATTTAGATTTTGATCTCATTAGATAGAGAGCAGAGGAGCAACCAATTTTTTGAAACAATTCGACATTTGTAAACAAATTTGTAGTTCAAAACTAATTTATGAAAATATATTATTTAAAAACTATAAAGTCATGAAAATATTTTATTTAAAAACAAAAAAATGTATAATCATAAAAATGTTTTTTTTTTTTTTTCACAATTTAGAATTTAAAATGTTGATTAAAAAAAAAAAAAAATTTCAGCATAAGTTCAATGTTAATTTTTCTATCTTTAATTTAATAATGAAGAGAAAAGATTCTCTTATAAACGAGATGTTGTATCCAATAGCAGGATTTTTTACAGGATGGTCAGCCAACTGGAAATCTGGGAAAAGTCAGTGATTTTCGTTTTTTTTTTTTTTCAAAAGTCAGGGGAAAAAAAATCTCTTTTTCATTGGGCACTATATGTAACAGAGCACCATTTCTCTTACAGATCATGTTCGAAAATAGGACTACTGTTTCAGTCTATGTTTACTGACAGTTTTATAGCTAAAAAAATGACCACTGGGAAAACTAAAGTAGCCTATAACATCACACATGGTCTTGCCCCATATTTCCATTATCCTGTTTATTAAAGCGGTGTTTAGCTCCACACGCATAGTCGTATGTTTTTATGATTCTTTAAACAAAGTTGTTCAAAAAGGTCAAATGGATATTACCATTCGTTAGTGAGATGTTATTCGCAACCGTAACACTTTTCATGAGTGTTTCTTGATCATGCATCTGCAAATAATTTGTACAAAGGTTTTACAAGTGTTTTAAAGAAAAATCTCCAAGCCAAATTCTTATAGATGGACCAAATGAGAATTGGAAATTTTTTTGATATTCTCAATAATGAATTTGTGAAAATTTTTAATGCATCTATTCTTAAAAATGAAATCATGTAGCCTACATATTGCACATGTGTCATTGTATGTTATCATTTCAAGCAGGTCATAAAAATATGAAATGGAATGTAAATACAGTATTCAGAATTTTTCATAAACTTTTTCATGATAGTCCTGCTCAGATTATCAAACAATTTATTGAAGCGATAAGTTGTTTCTGGATTTTGTTCAACAAGGTTAAAAATGTATCTGTATGTTAAAAAGCTTAAGATGTTTTTGATAAATGAAGTTAGTGCCACGCAGTCTAAACTACCTATTAATTAATTTTTCAACATTTGGCTTCAATTGTAGAGCCGTTGTTAAGACTTTTTCAGTTAGATTTTCTATTAGCACCATTCTTTTATCAAGAGCTTGAAAAGATAATGAGATCTTTTTTTTTTTTTTTTTATTTATTTATTTTTTTCAAGCAACCATTTATAGTTAAAGGTAATTTTCGATAAAATATTTAAAAATATTAAATAAAAGTACATTTCATTATTTATAATGATTACGAGACCGGAGAACCTGAAGAAGATAAAATCTTATCATCAGTAACCTTTGGTAATAAAAATTGAAAATAAAAGTGTATTGTTAGAAAAAAATCATGTAAAGAATCTTGATTGGTAATAAGTTCGATTATGTTCTTTTTAAATTTTTGAGATGTATTGGCTTCTTTAAGTTTACTACTCAGGCATGTAAAATGGTTCCATCGCATTGGGCCACGATAGGAAATGGCAAAGCTCCTAAGTTTTGATGTACGGAAAGGTTTTTTAAATCTTCCGGTAGATCGCGTGTTGTATCGGTTTAATGTTTTAGGGAAAATATTTTCGAAAACCTTCTGTGTTTTTTTGACTGATGTTGAAACATAAATTGTGTAATTTTGAAAATATTTAGTTCATAATTATTAAGTGCCCTCGTGCTTTTTAGAATAGGATTAGTATTTGTGAAGTGATTTTGAAAATGAATAATGCGTGCTGCATGATTCTGTTGTTTAAGGAGACAGTCAAGTTAAGATTTATTTGTACTACCCCAAACAATATTGCTATAAGATAAATAACTATTTATGAATGCAAAATATAGTTGAGTGAGTGTAGATTTGTCTAAGATTTGTCTGGTTTTGTATAAAATGCCTATACTTCTTGAGAATGTTGAAAAAATCAGTATTGTCAGTTTTCTGTTGTCCATAGGCATCAGAAAACTGACGTATGGACAACTCAAATTAAACTCAACGTATAAAAAACTGTCAAATGGACAGCTCAAATTAAACTCTAAAAAATTGTTCCAATTGCTCTCATTGCTTTTAGGGAAAGGTAATGAGATTAAATGGGAGCAATGTTTTTATAAAAGAAAATTTTAGTTTTACAATTCAGAAAATACAAATTAACTTTTTGAGCCGGAAAAAGTACATCGACAAAATAACCATTTTTTAAAAATCGTTTAGATGAATTTAGAGAAAAAAATCACAACGAAACGAAACTTATCGCAGCGCATTTGTTAATTTGACGCACGTAAACTAGCAAATATTTTGAATGCTTTGCTTTATTACTTCGCAAAGCATCTTAACAAAATCAATAATAAACGGAAACAGATTTATAGATTCTTTTAACAGTTTGTTTTGAGTCTTTTAAATTTTTTTATCCTTCTATATTAAAGTCGAATTTTTTTCAAAAATGACTTAAAATATCTTAAGAACTCCGAGAACGAAGAAATTTTATTCACTTTCTTGTTGTCTTGATAGTAAAAATATGATTGTTCATATATATATATATATATATATATATATATATATATATATATATATATATATATATATATATATATATATATATATATATATATATATATATATATATATATATATATATATATATATATATATATATATATATATATATATATATATATATATATATACAGCTGCGAAAAATAAAATAGCACGACCACCAAAAATTGGTTGAAATTAAAATTTTCGACTATTTTTGATAGTTTGAAAATCTTTTAAATACATATTAAAAAGTAAAATGGCTTATAATTTTTATAAAAAACAAAATATACAAATTTTAATATATAGTATTCATTTATTAAACAATAGTTCAAAAAAAATCGAAAAAAATTATAGGACCACAGCTTTAATGTGTACTTTAAAATAAGGAAATCAAATGATGAAATCAAATAAACATTTTACAATAAATATTAGTTATTTCGTTACATATTAGTATTTTGTAGTGTGACCTTTGTTGGCAATGACGGCTACACAACGTCTTGGCATCGAATTAACCAAGTCCTGACATCGCTTTAGCGTAATCTTGCTCCATATTTCCTTAACTACGTTCCAAAGTGACTCCTTCGTGGTGGGTTTGGCAGCAGCAACCACCTCCTATACGTCAGCCCACAAATTCTCAATTGGGTTAAGATTTGGCGACTTTGCTGACCACTCCATACCACGGCCACGACCACGTTCACATTATGCTCCTCAAACCAATTCTTCGTCTTCTTGCTAGTGTGATTTGGGTCATTGTTCTGTTGGAGCACCCAGGACAACAGCATTTCATAGTCTGCATACGGCAACATCACTTTATCCAATATATCAACATAAACGTGTTGATCCATAATAGTAGTATTGTGATGAATGGACCCTACTCCGTAATAAGAAAAGCATGCCCATATCATTATGCTACAACCTCCATGTTTAATAGTTTTGATGGTATATTTTGGATTGCATTCTGCATTCGGCGGTCTTCTGACATATTCCCGAGAGCCTTTTCCACCATAAAGCACAATCTTACTTTCGTCTGTCCATAAAAGATTCCTTTTTTCGAGTGGCCAACTTGAGTGTTTTTTAGCAAACGCAATACACTTTTACAACATGTCTGGCACTTAGAAGTGGAACTTCTCTGGGGCTACAGGCTTTTAATCCATTAACTCGCAGACAACTCCGAACTGTTTGTACTATTGCATCGATGTTAAAGTCTTTTTTCAACTCGGTAGCTGTTTTAAAAGGTTCCTTTTTAGCCTGTCAGACTAAGCGATTGGCCTGCAATGTTGAAATAGAACGTTTTCGACTGTGTTTTAGGCTTTTCTTAAAATTTTATGGCATTTCTTATCATTTTATTGGAACACTCAGCTAAACGACAAACTTCTCTATAAAATTACCCTGCTGATATCAACTTTCGGATCAGTTCTCTTTTTTCTGCACTACAATGCTTTCCGTCTCCCATTTTTATATGTAAATGTCTCCTACTAATACGCACATAAAATGAATAAAACAGCAAAAAAAATGCTTGCTATTTTCACAATTATTTTTACCGTTATCAGAGTATTTTACAACAGAAGAGTATGTGGTGCTATTTTATTTTTCGGTCAGAATTGGCATTTTTGATTAAAATCGAGCAACACCAAGCAGTTTTTTTCCCTAAATGGTTTGTTTTAGAAAATAAACATGTTAGCCAATATTTTAAACAGCAAAGCTATAAAAAAAATTTATTTTGCTTCTTAACAAAAAGGAAAATACGCTTAGTGGTGCTATTTTATTTTTCGCAACTGTATATATATATATATATATATATATATATATATATATATATATATATATATATATATATATATATATATATATATATATATATATATATATATATATATATATATATATATATATATATATATATATATATATATATATATATATATATATATATATATATATATATATATATATATATATATATATATATATATATATATATATTTTTGAATGCATTTAGGTGCTCCCAGAAGTCCTTACGGTCTTATCATAGAGCACCGCGGGAGAGCATTTAACAGGAAGTTCACGCCTCCTTCTGTACCAATGTCACTTGTTGGGCTAGAGCTGGCGTCGAACCTCGGACCTCTGGGTTCTATATATGTATATATAAATATATATATATATATATATATTTATATATATATATATATATATATATATATATATACATATATATATATATATATATATATATATATATATATATATATATATATATATATATATATATATATATATATATATATATATATATATATATATATATATATATATATATATATATATATATATATATATATATATATATATATAATAAATTTAGGTTCGAACAATTTGGAAGTCTTTCTTTTTCTTTTTTTTAGTATCTTCGCTTCCAACAAGGCTACAGCAACTACTATTAGAATTGGAAATTACTGGAAGAGAAAAGATGAAGTTTATAGAACAAGATAACAACTTAAAAGATTGCAAGTTATATGAAACACAAAAACAAGATGAAGGAAGTAAATTCCAAAGAACTGATGTTCGAGGGAAAAAAAACTAGACGATTAAGAGTTTTTGAAGCATTTAAAAACAGTCACAGAAAAAGGACGAGACTTAATTGAATGATGAGTAACACAAGAATGAATTTTATTAGATGGAACAAGAGACGCTATCTTTATAATACTTGTAGAAATGAGAAAGACAAAATATTACGACGATTTAATAATGGTTGGAGATTGGCAGCAAGAAGAGGTCCAACTATGTTTACAATGTGCTAAACAGCTATTTAATGCTATTTAACTAAACAGTAATGCTATTTAAACGGTATCTAAACAGTAATGCTATTTAAGTCACACAACTACGGAACCATGATTATAAAACTGTTAAAAAAATATTAATCTTAATTAAAAGATTTTCAAATGTTTTTACATTCATGTACCTTGGATACATTCCTGTATCTTGTTAATACATGAATGTATCCGTGTATCTATCTTTTTGATTTAATTCATTGTTTAGCATTTCAAACACTTAGCTTATAACTTTGCAGAAAAAATTTTGAGCGGATTCAAGATTTGCAAGCCCAAATCCTTGATAGGCTTAAAAATATCGAGCAAAGTGGAAATGTTGATTTTAGTTTGAATGTAAACAATATGGAAAAAAAAAACATTAAGTTCATTTGAAAAATTCAATATTAATAAAAATATCCTAAAAACACGTTTAAATGCAGGAAAATACAAGGTAACTAGGGTTTGCAATCCCGGAGATCTTTCTCAATCCCGCGACTCCGGGATTAAAAAACATTAATCCCGGGATTAAAAAGCAGATATAGCATCTATATAGTATTAAGTAGAATAAAAACAGTACACTCTTAAACAAAAACATATTTTATTAATGATGCTTTTTGCATTACAGCGTTACATGCATTGAAGAAAAACATGTTAATTAATGTTAAAAACATATTAATTAATGTAAAATTTCATTAGAAATTAGGAAATATATCATGTTTCATGTGCTTTGAAATGTGACTTCAGGAAGCACAACGCGTCCAATGTTTCATCTATTAAACATATTATTAAACAGTCTAGCGGAAAAAAATGCCCGCTCAGCCTCGACACTTGTCGGTTTCACTGTCATTAGAAATAAACAAACTCTTTCTAAATAATCACCACTTGTACCACCATTTTCAAATGTCATTTCTTTTTGAATTTTTGATAACAGTATTTTATGGCTAACTGGTTGCATCGGTGATTGCGCTTCTTTAATTACACGAAAAAGCTCCTCTTCAATACTTTGAGTGTTATTTTCAGTTTCAGGTTCTTCAATAAAATCCAGCATCTCAACTCAACTGATGCTCTTACTAAAGCAGAATTGGAAGCGTTTAATCTTTCGAGCAATTCTATCAACAGTTTTCGATGTTTAAATAAAAAAGGCAATGTAATTATTTTTTCATCGACTTCAACGGAGCTTTGACTGTTATGCAGGTATAGCAGAAGTCCACTCGTACCAGTTTGGCGTTCTTATATACGAGCCATTAAAGCTGTACGCATTTCCTTGCTTGTGTTATTGTCAGCATTTTTTAATTTTGTAAGCATAAAATTAATAGCAATGTCAACTGTAAATAGGTTAGAATCTCAGCAACAAAGTGCTTCAATCGTTGCTTTAATAGGAACTAAAGTTGTAATAATGTCTAGTAGTTTAGATTTCTTTTTTGGTGGTTTATCTGATGTGCTTTCTCCGATAATATTAGGTTGGGTTAAATTTTTGAACTTCACATTATGCACCAACAACATGTGTATATGAAGTCCTTTTGTTGAACCACCACATATTTTTAAAATCTTCTTGCAGTTTTTTTATTTTATACATCGCTGTTTGCCCGCTCTCTTCTCGTAGAAAATATTTCCAAACAGCTGAGTTACTTTTAATTGCAAAATCCACATGCATCATGCTTATTTAAGTTTTAACTTTAAGAGTAAACCTTGTAAGAACGCGCGTTTTTCTTTTTTCATTTTAAAAAATTTTATTTTGCAGAATTACATAACAGAATAACTGAAAATAGAATTACTTTCTGCGATATTATACTAAATAAAAATTATTTTTTTGTTGCGCATAAATTGTTGTTATTTTTACATATTTTTTGGTTTTCCTTTTGTTTTGCTCGATCATATAGGGAATCCCAAGATTAATATTAGACGATCCCGGGATTTCAGGATTATAAAAAAAAACGGGATCCCGGGATTGCAAACCCTAAAGGTAACTTCTAATTTCACTCTTTGATGATAAAAGTCTATATTTCAATTTTTATTATTGCTAAAGATTGAAGCCTAAGTGTATTGGAATTATGGTAAAAAAAATAATAGTTATATTGATTTTAATAGTTGTGGTGTTGTGGCGAGCTTACTTTTTAAGCAAGAAAATCCAAGTTTGATACCCAAAACGTCCCTTAAAGTACTATGCTCAACTTATACCTAACCACAGCGGCAGGGTTGGTGTTTAGTTAAAAGCTAAAAGTTTATATATATATTTATTTAGTTATATATATATATATATATATATATATATATATATATATATATATATATATATATATATATATATATATATATATATGTGTATATATATATATATATATATATATATATATATATATATGTGTATATATATATATATATATATATATATATATATATATATATATATATATATATATATATATATATATGTATATATGTATATATATATATATATATATACATATATATATACATATATATATATATATATGTATATATATATATATATATATATATATATATATATATATATATATATATATATATATATATATATATATATATATATATGTATATATATATATATATATATATATATATATATATATATATATATATATATATATATATATATATTTATATATTGAGCATCGTGGTTGGGGACATGTTATTTTTGTTCCCGTTCTGTTTTGTTTTTTTTACTTTTTTTATACTATTTTTATCATATTTATATATTTTTTTAATTTTTGTTTTATTTCTATTTTTATTTATACATATTTAAATTTATTATTTTTTTATAAATTTATTTATTTTATATTATATTTCATTTTTAACTTCATCTATTTACAAAAACGATTAATTACAATAATATAACCAAATTTAAACCTTGCCGTAACCCTAACCCTTTGCCTGACTATGATTCCTGGCCAAACCAAACCCTCAGTTGATGTAGCAGCACTCCCTTGCGAGTCAGGCTATTTGTTAGTCGGTAAGCGAAAGATACTATGACTCAAAATGAGGTTTTGATTTTTTTAAAAAACGAAGACCACATATATTACCGATTTGAGAAGATATGTAGGAGAGTGCTGCTACATCGATTAATCTATACCTGTCTTAACCCAAACCCTCAGTCAATGTAGCAGCATTCCCTTGCATGTTATCCCTAAATTAGTCAATGTAGAAGCACTCTCCTACATTTCTCCCGAATTCAGTAATATATCTGGTCTTCGTTTTTTAAAAAATCAAAACCTCATTTTGAGTCATAGTATCTTTCGCTCACCCTATATGTCTAATTACTTAATAACAGCCACATCAATCTTTGGCTTATTCTCTGTGTTCTTACCTTGGATCATACCTTGGTTAAATAATTATTAAAATAATGGGAAATAAAGGTAAAACAAATAAAATAAGGTATAGCAAAAAACATAGATTTTTCAGAGGAAACCAACATAAAACATCAAATATTGTAGCTGAAGAAAATCTATCTAATTTACAAGGATTACAATTCAAATGTAGCTCAGCAAAAAAAATGAACATAATGTCATCGAGTTCTAGTAGTAAATCTTCTGTAGATATTGTAAATAGTAATTTTGTAAATAAAAATAATTTTTCTGCTGATGGTGATCAGTACAATGACTGCTATATTTTTATGAACACTAACATTTTAGAAAAAATAATAACTACCATTGGCTGCTGTCCAAAATGTTCTGCAAATATTACTTTTAACCATGATGCTAAACTTAAAAAAGGTTTATCACACTGTATATTTATTTCATGTGGATCTTGCCAATGGAAACAAAAACTTTATGCAAGTAAAACTTTAAGCAAACTAGTAACAACCGGTCCAAAAACTTTTGACATTAATTTAAGAATTATATTAGCTTTTCAAGAAATAGGTAAAGGATACTCTAGTATAAAAAAAATTCTGCGGTTTAATGAATATGCCTGATCCTATGAACAAATCTTCTTTTAACTCATTAAGTGAAGAAGTGGCCAACTCTTACAATTACATTGCCGAAGCTAGCATGAATGCTAAAGAAGTAAGAATAATTAGTTTGAAAAAAAATTATAATGATTGTACAGTAGTTGATAAGGACATTTCAGGGGACGGAGCTTGGCAAAAGAGAGGATACTCATCACTAAATGGATTTATTACTATAATAAGCAAAACAAATGGAAAATGTATAGATTATCGCATACTTTCTAAGAAGTGCAAATCTTGTGAGTAATGGAATGCACACCAAGATTCACCAAAATATATGGTGTTTAAAGACAATCATGTTTGCTCGATTGATCACAATGGATCGGCTGGATTAATGATATTATTAGAGTTTTTGAAAAACTTTATTTATAACCAGGACACTATTCTTCAAGTTTTTTTGCATCTTCTGATTTGAAAAGAGTTAAAAATATGAAAAAAAAAATGTAAAAAAAAAACAAAAAGCAGGCGAAAGCAGTTACGGAGTATTCGTAAAGGATTTTTAGACAAAGATGAGGAAGAAGAGAGTTTATGTTATGGTGCAGGAGAATTTTAATATATATTTACTTTTTGTTTATTTATTACAAACAGATATTTACATTAAGTTGGTAAGAGTAAAAATTGAAACTAATTTGCAAATAAAAAGAATTTTTTTTTTCAAATTGAAGTATTACTTGGATAATAGTATTGTTTTATAATACTATCACTTTTTTCAAAAAATTTTATTTTAATTTTGCTTTAGTTTTACTCCACAACACTTTTATAATAAGATAATATTTGTTTGTAGGCTTTTTTTCTGTGTTTTTTATTTTTATTTGAAGAATTTTATGGTTTTTTTTGTTTAAATGTGTTTTTCTCAGTTCTTTAAAATTCACGACTCTGCGGTAAATATCTCTTTATTCTCTCAACAAATTTCTATGAAATTTTCAGGAGTTGTTCCTATTGTTATTACAGATGTCCCCTACCTCTTTTATTGCATTATGATAATTAGATAAAAAGATATTTAAGTCCTAATATGGTCAAAAATGCCTCTTTTTTTGTTTTTGGAGTGTTTTTCTTATTTAAAAAAACTGGTCGATGTTTTTTTTTTGTTTTGGTACAGGATCTTCTTTAATATGTTATAAGTATGTCTGAAAAATTTCAAGTTGATACCATGAATAGTTTTTGAGATATTTACCGCAACAAAATGACCCTATTTTGGAGTTTCCGGGACCAAATTTCTCAAACCGGTTAATTAAAAAAAAAAAAAAAAAAAAAGATTTGTGATTAAAATGTGAATTTTAATTAACTTATAAAAAAATAATTTGTAAAATATAATTTTTGAAGGATTTTATTTTAATAGTGGTCTACCACCTTAAGACAACCACCTATCGATGATGGATTGACCACCTCAATCTCCGGATTTCAACTCTATCGAGAACCTCTGGGAGATCGTCAGCGATTTACATAATTATCTCTCTAAATTGAAAAAATGCAGCACTTTTGTTTAAAAAAAATAAATTAGCATTATTTTGTTGCACTTGTTTTGTCCGATACTGTATTTGTATAGTTTAGCACGGGGACAGATTTTACAAAAAAACGAACACTTAGGGGGACATTAGCATTATCGGGGACATTTTAGTGTACACGTTAATTTTTTGTCCCCGTAAACATGATTTTTTCTTGTAAAAAAATGTACCCATAAGAAACTTTTATAGAAAACCAAAAGTACATACATCGACTAACAAGGTGAGCGAAAGATACTATGACTCAAAATGAGGTTTTGATTTTTTAAAAAACGAAGACCAGATATATTACTGAATTCGGGAGAAATGTAGGAGAGTGCTTCTACATTGACTAATTTAGGGATAACATGCAAGGGAATGCTGCTACATTGACTGAGGGTTTGGGTTAAGACAGGTATAGATTAATCGATGTAGCAGCACTCTCCTACATATCTTCTCAAATCGGTAATATATGTGGTCTTCGTTTTTTAAAAAAATCAAAACCTCATTTTGAGTCATAGTATCTTTCGCTTACATATAGTGAAGAAATCCGTTAATAACCATGTAACATACAGCACCAAAAACATTTATTAATAAACAAAAAGTAGTTTTAGAATAGCAGTTGCCACACATGTAGTTTTTTTATGAATTTTTATGGTATTTTGAAAGATAACTTGCTTTTTAGCTACATAGCAACGGAATAAACAATCCGTTGCTATGGAAAAATTTTAACCGCATTATTAAAAATTGGTTTTTAATAGGGTTAGCTTTAATTTTATATAAAACTAATTCGAAATTCCTAATCTACAATAATTATATTACTTAAAAACTTTAAAACTGAAAAAACGATTTTTTTGATTTTTAATAGTGGTCTACCACCTTAAAACCACTGCTTGACTACTTTTGCAGTGTGTTTCGGATCGTTGTCTTGCTGAAAAACCTATTTTATTGGCATATTCCATTCAGCATGAGGTAACATAAAATCTTTCAGGATATTTTTATACATGAAACGGTCCATTATTCCATCAATTCGATGTATTGGACCTAGACCGTTAGCAGAAAAACACCCCGAGACCATTGCCCCCACCATGCTTCACAGTCTTATGGCAGTAACATAAATCAAGGCATTTTCCGGCCGAACTTCGATTCATCACTGAACAGGACAGTTCGCCATTTCTGCACATTCCAGTCAATATGAGATGTAGCAAACAGGAGTCTTTTCTTCTGGTTCTTTAGTGAAATCAGCGGTTTCTTTGCAGGGCGTCGAGAAAACAATCCGGCTTCAACAGCACGCCGTCTGATTGTTCGGTCCGATGCAGGCAGCTCTAATTGATTTTGTTTCTCGACTGATGATATCCAGGGATCCTTCTTGACGGATCTGACGATTATAGAATCCTCTTTAGAAGTGGGGGAACGCGGTCTTCCACTTTTGTTATCTGCTGCCAACTTCCCCGTAGAACGATATTTGGAACATAGTCTTGATACGGTCCATTTTTTCATTTTTTTTGTGACATTACACTTACGTAATCGCCAATAATTTTTTTTCTTAGTTCCAATCAAAGACTGTCGGGTGCCATTTTAGCAATTGAAGTCATAAAAAGAATAAAAATAAATAATCACACTTCTCAAGGCTTACCGTATTACATTTACTTGTGATGATACAATAATGCTTTGTGGAACACAACGTCTTGGTTGGATGTGGATTGTATTGATGTAATGAAACACTTGTTGTATTTCACTTTTGGTATTGATGTTCTTCGATAAAACATTGTAGGAATTATGTTAATATTTCCAGTAAGAGTGCTCAAGCAGCGTTATACAGCGTTTTATATAATTAGTAGAGCAAATAATATAGTGAAAACTAAATAATTATTAAGATATATTTCAATTACATAACTAAAAGTTTCACGCAGCGATCATCAGATGTAACAACAATAAAAAAGTAACGACAAACAAACTTTTTAATCGAAACAACTTAAAGATTAGTTATAGCTGCCTTCCAAACATCAAGAGTATTGTTACTTCTCATAATAAAAAGATATTATTTCATTCTCACCAAAATATCCACTGCAACATCCCGATTTAGTAAGTTTTGAAAACGATTTCTTTAAGCTAATTAAGAACATTTCATTTTCTACAATTCAAAACAATTTTCAAAAGCAACTTCAAACTGACATAGTAAAAATAAAATCTTCAAGTAATGTTTTTGTCTTTGCTGATAAATCTAGAAACCTGTATGAGCTAGACAAACCTTCATGTCATAAACTTTATACTGAAAATATTACTAAAACCTATAAAAAATCTGATATCACACAATATAACATCATTAACACAGATGCTAAAATCATAGCAAAAGACTTGGGCATAGATGATAGGCTAGAGCGTCTAGCTATGAATACAGCATTCATTACCTTAAAAGATCATAAGGATAATTTCCCCAACAATACACAATGCTAATTAGTAAATACAGCTAAACCAGAACTCGGAAAAGTAAGTAAAATTTTGTTAGATGATATCAATAGTAAAGTTAGGAATGCTACCCACGTACACCAATGGCACAGCACAAATAACGTCATAAAATGGTTCAAATCCATACCCGATAAAAATAAATATACTTTCATTCAATACGATATTGACGAGTTTTACGAGTTTTTATATGTATATATATATATATATATATATATATATATATATATATATATATATATATATATATATATATATATATATATATATATATATATATATATATATATATATATATATATATATATATATATATATATATATATATATATATATGTATATATATATATATATATATAGATGTCCAAAATATATATATATAGGATGTCCAAAATTCATGTCCATTTTGGACATCCTAACGAACCATTTTGGACGTCCGTTAGCACATTTGGTCACACAAACATCAAAAAATGTTGCAGTGATAACTGGTTAAATGAAAATCTTCATTCAGATTCATTGTAAGAAAATTTTCAATATGTTTTAATTGGCATATATATTTTATATGCTTTATTATTAAAAATACTAATTGTAGCATTTCAAATGTTTTAGTCATAAAAAAAAAGATCAGACCAAAGTCTTATCAAATCCTAATATTCTTTTACCAATCAAACATCAAAAAAGCTACCAACCAAACATAAAAAAAGATCCCTGGTTTATTAAAAATCTTCATTCAATTGTGTTGTAAGAAATTTTCAATAATGATAATAATTTTCATAAATAATTTATATGCTATTTTCAGTGGCGTAACTATAAATTTGGTGCCCCCCTCCCCCGCCAAAAAAGTAAAGGGGCCCTCCTTAACTTTTTTCTAAATTTTTTCTCCAAAAATGCCCGTAGAGTTACCTACCTACATTTTATGAATTTATAATTTTTCTACGGGCAAAAATGCCCGTAGAAAAATTATAAATTCATAAAATGTATTTAATAAAACAGAAATTAGTAACACTCATATTATTATTATCAGTCATATTATTCATATGAGTAAAACTTGTAAATCTCCGCGGGGCCCTCTAATCTCCGGGGCCCTCCCGCCCTGCTGGATTATGCTCCCCCTAGTTACGCCACTGACTATTTTATTAAAAATACTAATTGTAGCATTTCAGTTATTTGAATCTTAAAATAAAAAAGGATAGAGCCTATTTTAATAAAAGTGTTTTCAAATAGCAAAAACTAATCATGAGCTACCATAAATAAATGTAAATTGTTCAAGTTCGAGCTATGCTTACATCTAAATAAATTGTTTTGTTTCTCAAATAAACACCAAATAAACACCAAATTTAAGCAAAACCTGTTTTTAAAATAAAAATTATAATACTCAAAAAAACTCTCGCGGCTTTTGTACTCTAAAATTGCATGCTAAATTTTACCATATCTTCCATTTTTATTAAAATGAAAAATATAAGCTTGGAACTCTTTAGCCATCAAGCGGCCATATATTTTCATTAAAATTTAAACGACCAGTAAAATGATATGAAAATACTCAAATTCAAACTTTTTTTATTTTAAATCAGTTTCTTATTTGTATAACAAATTAAAACAGGAAATAAATTTAAATCATGTTTTGCAGAAGCACAACATCTTGTTAATAAATTGTCAAAGTAAAACAAAATTACATTTTGAAAACGACAGTTGATGTTATGTATATATATATATATATATATATATATATATATATATATATATATATATATATATATATATATATATATATATATATATATATATATATATATATATATATATATATATATATATATATATATATATATATATATATGTCTGTGTGTATATATTCTAAATTAGTAAAGCTTTTGTTTATACAAACATAGCTACAGTGTAATCAGTATATCACCAAAGAAAAAGATGAGAAACAGAAACAAAGTATAGGTACACCATCACTTACACTCAAACATCAAATAATAAAGTTTGAGTTTAAGAGTCGTTGATGGTGTTTAATATAGTAAAAAATACAAAATGTTTATTATAAAAAAAAATGTATAATCGTATAGTTTTTATTGAAAAAATTACTGTGTTCACCATAAGTTATATTTGAGGAACTAAAGGACCTATAGTAAAGGTCCTCAAATATAGTTAATTTTAATATATTAGACCTAAAATGTTTGTATTCTAGACTTTGTTCAATACATTAGACCTAATATATAAAAAAATATTTATAATAATGTGAAAGCTCTAATAGTTTTTATCAGTTCAACCAATTTTCTGATCAGTTCAAACTGAAAATCAGACTATTACTTTGAAACAATTAACAATGAATAAATTTCAACGTTTTCTGATTTTTCAAATCACTTAAATATCAAAAATGATAATGATTTCTTTTGTTTTGTATGGCTTTTTGTTATTGCTATTTTATTTATTCTTTAAAACACGAAGATTTATTATAAAATTTTATTATATATTAAGAGTTATTCGAAATAAAATGTAGCAAAAATGTTCATTGTAAAATGTTCTCTCAGCTAAACCGGGAAAAAACAACAACATAAAAACATCCACTAAAAGGGAAAAATCTTCATGTTTTTTTTTCTATTTGTTTCCGTTTTTAACCAAAGCATATTTGAGCGTAATCGAAAATCGTTTTTTCGCGTTTTGTAAATAAAAGGCCTTTATAATGTTTCGAAAAGTAATATACACCCACTTAGTTAATTGAATCACTTTCCATAAATTTCATAAAAATTCATAAATTAATGTATTTGCATAAATTATTAATCATTATTTAATTTAGAATTCGATATTAACCTCTTAAGCTCATTAAAGTTATCAATGGAACGAGTGGAAGTTATCAATACAATGAATGGAAATCTAAGAAATACTTCAATCACTAATTTAGAAATTGTTGAAAATAAATTAATTATTTATCACTTTAATCAGTGATATATTTTTTTACTTCTTTAATTTTTATTATAGATATATTTGTGTTAATAAACGATTTTTTGATATAAGCATTAATAAATTATCTACACTTGACAAATAAGCTTCTTATTAAGACACTATTTCACATTTTAATGGAAGACTTTAAAGTGTCCGAAAATTTTTCTAATGAAAAAACTGATCAAGTAAACAAAAGTCACTTACAAAAAAATACTGAAGAAGATTCTCGCGAGATTTTTGACATTCAAAATTCAGATCATAAAGAATCTGACGTGTACAAACAAAATGGAACTTACAATTTTCCCACGAATGTAGGCGAAGGACACGAAGGAGTTAATAGTATAAATGAAAATGCATACAGTGGTGTAGATGTTGTTAATGAAAACTCATTCTCTGGTGTCACCCAACAGCATAGAAATGAAACTCAAATGAAAAGTATTTTAAAAGAGGATAATATTGATGCTAACTATCCTACATACAATCTTAATGATCAATTAGAATCAGAAACCAATAAATACCAAAAAACAAATAAAGTCAATTTAAAAGAATCATTCAATAAAAAAAATAATTCATCAGCTGAAATCAAGCCTCAAGACTTTGGGTATTACCGCTCAACACCACAACAAAACAATCCGGAATCAACAAAACAAAAATCAATTAGAAAAACCAATCGAGATGAGTATGTACCACCCATCCCAGAGATAATTGTACACGACGAGGAAGGTTATAAAGTAAAACAAGACTCCTACGTTACGTTTGATCTTCCAAATAAAAAAGATAATATTAATCCATTTACTGATACAAAGTCATGTTGTGAAGCGTTTGAGTATAACGATTTGTACATTCGAAAATATTGGGACGGCCGGCTTAAAGTCATGCAATTTATTGCTACAATAGGAATTTCCATTTGCTTACCTCTTGGAAACCATTTTTATTATCCTCGTTTTATATATTTTCGCGCTGCTGGTATCATTGCATGTTTATTTGTGATTAACGATCTGTTTTTGCACTTATCTTCGTTATGGGAGCTGCTCCCAAAATTTTTACGTTATAGAACATTGCATATGATTCTTGCTACTGTTGGCGCTGTGTGCATGTTAGTTGGTTCGAGCCTAATATTAAATGTGGCTGGTGAGACGGAAAACGAGTCAATGTCGTTGCTATCAGTTTTTTTTGGTTTTTCGTCAATGTTGCTGTTTGGTATTGAAACAATTTTGCATTTACTAAGGCAGCGTTCAGAAATGCCTTACAATTCTAAAGCGTGATTTTTTTAACATTTATGAAAAGTAAGACAATGGGTTTATTTTTCAGAACTTAAAGATCAATTTTTACATGGAATAAAAATGCACAAAGTAAAGAGTCTGCAAATACAATGTAGCTGCTTGTGTCATAAAGCTGCTTTTGTATTATACGGACCGTTTTAAAATTTTAATCTTAAGCACAGACTTTAATACGAGCTGTTTTATCGTTACTCATTTATTGTTTAACTAGTTTATCGTTAAAAGCAATAAATAAACTGTTAACATTGTAGAAAATTATAAGAAAAAAAGCAAAGAAAGAGGTATTAATAAAAATGTTTAGACTGTATACTTGTTATTGTAAAAAGAATCTTGAAAACTGGTGAGTGGCACTCAAAAATGGAAAAAAGAATAAAAAAAATGAAACTTAAAAAGTGCATCAATTAATTAATAAAAATTTTTGTATTTTAAAAATATATTGAAAATAAACAGCCGGAAAAAATGTCAAATTTTATTTTGTTTTCTAAAACGGCAAACAACAACTTTCAAAAAAACAAAATTAAAAAAAAAAGAAAAAGTTCATTTTAATTAAGTAATAGTTAAATTGAAAATAATAATTAGGGAAAGAATGCAAAAATTAGACATGTGTAAGATTTTGAGTATATAACCATAAAGTTATCTTTATGGTTATAATATTATAACTTTATTCCCTAATTATTGTTTTCAATTGAACTATTATTAAATATATATATAATATAAATATAGTTGTAAAAGTTTTATAATAGATTAATAATAATAATAAGAACTAGGAGCCATGCCTCTGAATTAGCCGCTGAAAAAACATTGAAACATGAAGAAAGACGTACTTTTTTCACTAACCGAGTAGTTAAAAACTGGAACTCCTTAACAACTACTACTGTAAATGTACCATCATTCAATTGTTTTAAATGTAGACTTCGATAGTACGATTTATTCATGCAATTTGGCTGGCGCAGCTATAATTGCAAATACTGTCAGAAAAGAGGGGTTTTTGTCAGCCTCTCTCCGTCAATAATTAGAATATGCAGTTTAGATAAATTCGTACCACGAACTGTTTTTATTGTGCGATTTTAATAAAATTGTAAATAATTATTGATTACTGAATAAATATACATACATACAACAGTTTTCCGTCTGTGTGCAATGCACACAGACGGAAAATCCATGGGCGGCAAATTTTAAAATCATCAATAAAAATTTGCCAAAAAAATACTTGTTCTGCTAATAATTATTATTATTTATATATATAAAAATCAATATTTCAATATTTACCTTTTGTTAACAATTTACTTATAAAAGTGAAAGTTCCGGGGTTCTTTTTTTCTTAATCAGCATATTTTAGTACCAATAGCATTTGTTTCTTTTAATTAGTTTTCAATGTTGTTATCATGATAACTTTATTAAGGACGACCTAATAAGCGCGAATTTCACAAGTGCGAACTGGCATAAGTGCGAATGGCGCAAGCTTTTTTAAAAAGGATAATTATTACAATTATGATGAAAATCATTATGATGGCATCACAAAGCATAGCATTTAGAGGATCATCTGATAAATTGTATCAAGAAAACAATGGAAATTTCTTAAAAATAGTTGAACTTATGGCAGAATTTGACCAAATTATAGAATTTCATGTCTCCAAAGCAGGGAAAAATCCAAACAAAACTCATTATTTGAGTAAAAATATCCAAGAAGAAATTAACCTTTTAATGGCTCATGCTACTAGAGAGGAAATCCTTTAAAAAATTTGGAATGCGAAATACTATTCCATTATTGAGGATTGCACACCAAATGCCAGTCATCAGGAAAAGTCTTATCATACGATATCTAGTCATAGAAAAACGTAACGATTCAGTGGTTGTCGACATCCAAGAAAGTTTCTTGAATTTTATCATTATTGATGATACCACAGGTTAGTAAATTTTTGAAATTTTCCTGATTTTTTTGATGTAATATATGCTATAAATTAAGAAATTTAATTTTACAGGTCATAGATAGGAGCAATAAAATAAGACTTCATTGAATGAAAATAAACTTTAACTTGAAGATACAAGAGGGCAGGCATACGACAATAGTGCAAATATGTGAGGCAAAAATAAGAGCTTACAAAAGAAAATTTTAGAAAGAAATAAGCGAGCATTTTGTCTCTTGTACTGCACATTCACTTAATCTTGTTGTTGTTGATTTTGTAAAATTGAAACAAGCCAAGTTTTATTTACACGTGATCTTGAAGAAATATTTCCAATCCTTGTATTGCATTGAGAATCTTACTAAAAGTTCCAGTCACAGTCTGTCGAAAGATCTTTCAAACTAAAGTTAATCAAAAACTATTTACGATTAAACATCAGTCAAGAAAATCTGAACTTTTGATTATTTCTATTGAGAGCAAAACAACAAAGTCGTTAAATACGAAATTGCTCAAATGAAAGCCAGAAAAGTGCCACTTCCAAAACAACAACAAAATTCTAATTTAGGTTTTGATAAAATTTCAAATTTTCCATACTTTTATTTCCAACTTAAATATTCGATTATATTTTAACTTTTTTTTATGCATAAAAAAAACAGCCAATAGTGGATGAATTTAATGATAAATACCAGAAGTTAATAAGTTTAATTTTTTTTCCAATTTGGAATAACAATTTTTTCTTTAATTAGAGCGACTCTTTATTGAGATTTGAATAGTTATTTTTACAATTTTGCTTTCTTTTTTTGTATAAATATAACACTCTACTCGCCTTACTTAAATAATTTTAGATAACATTTTAATTATAAAAGTATAAAGTTAATAAACTGCTGTTAGGGCAAAAAATTTCATTCATTAGGGCAGGAATTTTTTTTTTTGATACACACCAAGAAATGCCCACGAGCCGGCTCTGCTTAAATGTATACCAAAAGGTATAAAAGTAAATAACCTTCTTTATCTCTTCTTTATCTGACACCATATTTGACCCATTTAAACATACTTTAGTACAAATTCAGTGTGTTCTTAAATAACAATTAATTAACAAATTCAGTGTGTTCTTTTTAGACATTTTAAACAATAGATGTTTTAAACATATTATCAAGTTTTATTTATTCATTTTTAGGTTTTTTTTGTAAACGTAAAACTTTACGTAAACGTTAGTGTAAAAAATAAAAACAAAATCAAAAACACTCTTAGTTTAACACCAAACAAAATTTAGACCAAATAACTAAAAATACAACACCTTTATGGTGAAGACAAATAGTTAACATGCGAGAAATTATGCAAAAAACAGGTTCAAGGGCCTATTTTCCCAATAAGGTATATAGGTAGAAATATAACTTCATTTAAAAATTGCAAAAGCCTAAATAAAAAAAAAGGTTTGTTTCAATTTAAAACAAATCTTATTTTTTTTTTATTTTAAGATTTGTTTCAATTTGAAGTAAATCTTATTTTTTATACATTTCACAAATTCTGGACTATTAAACTGAAAAAAAATTAATGTTTAAACTATATAAAAAATATTTTTGGTGGTTATACAAAAAATAAAAAATAAAAATAGTTTTTTTCTAAAATTAATGTTGCAGCCAAAGGTACAGCACCTGCCGTTGAACAGTCGAAAAACTCTGCAAAATTACTTTTTCCAGTTGAAAAAAATGCTAACTTCCAAACTAAATAAATTTAAAAACACTTGTAATAGTAATAGACAGGGAGCCAAAATTCTTAGCATATTTAGAAGCTTGAAAGAAAAAGACTTGTTTGAAAGTAAGAGAGAAGCTAAGTGAAACTAAGTGGTGAAGAAGATATATTTTAAAATGATTATTTTGATATAACAAAATAAGACATTTTAGACATTTGGTTTATTGTAAAAACATTAAAAGACTTATTGAGGCACTAATAAAAAATAGAAAATTGTCAAAAAATTACATTTTAAAGGCATTGACGTTAAAGGCGGATTTTTAAAAGTTTGTTTAAATATTATAGAAAAAGTGACATGTAATGTCAAAAAAAAAAAGTTTAGCGATGAGGAGGCAATCAAAATACCAAGATAATGGCGTAAACAAATTGTTTATTATTGGCTTAACAGAAAACGAGGCTGACTATCATTCAAATTTCGAAAAAATTATCACTATTTTGAATCTAAATGACTTAAAGTATATTTGTGCTTTTGATATGAAATTAGTGAATATATTTTTTGGAATTAAAAGTGCTGCCATTTTTGCTCTTGGTGTAACATTAGCAAAGTAAAAACGCAAAATTTTCAAACTCATGGTGAGCTTAGAACTCTGGGAAGTATCCGTTCATCAACAATGTTAAACGACCAAAATTGATCTGTAAAATTCTCATTTAATTAAAAAAAAAATTTATAGTTCAAAAGTCATGACCTTGTAAAGTTGAAAGCCCCTTCAAATAGAGGGGGTTTCAAACTTACCTTGGTCTACATTTAATGACAGAAATTTTTTTAAATAAATTAATTTTTTCAATGAAATTTAATCTATTTCTAATAATGAATGGATACTACTAGTAGTTTTTAAGCAATTAATAATCTGTTGACCGTTGAGTTGAATTTGACTGTTGAGTTATATATAAAGAATATATTTGGTTTGCAAGTATATATATATTTTTTTTCGCCTATCTTAGATGTCCAGATAATCGCAAATTTTGTCTAAAGTTTCTGTTAAAGAGCCTAGTTGGAATGTAATTTGTTAAATTAAAAAAAAAAAAGTTAAAAATTTCAGATTTAAATTCAAACTTAAAGTTAAATTTAAGTTAAAAAGATTTTATGGTTATCAAAGTTTTATCTTTTTTTTTGTTCAAAGTTTTAGTGGATTTGGCAAGGAAGACGAAGTATTTTTTGATTTTTATTATTTTTTTTAACGAGTCTTTTAAAAACATGGGCAAATTACGAGATGCTGTTACACACGCTGTCATAAATCGACCGAAAGTTAGTACTTTATTTAACTAAAACAAAAAAATTGCCACCATTTAGATATTAATCGGCAAATTTTAAATATCTTTCAAAATCAAAGATATTTAAAAATTTAAAATTTTTTTTTTTAAAGTTTCTTTTTTTATTTTTCGTCTTTTTTCAATTATCGTCTTCAACAAAACCTAATAAGTTTTTTATTAGAGCCATTTTTGGATTCTCGAGATTTGCTAGTAAGAGATAAATTCTAGGAAATACATACGCAGGACTAACATGATTTGGACCTTTTATTACTAATATTTATGTTCAAGGTGTAACTATAGTCTATTGTAAAGTCTATATACGAGTCTACCCCATGATATCCATGTCTAATGTGTATTTTTTTTAGAAAGCCCTGTTTGGCAAGAGTTTAGTTTAGGATAGATTCACTTTAGCAATCATGTATATATATATATATATATATATATATATATATATATATATACATATATATATATATATATATATATATATATATATATATATATATATATATATATATATATATATATATATATATATATTTACAACTCCAATTGTATATATATATATACAATTGGAGTTGTAAACTATTTTACATTTTTCAGAGCAAAAACTTAGAAGCATTATGAAAATCCTTAATGTCCGCATAAAATTGCATTTAAAAAAATTAGTTAAACTTATTGTTTAAAATATATAAGACTTTATGGATAGTTATTATAACATGAGTCTTAAGATTTAAAAACGGAGATGATTTTATCATTTCTCTTCCAGAACCTAAACTGGCACCTTATTCAATCAGTGCCTGATTGATTTATTCAACTGACTGATCTATTCAATCAGTACCTGATTGAATAAGCATATTCAATTAGGCGCTGATTGAATAAGCTTATTTATTCCAGGCACTGACGTCGATAATCAATATAGAATCTAACTATTTTGACGGGTTTTTATCATTTTAAAAACAATTAAAACTATTTTAAAATTTTTATCTAATCATTTAAATAATGTGTCAATTAAAACCATTATCAATGATATATTTTAAAACAATAATGAACGATATGTTATTTCAATTTGTTTCATGAAGTTGGAATACACCGTCATATCATCTAAACGACCGAAAAATTTGTGGAAACGAGTTGTTTAGAAGCGTTTTTAAAAACATTTTTTTTTCATTTCCGTTTTTTTTAAATTTTACAATTTTTTGTTAAGATTGTTACATAAAAATTTAAAATTTTTTAACATATTTAAAATTAAGTGTAAATTATAACATTAAAATCTCTTGTTATATAGTGTCAATCGATAATTTTTAAAGAAAAATTATGGTTAGATTTAGATGTTTTTAGCGAAAATACTAGGATAATGGTTGTTTATGCAAAAACTTTCTTAAGATAAAAGTATCAGGGGGTTTCTTCATCTTAATTTTGAATAACAAAACCATTGTTTGGTTATATTCCCTAATAAGTTTAAACAGTAAAGAAATGAATGAAATATATACTAAAATTAGAATTAATATATAAAATATAACTTTACAATAATAAAAATTTAATCGAAATTAAACCTAATATAAATTTGATTTTCTAAAATAGAAATGAAACACGCTTGTACTAAATTTCATGTTCTTTGTTATTTCAACACTGTTAGTGATAATTGGGCGAAATTATTTTTTACACAAACCGTCAGATTGGTTTTAATAAATGTAATTTGATTTCTTCATTCTAATTTCTGATCCACTAACCATTTTTCAATAACTTTCTCATTATATTTTTTCCATTCAATATTAGCGCGAATTTTTTCTTGAGCCTGTTCTATTATGCGTTTAGCTGTACCTTGATCTTTAATTGATTTCACAAAAGTTTGTAACTAAAATCAAACATATTCAAAGTCAGGTAATATAAAATTTACATGCATATGTATATAAATGTATGTGCATATATATATATATATATATATATATATATATATATATATATATATATATATATATATATATATATATACACAAATATACAAATATAAATTATATATATAAACATACATACACACACACACACACACACACACACACACACACACACACACACACACACACACACACACACACACATATATATATATATGCACTTATAAATTTTATATATAAACACATACACACACACAGATATATATATATATATATATATATATATATATATATATATATATATATATATATATATATATATATATACAGATGTTATAGATATAGATAGAAATATCTGATATTTCTCTTTATTAGAGCAGAGGGATTTAAACTTTACTGATCGAGGATTCATCCTGGCAAGAGCTGTCACATTTCCATATCTAGTGTCAAGAATGTTGTAGTACATATACTGCTGATCTTTACTAAAATTAGAAGGGTTCCTTTTGATAATTTAGGTAAGCTGGCTTCATTTGTAATAGATTAAAATATTACAACAGTTTTCACATAACTGATTGGCTTTACCAATTGGTCCTATAAACAAACTCCTGTCGGATGTTGGATCATCAAGTTATTTAAAATGCTTTAATGAAAGTTCTTTTGTGTTGCAAAAGTCAAATAAGCCATTACTGTGGACGTTTCAAAACATTCTACAAGTTCTGTATTACTCTTCTTTTAGAACCTGTGCTTACATTGGTGCTATCACAACTGACAACTCGTATATCCAAAGATACATTTACTTTGGTAATTTCTGACAATATGTAATCTGCAACATCTTTGCTTTTACCAGATTTTGGTGAAAAATATAGTAGATATTTCCAAGTTCAGCAGCAAACAAATTATTCTTAGTATCCACATACAATGGAGGCCTAACGTTTGAAATCACGTGTTTCTAAGAAACGTTTGAAATCACGTGTTTCTAAGAAACGTTTGAAATCACGTGTTTCTAAGAAAAATTCAAACCTTACGCTTTTTATTGCATGAATAAAAAGTAAATATAGCACTGCGGTACTTAAATTGCACATCTGACTAACAAAAAAGCACTAGAACATAGTTATCAAATAAATTATCAAAAAAATATGGCAATAATGTCAGTACTTTATACGATAAACATGATTTTTTTAATACAGAAGCTAAATGGTGAGTAACCTCAAATGGTGAGTAACCTCAAATAGTGAGTAACCTCAAATAGTGAGTAACCTCAAATGGTGAGTAACCTCAAATGGTGAGTAACCTCAAATGGTGAGGCATACTGTGGACTAGTTTTAGACTTTTTTACACAAACTTCAAAAAGTTTTTCTACAGTTTTTCTATGTTGTGAGACATTTTTTTTTTTTTGACATTTAGCTTGAAAACTGTCTGTAATTTTTTCAATCAGAGTAAAATCATGACTCTTCCCAGTCTTCCCAGTCACGACTCTTCCCAGTCTTCCCAGTCAAGTACAAAAATCTTGCATTTCTTGCATTACCTTGGAAGTGCGTCAGAGCACATTGCCCTATTGGAAGATGTTGTTTTGTGGATCTTATGGTTAGGAGCAGCTTTTCTTTTAGAGTTTTGGTAGATACTTGAGGGTTAACAGTTTTACCCATTCACATAAAAGTTGCTAATCACAGAACCACGCTAAAGAGCAAACCCAAAATCATTTAAGGTGGATGTTACATAGTAAGCACGGTGTATTTGTAGACATACTCATTCCTTCACAAAGTTGCATAATTTAGTAAACTGCTGGAATGTACTTTAATTTGAAAACATAAACTTTTATCAAGTTTGTTATGACAGCAATTTGGTATTTAAGTTGTTTTTTAAGTGTTTTAGGATGAACGATAGGAATGGATACACTATTCCATAGATCCAGTATATTGTTTGTGATTTTGTTAATAATTGTTGCATTCTGTGCATTTTTTTGCCCTCTGGTTTTTTTTAGTTGTACAAATTATCTATTTAACAGATATATTGTTAGCAGCTCATTTTTTGGTAAAAAAGCATCATTCTCGCTTGAACAATACATGAATTGAAAAGTAATAGGGCAACGAATATTAATTAAAATACAATAAACAACATAACATACCTAAATTACAAAAAAATTAAATAAAACCAGGTTAACTGCATAGAAAAAGTAAAATGATAAGTCAAAAGATTCATAAATCATATATAGTCATGCCATCGATATCAAGTATCAAAACTTCATATTGCTAGGATAGTCAAAAGTTAGTAAAAACTATGATCAAAATTTCAGATTGATAGGATAGTCGAAAATGGGTAAAAACCGTTGCAAAATTTTGGAAAAATAACATCAAAGTTTACATGCTTTTTAAGATTACCCATAATTGAATTGCGGCTAACCAAATCCAATTGTGGGGTTTATATTGTAGATTTCATTTTCCTAAGTATTTTACCTTCCTCACAACTAAAGAGCTGCCCTTATAAATAATAAAATAAAACATGAAAAAAATAAAAGCAATAAACAAATAATAAAAACAAAACAAAAAACATCATTAGAGAAGAATTAGATAATACATATTTTAACACCATTTTTTATCATAATGTTGTGTGATAACATTTTGCATTTTTTTAAAAAAAACTATACTATGCTGTTAAATGCCTTATTTAGAAGTGTCTTATTTAGGGATGTTACAATTTATGCCTTATTTAGGGGTGTTACAAGTGTAACACCCCTAAAATGTTTAATTAAATTTATTTGTTGTTAAATTTGAGTTCATTTAATAAAAATTTTAAAATAAATAGTTCTCATTATTTTATTACTTCCAATAGAAATATAAAAACCAACCCTAAAAATATAAAAGCCAATCCTAAAAATATAAAAACCAAACCTAAAAACCCTAAAATCTTTCAATTATAGGATGATGTTGATCTTAGGTTGATGATATTGATCTTTTTTTACAATGTTATAATAAATAAAAGTTTTTAACTTTTAATAAATTTTAATAAATGCAATAAATTTAAGTTTATAACTTTTAATAATTTAACTTTTAATAATTTGTACTTTGCAAAAAACTTCAAAGTCTAAACCATTTGCAAAAAACTTCAAGATCTAATAAACCATTTGCAAAAAACTTCAAGATCTAATAAACCATTTGCAAAAAACTTTTTCTTTAATTTGACTCTTGAATGTAATAGCAATACTTGTTTAATTCCAGTTAAACAGGTTGACCCATTTTCAATTGGTTAAACAATGGAATTTGTTTAACCCATTTTCAATTGGTTAAACAAATCCTATTGCTAAAGTTCTCAATTAAAACTCTTCTTTGGCTTTGTAGTCCAGAGAACATTCTTGTTATAGTCTTACAAAAGTGTTCTCCAGAACTCTCTTTAATTCTCCCTAAACTATTAGATAAGTACTTGATTGAATCTTGTTTTCCTGCCAGCTGAAAAATGGTAACTGTGGTTACCAAATTTGTTCTGTGTCTCCAATTTTTAAATCATTTAATCAGTTTTCTCTCTTTGCAAAATTGCCTTTGTAATTTGTTAAGGTCTTAGAGCTTGAAGAGTTAAGGTCCTATCCTTGGTATGGTATCTTTTCTACTTTAATGATCTTCCTGACAATCTTTAATCTAAAATGGCTCCTAATGAATCAACTCCTGTCTTGAAAAAAGGTCTTTTTTTTTTTTTTTGATTACTTAGAACAAGCAGCCAATCCTGACTCTGATATCTCTTCTGTAACACTTTATAGCTAACAAAGACTTGTGAACTTTAACTGCAACAAAACTTATTTACTGCCAACAATTATTGTAATATTGTAACATTTCTATATTGATAAATGGCAACCCTCTCACTGAGTTCTCTACTTTATGTCTTCTTGGATTATCATTCACTACTGACCTCTCATGAAAACTATATATACAATTAACTGCAAAATTAGCATTTTCTTAGATTGCTTATCTTTATCTTGCTTGTCATTTTCTTACTCATAATTTCATTCTCAACCTCTACAATACTCTTATTTGCCCTTGTTTTGTCACATTTGAGCTAATTCTTCTGATGATCCTCGTTTTTTTAGACAAGGTTTAAAAACATACTCTAATGCAAGTGGTTTATATTAATCGGATCTGCTATGTTTGCCAAGCTTGAGCTACTGTTCTACGATCTTAAAACTGAATCTCTTTTTTTGTCAATACTATCATGGTCATAGCTAAAATGTTTTTTTACAAGATTTTTACAAGATTTTTTACAAGATTACAGCTAAAATGTACACAAAATAGGTGACAAGGTCGGGACAAAGCACAAATTAAGCAGTGATTAGAGTTGTCTGAGTCAAAGTTAACTATATGTATATGGTCATAAAGTTTTGTGTTTTTTAATTTCTTATAAGTTAAGAGGTTAAGAGTTAAGATTACAAGCTGTGTGTTTGAGATTGTAATGCTGATTGTAAACCAATCAACATGATAATAATTAAAGTCATGATAATGACTGAGTAATAAAAAGCTTGATCAGTTTGAATCAGAAAAGAGAGAAAAATGTTAAAGGACGATTTTTCAACAGAGCAGTCTAAAAAAGTGAGACAATGATAAAAGACTAAGAGAAAGGTGACACATAAAAGAAATATAAAGCTAGTAAATCAACACAAATCATTATATTATTTTTTAAGTAAATTTGTCTCACTTCTTCTCAATCATTTACTAAGCAGATAGAAAACAATCACCTTTCTCTTTGCCTAAAAAATATATAATATATATATATATATTTATCATCACTGAAAATAACAGCCGATCAACGATTGTCTCTTTTTAGAAAAATTTATGTTTTTATCTTCGATCGAACTTGATTTGCAAGAATTGGTAGGCAAACTTGATAATAAAATATTCAAATACCTTCAAAAACAGAAAATTAAAATTTAAAATTAAGTTTGCAACTAGATAATTTTGATTATTGAAATATACAAAGTTTCAATACCAAAGCAATCATTAGTTTAGATTTAGAGAAAAGTACAAATGCTATAATAAATAAGCACTAAATGATAAAAACTGAACAATAAAAAAATACTGAATCTTATATATATTTATATATATATATATATATATATATAAATATATATAAATATATATATATATATATATATATATATATATATATATATATATATATATATATATATATATATAAATATATATAAATATATATATATATATATGTTTATATATATTTATATATATATCTATATATATATCTCTATATATATCTATATATATATATATATATATATATATATATATATATATATTATATATATATATATATATATATATTTATATATATTTATATCTATATCTATATATATCTATATCTATATATATATATATATATATATATATATATATATATATATATATATATATATATATATATATATATATATATATATATATATATGTATAGATATAGATATATATATAGATATATATATAATTATATATAAATATATATATATATATATATATATATATATATATATATATATATATATATATAGATATATATAGATATATATATAAATATATATAAATATATATATATATATATATATATATATATATATATATATATATATATATATATATATATATATATATATATATATATATATATATATATATATATATATATATATATATATATATAGATATATATATATAGATATATATATAAAGCAAAAAAAATGTTTATTTATTGTTACTTATTGTAAGTGTCTTTAAGGTAAAAAAGTTTGAGATTAAAGATTTTTTCCAAATGTTTTGGACATTTTTAAATACTCTATAAGTTCAAACAACCAGTATAAGAATTTTTTTAAAAAACATTAAAAAACAGTGAAAAAATAACATCAATAAAGAACTAAAGAGCTTTAGTAGCTTTTAAAAAGCATTTAAATTGTATATTTTTAATTTCTAAACTTAATATCTAAAATATATAAGTGAAAATAATAGATACAAGCTTATTTAAATTTAAATAAATACTTTTTTAATAAACATTATTTCATTTTTTAATAAAAATTAGTTTGTTTAAATTTGAATTATGTGACACAATAATTCAAATGTGACACAATAATTCAATTATACATTTATATATGTATAAAGTTGGCCCACAAACTCAAATTTTTGAGTTTGTGGGCCAGAAAATGACAAAATAAAATATATACAACAAAAAATGTTGCAGAAAATGACAAAATAAAATATATACAACAAAAAATGCATAAATGAATGAAAAAATTTTTTTTAGCATTAATGTATCTACTTACCATTTCTAGTTCATATTCGCGTGAAAATCCAGAAGTAATTGCTTCAAACACACGTTTCAATGTAAAAAATGATTTTGTAAATCTAATAATTAAAAAAAATAAGTAAATAAAAAAATCAAACAAAACAAGAAAACTAATAACTATTTTTAAAAAAACAATAACAATTTAGTAATGTAAGTAATTGCAGTAATAGGTACTTAGGAAAGGATTTATTGTCCCTTTGTGACAATAAATCAAACAATGATACCATAAAAATAAAATTTACCTGTCAGATATTTCTGCCCATTTTTCTTTTAAGAAAGAGAATGCTAAATATCTTCCCGCAGCATTGTTATTGGAAACATACTGAACAACAAATGAAAAATCTTGGTCTTTTACAATAGTTTTGTTTAAAGCACGGTGTAAATATCTAAAAATATAGAAAACTATAATAATATGTAATAACAAAACATAAATATCTAATATGAAATAAATTTTAGGTTAACATTTTGTTTTACAGATAAACTAGGATTAATTTAATTACCTATCAATAAGCCATGTTTCCTGTGAAGCAGACATGCCATAAAACAGTTTTGTTCTTTCCGAAGCAACAGTGGAGGTTAGGTATTGATTGTATAAGAAATCCCATTCTTTCTCCCCACCATTATAAACACCATAGTAATAAACAATATTTCGAAAGTCTGGTGGTATACTACAAATATATCAAACTAATTTTAGTTATTATATGCTATAGCTGTTTGATCAATTACATGAATATCATATATTACTTGTTAGTGCTTGGTGAATTCATCCAGTTGTCAAAAAGTGTAGTGGCATTTTTTAAACAGTTGATATAACCACTACTACATGCAAAGGCAGCCACAATAACTTGTAAATGTCTTAAAAAAATAAACAAAAAACTTAAATTTAACTTTTTTGTAACTTTTTATTAAAAATAAAAATTAAAAAATAAATTTTTTGTTAAGATAGATTAAAAAAAAATATACTCAGCTAGCACCCATATGTTGGCCTAACATAAGAATAATAATAGAGGCATAACATTGAACCAACATCAGGACAATGTCACAATATGACTACTTTTGGACCTTTTGGACCAAATGCAGTGTGTTATGGGGGGAGGGGGGGTTAGATTTGAAGTAGTTATAGTGTTTTAATATTCTTAAAGTGTACAATAATTATGTAGTTAAAAATTACAAAACTAAAACACCATTTTTAAACATTTTCATACAAAATCAACAAAACGATTTTGTTAAATTTGTATAAACCTAATTTCTAATTAGTTGTTATTCATTTAAAACATGCAAAAAAGAATTATTAAAAACATTAATCATTGAATCACGAAAAAAGGTGGTAATGAGAAGAAATTTGTTTTTGTTTTCAAATTAGTAGTTATAATCTCACTATTATTATAAATAATTTTAAAAATATTTTCAAGTAAAATAACTAGAATTAGCTGAATCAGCAAAACTTGTACAAACCCTGGAAAACCAAGATAAAGTATTAAATTTGAAAAAAAGTCAAGGAAGAAATAAAGTATTAGAAGTTTTAGTTTTAGTTTAAGAAGAATTAGTTTTTTTTATACTCGAGGCTTTGTTCATTTTTTGACATTCATAGAAACTTTTGCTATTGTGTATTTCAAAGCTGAAAATTTCAATTGAGATTATGTCATCAATTTGAATTCATGAGAATTTAACCTATATTATATGCCACCATATCATGCATCTATTCTAGAGACAGCGGTTAAAGAAATAAAAAAAATCAATTTATTTGGATTGTTTTAATAAAGTTGTTTGTTTCATTTTTATGTTTTTTTCCATTTTTCAAATATTTACTATGATTTAAAGATAAAATAAATTCAAATTTTTATCATAATATTTTTTTTTTCAAAAACTTTTAAACACTTATCACAAAGCAAAGCTTAATAATAATATCAAAATAATAAATGATATTAAAGGCAGCCAACACAGAGCTTGGCATACATGTATTAGAATTAGGAAAATGAACATTTTAGACATTTAAAGAATTGTAAAAAGAAGCTTGTGCTTGATATTAGTGAGAACAACGATTTCAGTGGTACACATAAATAACTATTAGGAGATTGAATTCAGCAAGTAGCTTTCCTAATAGAGTAGCAAATGATGAGATTTCATTCACTTTTTATTAAAAACTATAGAGCTTGTCTGCTTTGCTTTTGTCTTTAATAAAGCTTGTTCATTAATAAGTCTGAGTGAGGAAGTGAGAGAAAACAAAATAACAATTTAAATTTAACAATTCAAAGAAATGTATTAGTTCTATGCATTTTTGAAATGAAATCTAAATTTTTTTTGAAGAATGTTAATAATCTCTGATAATATTCAATAATTTTCTGTTTAGATATAAATTGAAAAAAATAGGGGCAATATTAACTTGTTTCCTGACTTTTTTATAATTTTTAAAAACAAACATAAATGTTTATGCAGGTAATGAATAATAATTTTAAAATTAATATCATTAACAGGGGTGTGGAGTTGTAAAAAAAAGTAACGACTCCGACTCCGCCTCCAGTTGTTAAAATTTTTTGAGTACAACTCCAACTCCAGTTGTTGAAATTTTTTGAGCACAACTCCGACTCCAAAGCAAAATTTTTGAAAAATTCTTTGAATTCTTTAAAATATTACACAATAAGTTAAAAATTTCTTTTTTGTCAAATAGTATGAACATAAGGTTAATTGAATGTTTTTTAAATGCACGTGCAATACCGAGAAGTTTTACTATTGGAGTTGAAGTTGCGACTTTGTTTAGTGACTCTAACTCCGCAATGTTGTAACTCCGCAACTCCAACTCCACAATCCTGGTCATAAAATAACATTCAATTTAAATAAAAAACAACAAATTTTGTTGATTTTTATTTAAGTTGAATTTGTATGTAGGATTATTAGTACCTCTATGTATATTTTTATATGTTAGTTATTCATTATTTTGCTATGTTACTTTATTGATATTTATATATTTTTAAAAATTGAATGTATTTAATATTACATTATATTATTATATTACATTATTATATTTAATATTACTTAATATATACAATTTTGATTATTATTATATAAATCAAACGAAAAATTCTACTAAACTGTAAGGAGCTCTCAAGAGCAATTAAGATGAAAGATTCATAAGTAAAATGACTGTTTTATGTTTGAATATGTGCATAATTTGTATTACCATTTTATCATAATTATAATAACAACAGATTCTGATTTTTTTGTGTGTTATTTAAAAGTTATTTAAGATAAAGTTGTTTTTTTGATCTGATCTTCATGATCAACATTTTTTGATCAATGTAATTTTTTGATCTTTCTTTAATAAGTATCAAAGTTACAAAGTTTATGCAAAATTATTATTGAAAAAATGTTTTTACTAAATAATTTTTTTTAAATCATCAAATCATGATTTACAAAAAAAGCAAAAAACTAACAATAACAAAAATTATAAACAAAATTTACCTTTCTTTATAATTAGCTACATTTTCAAACCCATATATGTCAAACAATTTTCGAACTTTCTGAAGAAGAAATTTCTAAAACAAAATTATCGTTTGATTTAGATAAAAAAAAAAAACATTATTTAATTTTCAATCAGACATTTTGAGATCAAATGTGACTCCCTGATTGCATTTACATCATCAATATAGATAATTGCATAGATAAATAATCTCCTTAAACCATGAGCAATAACAAAAAATTTTTTAAGTTGCGGGTAAAATTTATTTGAAAGTGAAATATTATTTTTTAGGAAAAGCACTTTTTGCAGTTATCTAAGTTTTTTTTCAGTCTTCCATTAGCTTTTTTAAAAAATTTCATATTATTTATCAATTATTCCATACAAGTATAAACTAATTTAGAAGCTACTAATAAAATTAATGTAAAATTAATAATTCCTTTTCAAAATAGTTGGCAGAAAGTTTAAGAAACAGTCTATAAAAATAGAAGAGATACTGAACACAATAACGTTCTGAATAGTATTTCCAAAACTTCTTTATAGCACAAAATGTGTAAATATTTTCAAAATAAGAAAATTTTTTTAAATTTTATCATTTTAATTCAAGGCTTCATATAGTCATCATCCATTTTTTTTAAGGTATTTACTTTTTATATTATATTATTATACATTTATATATATATATATATATATATATATATATATATATATATATATATATATATATATATATATATACATTTTCTTTACAATTGCCATTTCTCAGACTATTTACTAATTTTGTTGCATATTTGTAGCCTGCGTAGGCATTCTTTGTATTTACAGCATAACCACATATGAAGGCACAACCATTTTTTAACATTTTTCTTTGAAATATGATATCTAATACTACAAAAAACATACCACGCGTTAGTAAAACAGTTTCCTTCATTTGGCTTATGTCAAAAGAGAGCCTATTACAATTCTGAGAAGTTGTGCATAATATTTATTTTGATAAAAATATTATATTTACATCATATTTTTCCAGACCTTTCTTTTGAGTATTAAGCATTAATTGATTTTAGTGTTAAAAATATGTGCTATCAGCATTATTTCATCAAGTAAGAACCATTTTTGATATCAACATAACCTAATAAGTAAGCTATGGAACTGTATTCTTTCTAAAACCTGTTCTCTGGGATAGAACCGCATAGATGCACAGGAGACACAACTGCATAATTTTGATATTTATCAAAGTTAAGTAATTGTGAATAACAATAATTACAATCTTCACACTAGAATGCGTCCATATAAAAACTAAAAAAATAACTATAAAAACCTGAATAGAAATAGTTTTGTTTTGAGATGTTGGAAATTAGATTTCATATTTTTTTAAATTTATTTTTTGTAAATGATTAAAATATAAAGCTAAAAGTATATCGAGAAAATTTAGACTGTAAATACAAAGAATGCCTACGCAGTCTACAAATATGCAACAAAATTAGTAAATAATCTGAGAAATGGCAATTGTAAAGAAAATGTATTTAGAAAAGTGTACCCCCAATGATTTTTGTGAGGGTGCGGTTGTAAATCACAATGGGGGCAAAACAGTTTTTTTCACTTAGTGTAATTTTTGAGTAATAACATTTTCAAAAACCGTTTAATTTTTTCCTTAATTGAATCAATTTAAAGCTTAATAATGTGGTTATAGAAATAAACTGTTAAGAATATACATTTTGTTTTTATTTTCATATAACATAAGTTCAAATGTTACGGGGGCGGTTATGCTAGGCTGACGAGATTTTTCTGAGTATATTTCCTAAATTCAACCGTAGCCCAAAAAACTTTGGGTTTTAATGATTTTATTATAAACCTTTTAATGTAAAAAAGGTTGAAAACACAAGTAAAATCTCTGTATTTTATACTTCGAAAAAAGGTTGAAAACACAAGTAAAATATCTGTATATTATACATTGAAAAATGTTTGACAACACAAGTAAAAACTATGTATATTATAATCAAAAAAAGGTTGAAAACACAAGTATAATATCTGTATATTATACATTGAAAAATGTTTGAAAACACAAGTAAAAACTATATATGTTATACATCAAAAAAAGGTTGAAAACACAAATAGAACATCTGTATATTATACATCGAAAAAGGTTGAAAACACAAGGGTGTATAGCCAATACAACCTATGATATATTATATAAAAATCATTTATAGATACTTTTCAGAATCTTTTGCTTTTTGTAACAAATATTTGTTTTCTTTTATTTCTTTGTAAAATTAATCGCATGTAAGACTAATGTTAATTTTTACTTTCATTACACTCTCAAGTGCACTAATTTTTAAATGGCTTTTGTCTTTTCTCCAATATTGACACACTAAACTAATGTAGAATGTGAACTAAGCGTTCACATTCTACATTAGTCCCTGGAACAGTAAATACTAAAGCAGCATTTCCAGCAGTTGAAGCTTTACTACAAAATTGCCATTATTTAAACCTTCTAAAACAATTTTCCATCTAGAAAATATAGGAACAGATTCAGCCTCCCAGTTTTCCAGATTTTTATCTAAACAAGCTTTGATAAAACAATAAGAATCAAAAATTTCATTATCATCTATGACAGAAATAGGTAATGATTTAGTTTTATTAAGGGAATAAATATACACTTAAAATCCTTATATGAAAATTTTTCCTTTAACAAAAGTATTTCATATTCCTTCCTTCATTGCAAAATTTACCAGACCACTTTTTTAAATAACCAATTATAGTGCTATAAAATTTCACTACAATAGAAATAACATGATCTCTATCTAATATTTCTCCTGCTTCTACTTTTTTTAAAAGATTATCTGCCATAAATGGTATAAATCTGCTTTCAAGTCTATTTTCATAATTTGCTAGTAGTTTGTAAAACTGAGTTGATACTTCCACTGCACTTTTATCGTTTCTTTCTATCTTTTTCACAGTCTCACCAAACAAATGAAATTATAATTGAAGGAAAAGCAACTAAAATTCAGAAGATCCAGAATTAAAAAAATTAAAAATTGCAAGTGGTGCATTTTCCTCACTTAGAAAGTATGACTTCAAAGGTTCATACATTCTAAGTATTCTGTCTATGCATGGCGATAAAGATAGCCATCGTGTTTTTGAATGTTATAGAACCATTTTAAATTGGCATCCAATGAAGACACAAAATTCTTTCAACGTTTCTGTTCGAACAGTAAATATATCAAAATGATGATATATTTTAAACATTATTTTTTCTATATCTATTGGAATTATCTTTGAAGTAGCTGCAGATAGGACATTATGCACTATATGAGCAGCGCAGCCTATTGTCAAAATTTCTCTCTTTAAATCTTTTTCAAGCTTTGAATGAATATTACCTTCAGTTTTTTTACTTGGTAAAGCACCAAAGTTAACTGCTGCATTATCTGCTGAAAATCCAATTATTTTATCATGTATGTTGTAAAAATTTATATCTTCTAAAACAACTTTTGTTATTGTTTCTGCTGTTTCATTTGGAAGATTATGAATTTTCAAAATACTATACTTAATTTCAATAGCAGGTTTAACAACACAGTATCTTACTATAATAGATAGAAGTTTCGTATTTTTGTGGTTCAATGTATCACATGCCACAACAACAAATTTTGCATTCTTCAAGTCTTTGTTTAACAAATCTTCAGACCAATTTAAAATTATATTATTTACAAGACACTCTGACTTGGTTCATCCACACGCAAACTTATAATCACAGGATTTTCTCAATAAATTTGATGTGCAGTCCATATCCCTAAAAGAATGATCGTGCTTTACATTATGGTATGACCATAGAAGTTCAAGGGCTGTAAGTTTTGCTTCATAAGTAGTTAAATCCTTACAGCAAAAAAAGTCTCTAACTTTTTGTGTTGTAGAAACTGATGAACATTTTTTATGCTTTTTTGAAGCTGCGTGTTGAATAATATCAAATTTGCCTTTATTAATTATAGAAACTGCTGTATTGTATATAGTGCAGAAAAAGCTATGTTGATCACTTTTCACTCTTTTGGCAAATGCAAAGGTTTCTTCAAATATATCCAAAAATTTTCACTTCCCTCTAGACATTTTCATAAAAACTTGATTGCTATGCGTCCGCAATTAAATTATTGTCAAAAAAGTTGAGTTGTTTTTGACAGAACAGTAACGATAAAAATCTGTTTAAAGTTCGGCGCAAAAAGTTAAGATTTTACCTTGTTTAGCACAAAATTTATTATTTTCTTTTAAATAAGAAAGTTTTTGCTCAATAAAAGAAAATATATCCATCATAAAAAAAAAGAATATATTAAAGGATTTAAAAAAAAAAGAGAGAGTATGAAAGGTTTTACTTCAAAAAGAGTATAATACTCTAAAAAAGAGTATGTCTGGTCAGCCTAGGTTATGCCCCAACTTCCCCTATATATATATACTCACAGGCCTTGTTATGAGATTTTGTTGCATAGCGGAAAAGCGCAATGTGAATAAATAAAACTTTATTAAATAAAGATATTTATATCGTTAAAAGTTTAATTGCGTCAGTTGCGTATTTTAAAATACCTCATTGTAATTAAATTCAAAAACACATTAAAAATTAATGTAAGTCTTTTAAAAGAAATATCTTCAAATTAAACAATATTGCTATAAAAAAAGTTATAAATTAAATTTAAATGATAATTAAAAAAAAATTTCCTTGCTTTAAAATCTTATACTTATTTAAACTTATTTTTTTTTCTTTAAAACATTCTTTGTTTGTTTTTTTTTTTAAAATAAGGGGACACTTGTTTATGGTTGATTTTCTTTAAGGGATATAAGTGTACTTACTACACAATTAGATTGGGTTTTCCTCCTTTTAAAAAAACCTTTGCGCTAACTGGCTTTTGATAAAATAAAAATTGTAATTAAACAAAGATTACCGCAATTTTTAAAAGAATTTTAAATAAATTAAATCAAATAAATTATTTAAACTATGAATAATAATAAAATTAATTTAAATTTAATAAAATAAACTAAATATATATATTTAAAAAAAAAAAAAAATAGAAAAAAGGATATCTATCTGTTTTTTTATCTAATAAAAAAAATATTCCATAGATGTTTTTTTACAACAATTAATTACAGTTTAATGTTTTCCTCATAATCGGTTTTAAAAGACTTTTTAAAATAAACTTATTGAAAAAAGTTTTTGCATAACGTAAATTGCGAAACGCATACGTGAAATCATAAAATTTAAATAGGGAAACGCTTCTCAACAAGGCCTGTATAGAATGAATATGTTAATATATATATATAGAATGATTATGTTAATATAAACTGTATAAACTGTATAAACTGTATTCTTTCTAAAATGTGTTCTCTGGGACAGAACCGCATAGATACACAGGAGGCACAACCCCATAAATTTGATATTTATCAAAGTTAGGTTATATTAATTATTAAAATTACGAATAACAATATTATTATCTACAAAATTTATTATCTACAAAAACACATTATTCAAACCAGTGTTTGGAACTGGAACTTACCTGAAACTTAACTGAAATTAAAATGTTGTATGTAATGCAAACATTTTAAAGTAACTTGAATTAAAATTATTACATTTTTTTTAATTAAACATTTAAAAAAAGGATATCTATCTGTTTTTTTATCTAATAAAAAAAATATTCTACAGATGTTTTTTCCGCATAATCTGTTTTAAAAGACTGTTTAAAATAAATTTATTGAAAAAAATTATTGCATAACATAAATTGCAAAACGTGTACGTGAAATGGTGAATACGCACCTAAAATTCAAATAGGGGAACGCTTCTTAGCAAGGCCTGTACTCATTTATAGAATGAGTATGTTAATATAATAGTAAATAAAATAAACTGATAAAATTATTTACTTTAAACAAATTGGAAGCTTTTCCACCTTGTGGTAACAATGAACGTATTGATGTTGTAGCATCACGTACAGCTGCCCACGGGATGTATTCAGTTTCATTACCAGCATAAGCAATCAAATCCAAAGCAACAGTATAGCTAACAAGACCAGAACTGAAAAAGAAAGTCATAGACATAAACGTTTTTATCGAATTTTTTTAAATAATTAAAAAAAAAATCAACTTACTCAGCAAAAGCAAAAACATCAGATATTAATCCAGCACGATCTTTTACATCAAATATCTAAAATTATTTTTACATAAACACATAAGGCTCAATATAAATAAAAATTTATTGTCGTGGTCCACTTAATACTTTTATTCTTTTAAATTTAAAAGCTAAAAAAAAAAACAATTTCAATTTTCATATGTTATTTTATAATAAACTTAATGAAGCTTTAGGTATTTTTGTTTCTATAAACATTCTAGTTTAAAGCTTTAGGTATTTAGTTTAAATAGTTTTACTGTATGAAATTTTGTGTGTACAGCTCAAAATAGAACTTTTTTATCTTGTGTTTCAAAATTCAAACTCAAATTTCAAATTTCAATTTGATATAAACTATTTAATCTATAATTCAAAAATCAAAGTTTTGTTTTGATTGTCCTCTCAAACAAAAATTGTGCACACCATGTCATACTTGCTCAATTATTTATGTCCTACAAAGCTAGTTAAATAAGAAATAGAATATCATGCTCTTTACCATCCCTTTCATAAGCAGAAAGCACAAAGATTATTTAACTTATTTTTGTTTTTGCAAAATATTTTATACAGCTTTTAACTTCAGTTTTGTCATAAGATTGTAATGTGTTTCATTAACATCGTTATAAAATCATTTAACTGCTTAAGGTGTTCAAATAAAGACATTAAGCAATTGAATGCATGCAGTTTTTTGCCGTAATAAAAGTCCTTCATTTTTAGATAATGCCTGTCCTAACCTAAAATCTGTACTGAAGCTCAAGTAGGTGGCAAGAGCTTCAGTACATATAACAAATACCATGTGCTTAAGGACACAACTTCATTATATATTTGGGGGGTTTAGTTTTTAAAACGTGAGCTTTAATTTTTCAGAAAAAGAAGGAAAAAAAAGATAATTAAAAAAAAAATTGCTACCCCAACCAGAACCCTCAGTCAATGTAGTGGCACTTCCTTGCATGCTCTACCTAGATAGTCTGCCTATGTATTTACTGAAGCCCCTGCAGCTAACTATGCTGCATTCACATATGTATATTCATATATATATATATACATGCATGTATAAATATATATATATATATATATACATATACTCTTGCATGTCTCTTGCGTAGCATCAAAAAATATTTCCCATAAACTGTAGTTTTAAAGAGCGCGTTAATAAACCAGACCAGAAAAAGTTTTAAAAATTAATTTTTTTTTTTTAATTGATAGACTGCCTGGCCAAACCAAACCCTTAGTCGATGTAGCAGCACTCTCTTGCGAGTCAGGCTATTTGTCAGTCGTTGTAGCAGCACTCCCTTGCGAGTCAGGCTATTTATCAGTCGATGTAGCAGCATTCCCTTGCGAGTCAGGCTATTTGTCAGTCGATGTAGCAGCACTCCGTTGCGAGTCAGGCTATTTGTCAGTCGATGTAGCAGCATTCCGTTGCGAGTCAGGCTATTTGTCAGTCGATGTAGCAGCACTCTGTTGCGAGTCAGGCTATAAGATAGTCGATGTAGCAACATTTACGCATGTTTAAAAAATGTTTTTTATTAAAAACACCACTAATTAAAAAAAACTTTCTAGTCGTTATAATTGCGGTTTTTTAAAAAAGCAATTAAATTTAATGTACTTCCGCATAAATTAATTGCTTTGACATTTCGATGACAATCAAAAACAGCTTAAGAGACGACGTAATTAAAATTGTAGTCGTAAGAGACTTTTTTTACATTAAAATGCTCTTAAAGCGACACTATATGGGTATATATATATATATATATATATATATATATATATATATATATATATATATATATATATATATATATATATATATATATATATATGCTGCATGGGGCTTTCAATGGCTGGTGAACTTTAATTCAGATAAAACTGAATCACAATAATCTAGATCTTCCTATATTTATGAACAGTAATTTACTCAATGAGTCATCTACCCTTCATCTTCTAGGACTAACTCTTACTTCTAATCTTTCTTGGAAACCATATATTAAATCAATTGAAAAACTAGTATCTGCTAAGGTTGCATCTCTTTATAGTGCTTGCCACTTTCTTACTCTCGATTCTTTTTTTTATCTCTATAAATCTCAAATCTATCTTTGTATGGAATACTGTTGCTATATCTAGCGCGGGTCATCCAATGACACCCTTTCTCTTTTAGACAAGGTGCAAAAACGCATTGTAAACATAGTTGGAGCTGCTCTTGAAGCTAACCTCAAACCATTATCAAATCGTTGTAATGTTGCTTCTCTTTCCCTTTTCTATAAATACTATAATTTTCTAAAGAGCTGGCATCTCTTGTGCCATCTACTAAAAATCATTCTCATGTCTTTTGTAATTTAATTAATTCTCATTTTGATTTATAAGTGAGTTTTCAAAACAGATAGTTAAGTTTAAGTTAGCTTAATTTTGTGTCAACACTAAAAGTATTATTGCCTAATTAAAAGTGATCTTGTATTATTTGGTGAGCTACATTGATTTTTGTACTTTATATACAAACATATAACTGTGCATATAATAATTTATTAGTATCTTACTTTTTTTGTTTTCTATAATTTCTAGAATATAACATGTTGTTTAAAGTTTCAAAGAACTTAATCCAGTTTCAAACACCATCAAGAAGAGGCAAAGTAGCAGTTTACAAAGCATCCTTGGGTGAAAGAAGTCATATGCCTCAGAAAAACAATCAGTTGGTGCTTCAAATTTCTTGAATCCACCACCAAAGGAGAAAAAAGAGAATCATTGTAATTATTGTTGAGCCTCAAGCCCTATGGAGCAAAAGATTGAACTTTCCGCATGTAACTGATCAAGTCATTTGTATAAAATTAGCAAAACTTTTGAAAACTATGAGGGCTGCAGAAAGAAACAAAACTTTAATGCATTGAATAAACTGTTTAACATCACTAAGGTTAAAGATAAATGGTTGTGCAACAAGGATGAGAACCTGTATAAACTGCAAATTGAGAGCAAAGGCCAGGTTGGTTATTCCACTGGCAAACCTGCTATTGCCAAGACCATCCACCCGTGCAAATGAAAGAAGGTAATCAAAGCAACATTGTCCACAGTTGCCAGTACAGCACCACCTGATTGGTCTGTAAGTAGTATGGACTCCAACTCATCAGAAAACAGCAGACACTTCTTGGCATAATGAGATTGAAGCATAAACAAGAAAAAGGTAGCAAAACTCAACACCCATTGCAAGTTGTCTTGTTACAATCTTAAAGCTGTCTTTCCACAGAGCAGCAAAGGTATGCCGCCAGCTTTCTGGGGAGGGCATTAAAGTCCCAACTTTATACCAGTCAGCGATATACGAAATTATATACATAAGAGCTGCTATATACAAAAGAGCATACACTTTCACAGCAAACAAGTAGATGGCTTTGAATATCAAGTCAAAGTCCTTAAGAATGAAGCAAAAGAAATTAAGTTGACTATGCTCAAATTGAAGAATGGGAAGCTCAAGCAATTGCAAAAGATGTGTTAGAGGATTTTAACCTGGAAGAAAAGAACAACCTGTGATGATTGTTGATTGTGGGGAACACCTGTGATTATTGTTGCCAATACAGCAAATATGAATACTGACAAGAAGACAAGAAGAAGTTGTTTGGCTGCACCAAATGTTCAAAGAGAAAGGTAACTACAAACCCAAGTTTATCAGTTGCCAACACCATTGCATTTTTGCATTGTTATGGATGATGAGCTCAATGGATTGACTAAATCACCAATGATTGAGTATTTCTTTGTGAAGGATTTGATGAGCAATTATGGTAAATTGAAATCGGAAACAGCAACGGTAAAAATGAGATTAAGAAAACAGGTGGCTGGACAGAGAACATGAAGTTTTTTTAACCATCTCACTCATGTCTTCCTTCATCACACTGAGATGAATAAGGTTATAAAACCTTTATATACACTACCGACAAAAAGTTTGAGGCAGGGTAAAAATTTATGATTTTGAGATGTAAATAAACTTAAATTGTTTATTTTTTCAACTTCAATGAGTGTATTTATGTTTTAATTTATGATTCTAATATATCACTCGTGATTAAAACTGTTTATAATATTTTAATCAACAGTGGATACCTGATACATTATAATCTACATTTCTTATTTATTTAAAAAACAAATATGGGCACTTGTTGCTCCAAGTAGAATATTGCAGTTAGTTTAAATTAGTATTTCTTTGATTGAATATCATTGTGAGTGGACTTTCATTACCTTGCAAATAATAACATACTGAAAGTTTATATTTTATTGGCTCCATCACAGTTTGGGGATGTTTTGGTGGAGAAAATGTTGGATTGATCGACAGAATTGAAGGAATAACGATGAAAGAAATTTATAGAGAAATTTTGGAACAACAAGTACTCCTGTCTGGTGAGAGATTATTTCCAGATCAATATGTTTTTATGCATGATAATGATCCAAAGCATACCAGCAAAATTTCTAAATTGAATTTAGAAGACCTACAAAGCCAAAAAGTACTAAAAATAATGGATTGGCCACCACAGTCACCGGATCTCAATCCGATTAAGTTGTTATGGGAAGAACTTGACAGAAAAGTGTGAGAAATACAACCATCTTCTCTAGAAAACCTTTAATATACATATACATATACATTTATATATATATATTTGTATATATATATATATATAATATATATATATATATATATATAAATATATACATATATATATAATATATATATAAATATATATATATATATATATGTGTAAATATAAATATATATATATATATATATATATATATATTTATATATATATATAT
>NC_061168.1:13397319-13399819 GCF_022113875.1 Hydra vulgaris
TTTTTTAAAAGCCCTACATTAAAAACATTTACTTTTAATGTGCAAAACTTGTTGATTGTGTGCGTATAATAATTAGTTCTAATATTTGGCGTTTCATCAACATTTACTTTTAATGTGCAAAACTTGTTGATTGTATGAATTAATGATTAGTTCTAATATTTGGCATACAGAGATTTTGTTTTGATTCTATTTCTTTTAAAAATCTTGTGCACCATGAGATGCAACCGAAAAAATTTTTAAAAACTAATCATTAACTTCAAAAATGAAATAATGAAATAACATAGAAGTAACATAGCAACAAAAATTCTTTTACTGAATAATATTACTAAATGTTAACAATATTATTCATTAATATTAACAATATAATAAACAATTAAATCACTCAGTCACTCTATCTCCTCTGAAATTGGCTTTAGGTTAGGCTCTTCACAAAATCCCCTAAAAGATACAGAGTGCTTCCATCACTTTCAAATTGGAGGAACCTGAGCCTCATAATCTCTTTGTTTTTGTCAGTTATTATTTGTGAAAAAAGTGCCAACAGAAAAAACTCTTCATTCAGATACCAATTATGTTTGATAAGAGCATAGTTTGTACCTGGATTTTTTTTCAACAATTATAAAATCATGATATGCTACAGTTTCAGTTTCTCAACTAAAATCAAATAATTGACTAGAGCATCAGCTGCAAGCGAGCATTTAATCCACCATTGTGGATTAAATGGTAGAAGAAATGATATAGCTCTCTTTGCAGGCAGACACATACTGCAGCATGCTGTCCTAGTAATGTTAATGAATCAATTCTTTAACAATAATTAGTCTATTACTTAAATGATTCTTTAGTCCATTACGTAAAAGCTTTCATTATTTCTAGAGTTTGTTTAAAAACATTTTTTGAATAAAAAATTAAAAAAACTATTAGTATATCACAAAATGTAACAAACGATTGCTTTGTTAGTCTTACCTGATTTCAAAGATTTTCAATTATTAGTAGATTTTTTGTTACAAAAGAGACAAATTAACAATTGCTAAAAGAAAAATTTCTTCAACAACATGTTTATTAACCCTTTATTTCATATAGTATCTAATATGATACAAACTCAATTTACTTGGCATATACACACAAATAGTCTTTAACCTACTATTGCTTATTGTATCTACTTTGTTACATAACCGTTGTAGTGGAAAAACAAAGAGATTTCTCCTGTTCTTGATATCAATAGTCATTAGATACTTCTTGAGCGCAACTTTTTTAAACAACTTTTATAACGTTTTCATTGGCAACTTAGAGAGTTTGTATATATTTTAACTCTATTATTTGTTCTGTAAAAAATATTTTGTGACTAAATGGTAAATAGCGCACAACATACATAAACTAATTTAAACATTCATAGAATTATAATGTAAATGTTTATCTTTTAAGCTTTGTATTTAAAATGCTACATTATGCACTCATATCTCTAGTAATGACAAGTTATCAAAAATAAGTTATAGATCTAATATAAATAACAACATTACATTAAGTAAAATCTGGAGTAAATGTTTCAAAGTTAATTTCATTTAAATTTATAATTTAAAATGGAAGGTTTTTTTGGTGTGATTTTTGCCGCTATTTTTACACTTTAGCATGACATTGACATATTTCCAGGCCAAACATACAACTGCTACAACTATGGGAAGCAGTCATTGTTAATTCTGAAAGTGATATTTTATACATTTGTTAGATGTAGCCTCTGTCAACGCCTGATTGCTCTTTTGTTGAGCTTTAAAACAAAAAGGAACTTTCACATATTTTTTAGTAGTAATATCTTAAAAGTTTCTTAAGTTATAATAGGGCTTCTAGCACCAGTTTCTTATTTATATTAACTTAAAAATAATTGCATAGTTAACAATTATGAAATTTTTTTAACGGTGGGTAAAACTTGTTAAAACTGTGGTGAGGAGACTTGTTCATCTTGGTTCTATTCTGTCTTTTCTCAGCAACTTTTGCATGGACCTTGTCAGTTCCTGTATAAGACATTTTCCAGTCATTTATTATGCTTTGCATAAAAGCAATGTTTGCAATTAATAATTTCTTTTTCTTTAGTCATTCTATGTTGTTTCTGAGCATATCCTGTAGAACAGATTTCTTATAGAATTTCATAATAGCATCAAATGTTGACAAAAATTTCCTGATTCCTGGGTTATTTAATTGTCTTTGATTCTTATTGTATTTCATTAACATTATACATTCATGGTGTGCTTCCATGATTATTTTGCCAATGTTGTTTTTTTCACTTATTGGAGGGATATTTGTCTTCATATAATACTTCAGAACATTAGTTCTGTTTTGGTGCAGCATTAAGATTAAATCTTTAAATCGTTATAGGCTTGCAAAGAACTTGTTTCCTTGTTGACAGTTTTTGCCTCTTGTTTTCTTTTTTTCTAAATATCAGGAGTGGTCCCTTGTATCATTTGTATGTTTCAATTATTATGTCTAGTTTCCATTATTGTACATTTATATT
>NC_061168.1:13404819-13419819 GCF_022113875.1 Hydra vulgaris
TTACAACCTAAACAGATTTTTATCTTTAAATTTAACTTTATCAATCAGCAATCTAAAACAGATTTTTATATTATTACAATCTAAAAGCTAAAATGTTGAAACAGTATAATTTTCTACCTTCAGAATGGATTTGTTTGTATCTGCCTCTTCTAAGCGACTCTCTGCTTAACCTTAATTCTGTGATCCTTTAAGATAATTGACAATTCTAAAGATAAATAGAGTTTGATCTCTTATACTGATACCAGTTCTCATACAAGTTGGTGTGGTTGATGCAATCAAACTCTCCCTAGTGATCTCCTTGTTTACTGCTAAGGCTGAGCAACCAGATCTGTATCTTGATTTAGGTCTATCAGGCTTATCATCCAAAGTTGGTTCATTGCTTAAATCAGGATGATAATCTTCTCTATCAGGTTACAGCTTAGGAGGACCTATCAAAGATGTTTTTTAGAATAATGAAATCAAAAATTTTTATCTCTTGCATGACATGATATTAAAAAGGGGGGGGGGGGGAGAGAGAAATGACTAGGAAATAATTAAAAAATACTTTGATCCTGACCTCTGACTCTTCATTAACGCAAGCACTGATAAACATTTTTCTGTCTTGTCTTTAATCTTGAAGAAAGTCTAGAACTTCTTATATTGTAGCACTGTCTCTTGGCATAGAAGTATCATGACATATGGTGTACTCAAACCGTTGTGAACTGATGTCAAACAGGTTATCTGTCATTATCAGGAACTTTTCTTGCTGCTTTTGAAATGCATTTGGTTTCATTTTAAGTGTTTTTTCATTACAAACAGCTTTATATTGCTTGTAAATTTCTAGAAACTTATTTAGAATGCTTACTTCTAAAAGAACATAATTCTGGAAACCACAAGAGGCCTAAACATTTACAATACTCTGGAGCAAACAGTATTCTCCAGTCACAGCATTGCAAGGTCCATCAGTTCCTATGCACTTCATATCTCCAGAAGATGTCTTTTGTGCACAAGCAAGGTTAGTCTTGATTGGTCTGAATCTTTTAACCTTGGAGGAAATAACATACAGAAAATATCTAGTAACATGACCATTAGTAGGCAATTGCCTGCTAAGTTATGTTTAGAAATTTATGTTCAAAAATTTCTGCATAATATTTTGTTATTGTTTATTAATGATTGGCAAAACACTTAAGTAACCCTTAGCTGCATTAAAACATTAAAACCCTTAGCTGCATTAAAACAGTGTCAGGTCAGGAGTATGGTCTTCATGATCATCCTGCTAATGGTAACATGTAACCCATTGCAACCTGTTCCATGTTCTGCTGCCTTGCAGGATTTGCTATATAAGCAAAGGCTGGAAGGAGTGTTCCTCCTGTCATCAGTACTATCTTATATCAGTCATGCCTATAGTAATTTTTTTTTTTTTTTTTTTTTTTTTCCATATAGTTGGAGGTGCCTTAGTTACTGTATTAGCTCACCTGTAATCTACGTTATATGTATGTTTGTGTTCTGTCTGAACCTCTGGCGCGGTGTTTGCTCACCCGTAAGTTACTTTATGTTCTTTATGTATGTCTGTGTTCTGTCTGAACCTCTGGCGCGGTGTTCGCTCACTCGTAAGTTACTTTATGTTTATGTTTATGTTTTTTTATGTATGTTTGTGTTCTGTCTGAACCTCTGGCGCGGTGTTCGCTCACCCGTAAGTTACTTTATATTTTTTATGTATGTTTGTGTTCTGTCTGAACCTCTGGCGCGGTGTTGACTCACCCGTAAGTTGACTTATGTTTGGTTGTGTTCTGTTTATATTCGAATGCAGCATGAGCTCAGTAACTAACTACTTACTCCAACTACAAAACCTACACTCACCTTAGACTTCTGTATTTTGTTAGATGCAGTGTTTTTTCTAATGCACTTCCAAAATGTCATGCCTGGTTTTCTCAAAGTACTGTTGCGGGAAGTAACTCCTTTTAACTACTCCAGGTCAGGTCAGGATAATCGAGATCAATCTTGCTACTGGTATCACGTAACCCAGTACCACCTGCCACAAGCCCTGCTGCCTTGCAGAGTGTGCTCTTCTTATGCAAAGGCTAGGAGAAATAAACTCAGACTAAAAATTCCCCTGCCTTGGGGCTCTTGGTTGAGTAAAGGCTAGAGATGGTGTCTCGATAAAAACACGGCAGATGTTAACTGCATCCTGTTACTGTCTTGTAGAAGGCTTCCTAGGCAAAGACTTTAGAGGTAAGCAGAAAAATTCTGCTAACCAGCCTCGAACCCTTTCTTTATCTATTAGGCTGGCGTAGATGTAACCTGTGTTACATTGTTTCCTGCCTAGGATGATGAATACTGGATCTCCTTGACTCTACTCATAGAATTTTGCTTATGCCTCATTGATAATAGCTATGCAACTCTTCCTGTTATCTCCATATGAGGGTACAGCTCTAAAACTCAGTTTAATGGTTCTGAGGCCGACTGGTAGTAAGATTTCCCAAACTCTGTGGTAGCTCTCAGAGAGGCTGATTTCATCAACAGCTGCAAAATATCAGAGTATTAACAGTGCCATGTTGCGCATGGATGGTGTCCCTGTTAATGCTTTTGGTGTGCATTGTCAAGGCCACATAAGGAGCCCTATGTCACGGCTTAGGGTTAATTAACAGGACTGAGACAACTGCATAGCTCATTGATTAGGAGGCTGTGCTCTATCTATGAATGAGTCTAGTTCTCATTAAACCCAAATCATGACCAAAGTAACCAAAAACTTAAAACCTAAAAAACCATCCCCACCACCTAATATTTTAATATATCTTTTACAAATATTCGCGGTCTACGAAGCAACTTTCCATCAGTTGAGTCTTACCTCCTGCAAAATTCACCAGACTAGCTTGCACTCAGTGAAACAAATTTAAGTTCTGCAATTCCTTCTTCAGATGTCAGTGTTGATCGGTACTATCCTTTGATTCGTAAAGACTCCAATAGTCACATGCTAGGTTTAGGGGTATACATACGCATTAATTCCCCTATTTGTCGTGAAATCAGGTTCGAATCCTTTGACCATTCTTTTATGTGCTTTCACCTAGCACCTCTTCACTCTATCACCTTTCTCTTTGTTCTTTATCGTTCTCCTACTTCCCATGATTGCACTCTTTTAGATGTTATCTCTGATCAAATTGACCATGCCCTCTCTCTTTACTCCTCTGCCAATATTGTTGTTGGTGGTGATTTTAATGCCCATCACACTGAATGGCTTGGCTCTAACAGCACTGATCCTGCTGGCACTAAAGCCTTTAACTTCTCCGTTTCTCAATCTCTTACTCAGATAGTTAACTTTGTGACTCGTTTTCCTGACAACCTTATCATTTAACTTCACTCCTTGACTTATGTCTTGTCTCTGACCCTAGCTTATGTTCAGTTTCCCCCTTTTCTCCCTTAGGTGGTTCTGACCATGCAATGATCTCTATAAATCTTTCTTCTCATACTTCTTTTTTGGGCTCACCTTATCATCGCACCACCTACTACAACCCTAAAGCTGACTGGGATTCCTTTTGTGATTTTCTTCGTGATGGTCCTTGGGCTGATGTTTTTTCTCTCTCAGCTGACAAATGCGCCTCCTACGTAACCTCCTGGATTCAGGCTGGAATGGAAGCTTTTATTCCTTCTCGTCGGTTTCAAGTCAAGCCTCATTCTACTCCATGGTTTTCTCCTTCTTGTGCGGCTGCTATATCCAATCGTAATCATTTTTTTCATCTTTTTCAAAAGAACAACTCTCTTGAGAACAAACGGCTTTTTATTATTGCAAGAAATCGATATAAAAAGGTACTTTCTGATGCTAAACTCCATTATTCTCAGTTCACTAAATCTCGCATCTTATCACAGAAGTTAGGCTCTAAAGACTTTTGGAAAATCTTCAACAGCATTGTTAACAAGGGTAGATCTAACATTCCATCTCTCATTCATGGGACTGATCTTATTACCTCTCCCAAGGATAAGGCAGAACTATTTGCAAAGAACTTTTCTTCTAATTCCACTCTTGAATCTTATGGACATTCTCTTCCTTCCATTCCAGTCAAACAGGTTGACCCATTGTTAGACATTCAAATCACTCCGGCTTCTGTTGCTAAAGTCATGTCTCAATTAAACTCGTCTACAGCTTGTGGTCCAGACAACATTCCTGTCACAGTCTTGCAGAATTGTTCTCCAGAACTTTCTTCAATTCTCTCTAAACTATTTAACAAGTGTTTGACTGAGTCTTGTTTTCCTGCTTGTTGGAAAATGGCATCTGTGGTTCCAATATTCAAAAACTCTGGAGAAAATTCTGACCCCTCCAATTATCGTCCGATCAGTCTTCTTTCTGTTATTAGCAAGGTCTTTGAGTCTTTGATCAACAAATTCCTCACATCTCATCTTGAGTCAAATAAACTGCTGTCAGACAATCAATACGGTTTTCGATCCTCTCGCTCTACGGCCGACTTGCTAACTGCTGTAACTGAAAGATTTTATCGTGCATTAGATGGAGGCGGTGAGGCTAGGGCGGTTGCTCTCGACATATCTAAAGCTTTCGACAAAGTTTGGCATGCTGGTCTTCTCCATAAGCTTGTTTCATATGGTGTTTCTGGGAAAGTTTTTGAGATTATCAAATCATTTCTTTCTAATTGGTTTATTTAAGTCATCCTTGAAGGCCAACACTCTTCTTTATTTCCAGTAACTTCTGGGGTTCACCAAGGTTCCATCCTGGGCCCTGTTTTGTTTCTTATCTACATAAATGACCTTTCTGACAACCTTTCATCTAAAGTAGCTCTTTTTGCTGATGACTCAACTTTATACTCCTGTCTTGACAAAAAGTCTTCTCTTTTCGATCGCCTAGAACAAGCAGCTGATCTTGAATCTGATCTCACTTCAGTAATAGATTGGGGTTCACAGTGGCTTGTGAATTTCAACTCTAAAAAAACCCAATTGCTTACTGCAAACAACTACCGTAATATGTTCAACATTCCTATATTAATGAATGGCAATCCTCTTACTGAGTCGTCCTCTTTACGTCTTCTTGGATTATCGCTTACTACTGACCTTTCATGGAAACCATATATACAATCGATTGCTAAATTAGCTTCTGCTAAGGTTGCTTCTCTTTATCGTGCTCGCCATTTCCTTACTTCTGATTCCATTCTCTACCTCTACAAATCTCTTATTCGTCCCTGTATGGAATACTGTCATATTTGGGCTGGTTCTTCTAACGATTCACTTTCTCTTCTTGACAAGGTCCAAAAACGCATTGTAAATGTTGTTGGACCTGGACTATCTGCTAAGCTTGAACCTCTTTCCCATCGTCGTAAAGTTGCATCTCTTTCTCTTTTCTACAGATACTATCATGGTCACTGCTCAAAGGAGTTATCATCTCTAGTTCCATCAACTAAAATTCATTCTCGTTTTACTCGTCATTCAGCTAAGTCTCATTCATTTACTGTATCTGTCCCTGCATGCTCTAAAAACTTTTATTCATCTAGTTTTTTTCCCCGCACTTCAATCCTTTGGAACTCTCTCCCATCTTCATGTTTTCCTCACTCATACAACCTTCAACTTTTCAAGTCTTCTGTCAACCGTTTCCTTGCTCTATAACTCTGTTCTTTTTTTTTTTCCTAGTAACTCCCAACTTAATAGTGGTTGCTTGCAGTCTTGTTGGGAGTGAATGCAAATAAAAAAACAAAAAAAAAAAAAAAAAGTAGAGCTCAGTGGAGTTTTGAGAAGATAGACAGGTCTTCTTGGGTTGTAATTGATTTACAGCTCCTTTTTTAGCTTTAGCTTTTCCCATTTTTCAAATATTCAAATGTTTGAACAAAGAACTGATTTAAATATTTATAAAGTTAAATATAAAAATTAATAAACTGTACATTTAAGCGTATTGAGTAATAATATAATAAGAACTTAATGGCAGACAGTAGTAATGGTGGGGTAGTGGGATCCTCAGACTTAGAGTAAGGATAAAGGGGCAGAGGAGTCGGTGGGGTTTATCAATATGATTATGAATAAAATAATATAAATAGAAACAAACAAAAGTGTTTTTATTGTATATCAGCATTAATCAACTATTTCCTCTGTTACATAAGCTTGAACAGGTAAATGATATATAGCAAAATCCATAGAACACCTTAGCTAATTTTTTTTTTTTTGCATTTTTGGGTCAATCTAATATATATATATATAATATATATATATATATATATATATATATATATATATATATATATATATATATATATATATATATATATATATATATATATATATATATATATATATATATATATATATATATATATATATATATATATATATATATATATACATATATATATATATATATATATACATATATATATATATATATATATATATATATATATATATATATATATATATATATAAATATATATATATATATATATATATATATATATATATATATATATATATATATATATATATATATATATATATATATATATATATATATATATATATATAAATATATAATGGGGTGACGCAAAAATGCAAAAAAAAAAAAAAAAATGTGTTGAGTCTTAATTACGTAGAATTAAGACTATGACAGGCAATTGGAAAATATAGTGTTCAGAAACCAAAATAATTATTAATGCTGTTTTTAAAAAAGTTTAAGTTATCTTTATCTATTATCCATTGAGGAAGAGAATTCCAATCGTTTGTAACTCTGTTTGTGAAGAAAAGGTGACGAATTCTCAAATTGGTAAACTGTCTGCGTATTCTACAATTGTTACTTCTACTTGATCGTTCCAGCACAAAATTTAATGGAGCGTGGTGAAAATTAACAATATCTTTTCCTTTTGAGATCTTATACATTTGAATGAGATCACCTCTTCTTCTATCATGCAAAGTTGGCAATTTAAGCATCTTTAATCTTTCTTCATACAAATTCCTTTTTAATTCCTTGTTAATTTTATCTAGGAATGTTTTGCTGACAACGCTGAGTTCACTTTTTGTTAGATTTAACAGGCAGCAAGGTTTTTGTTTTTCAAAGTTGTTTTTGTGGTCTTTTAATGTAATTAATGCTTGTGATTTGGCAAATATATTGATTTGTTTGTTTATATTTAGTTTATTTGATATGCTTTTTGCTTCAAGGTTGATTGAATTTTCTAGTTTTTTAGGTGCTTTTTTGTATGTTTTTGTGATATTTTCTTTTAATAGTTTAAAGTAATCTTCAGGGGGTTATTGGCAAATGTTGATGGTTTTGTCTACAAATATTAGGATGTTGGCCAAATTTTTTTGCAATTAATAGATAAGCATTTCCCACCTTCAAACCAATTGCATAAACTATTCAATCAAAACACTACAAAAATTAGCTACAGCTGCTCAAACAACATTTCAAAAATCATAAAAAGTCACAACAAAAAAATAAATTCAATTAACACAACTGAAAATCTCCCTTACACATGCAAACAAAAAGAAATCTGATTGCTGAATAAATATTGTAAAATGATAAACATAATTTACAAATGTATAACATCTTCCCTAAACATGCCTAGCAAAGCATACATTTTTGCTTTGAAGATTGGTTCCCCACTCCAAACCCTCAGTTGATGTGGTGGCATTCATTTGTGGCAACAGCTATAAGATAGTTGATGCATGTACTGAAGCCTATGGCAGCAGGCTATTTAAGTGCAACATCAGAGATGTTATCTAAACACACACACACACACACACAAACACACACACACACACACACACACACACACACACACACACACACACACACACACACACACACACATATATATATATATATATATATATATATATATATATATATACATATATGTATATATATATATATATATATATATATATATAATATATATATATATATATATATATATATATATATATATATATATATATATATATATATATATATATATATATATATTATACATGAATATATATTATCTAAGAAATTTATATATATATATATATAGATTAGGTAAGAAAAATTGAGTTTTATCTGAGTTAAAATAAATATTATTAGACTTCAATCAACATAGAACACATGAAAACAATCAATTTGATACATATAAACTCAGTCAATATAAAACACAATCAACTTCTAACACAATTAATATGATTTCCCTTTTGTGCTTTGTTATTCAATTCGCACTAATATTTTTTGCGGTCATAAATAATACAAAAATAAATTTTATAATTCATATTTGTAGCTAATGTTTCAAAATTATCTCTAAATATTTTTAATTTCTTTTTCAAAGTAATTTGTCTAAAATAATAAAAACAATTACAAAAACTTCTAGTTTAAAATCTCACTCATAGGTTGAATTAAACTTAGATTTCTTTAACTCTGGATTTCTGTCTGCATAAAATCGAGATTGAGTAACCTCAAAGCCTCCTGAAATAGGTTTGACACTCACTACTGGAAAACCCATTTGAAGAGTCCATGTGTCCATTATTTCAGATACATTGTATTTATCACCAGATGCCTGGAAATAAAATCACAATAAAACAACTATAAACTATATCAAAAACTACTAAAAAATATAAAATTTAATAAAAAATATTTTATTAAAATTTGAAAACGCTTTGCAGTATTTCTTAGTTGAGAAATATACAATAAATATAAAACAAATAAACAAAAAAACAAACAAGCAAAAAAAAAAAATTATTAACCTTAAATTGTCCTTAAACACAAAACATTTCTTAATTTAAACACTACTTATAATTTCACTTACATTCTCTCTTACACTCTCTCTTACATTTTCTCTTACATTCTCTCTTACATTCTCTCTTACATTCTCTCTTACTTTCTCTTTTATATTCTCTCTTACATTCTCTCTTACATTCTCTCTTACATTCTCTTTTACATTCTCTCTTACATTCTCTCTTACATTCTTTCTTACTTTCTCTCTTACTTTCTTTCTTATATTCTCGCTTATATTCTCTCTTATATTCTCTTTTACATTCTCAAACTTAATTATATTGATAACTCCTATTTAAATAGTAATTCCTTTACTCATAAACAAAGTTAAAACTTAGCAACCTTTTACATTGCATCATTTTTTTACTAACATAAAATTTATTTACCTCTTTTAGTGCATCCCAAAGATCTTTTGTTTTTGCATTGCCAAAAAGATTTTTGTTTAAATAAATCTAAATTAATAAGTTAACTATTTAAAAAATGTTAAATTTCTTTAAATTTATCTTTTATATAAAATTGATATAAAATACTTTAACCATAAATTTATTATGCAAATTTTTAACTTAATCAATGAATAATATAGTAGATAAAGTTTATAGTTTGCCCTAAACTTTCCTCTCCTTCACACTTCATATTCTAGTGTTTTGTGACTTCTATTTTTTTCTTGTTTATCATCTTCAGCTTCTATATCTATTTTCAAGCTTACCTTAGATTGTTGTAGATTTGTCTTCTAGATCTTTTTTATCCCAGGCCTTTTAGCTTCTCCTTTTTTCTAACACTTAGATCTATGTATTAATTTTTTATTTCTTTTTAATCCATAATCCATAAATGATCTACATAGAATGCTCCCATTGCAAACAAATAATGAACTTTGAAAACAATATTATAATGCAAAGAACTAAGATGTGAACCCTAATGCACATTAACCTTTACTTTAAAACTCTCTCCATCTTTCAATATGATTACTGTTTTGACATTTTCATAGATTGTCATTGTAACACAACTTAAAGTGACATAAAACATAATATATATTATAACAAATAAAATGATTATTTGAAGAAGATAAAATAATAAATATGTAATTAATGATTAACAACATAAATAATGAATGATGTAAAAAATGAATAGCAACATAAAAACTTGCTTAAATGCTTTTGAGACCTTTTTCTATAATAAGAAACTATATTCAAGATCCTAAATTTAAAAGTGTATAAAATTTGTTAAACGCTATAATGGTTATAAAATGATATAAATATAATCAAGTTTTCATATTTAGAATAACAATATTAAGTAATATATTAAAAGTTGATCATACAAATCAAATCAATAAATAGTTACATTGACTCCTTTCTGAAAATCAGCATCACCAAGAAACCTGTTTAACATTCTTAAAATAAAACCACCCTAAAACAAATTGAAATATTTTTGTTAATTAAAAATATTTTATTTATTTATTTATTACAATATGTTAATTAAAATTTTTTTATTTATTTATTTATTTATTACAATATGTAATATAGTGTTAAAATAAAGAGCTTTTAATTATATTTTAAATAAATAAATTACAATTTATTTTAGAAACTTTGCATGCACACATACAATGGATGCTTATTTTGGTTTCCATAAACTGAAAATTCTTTTCACAACATCCACAATAAATTATACTTTATTTATTGACCTTATAACCCAAATCATGGCATATGACTATTTAGAAATGAACTAATCAATTTAAATACAAAAAATTTTATGAATTAGTATCATGAGACATTTATTTTTTAAGGCCATTATGAACCTAAGTGTGTAATTTCAACTTAAGTCTAAAACCTTATCCATCATTTAAAACAATGGCAAACCTTTAAAGACAGCAAAAAGTTTAAATTTATTATGCCGCAGAGGACTGTAGTCAACAATCAACATCAAGTATAGCCTGATGATGATTGTTGACAACAGTCAACTGATGACAAAAATCTTGCATTATAAAAAAGTCAGTATACTCGTATTAAAGCAAGTCAACAGCAAGTACTTCAACAAGGAACAATTAACTAACCACCATACTCGCCATAACTTTTAACTATAATTAGTAACTGTATAATGTAAAATCGTCTACTTATGCTTTGAACATTTATTTATCACGCAAAAATAATTAAAATTTTTTAATTTTTTTTCCTGAAACATACAAAAAATTATATTTATAATTAATATTGTAAAAATAAAAAAATGAAAAAAAAAACTAGTATTAAAATGAAAACATAATTTTCAATACCATCTCATAAGTTCAGCCACTATATAAATATTAATAGCCTATCACAAACTTAATGTCACAAATAATGAAAACTAATTTTTAAATGTTGTTTTATTGTAAAATTATGATATAAATTCAGGTAATACCAGTTATTTAGGAGGTCGTCACCCCTGGCTCAATAAAAAAAAAAAAATCTTTTGGGGCACCAAAGAAAACAAAAAGCACATAAAAAAAAGATCTTTTTAAATATAAGTAGTAGTACTTTTAATTTTTATTGTAATTAGTCAATTATTTTATTACTTTGGCCACTATCACATTTGCTACGCTATTGGTTAATAAAGTTTAAAATAAATTTTTCAATTAATTTAAAAAGGTTTTTTTAATTAACAAAAAACACTACTTTGCTTTAAATAAGCTTTGTATGTTTGTTGGTAATTATTGCACATATTATTGACCATAGTAGAACAGCAAGATCCACACAACCAATCGCCGCAAGATACGCAACGCATCTATAATTTTATTTCTCACAAGCTTAATATTTTTTAAAACTCAAAGAATCGTCAGTTAATTGTGAAATTATGAACAAATTTCTTATTCTAATAAAATATCATGGTGGGTATCCATTTTAAAAATGTCAAAATTTACTCTAAATTTACAGATAAAATTACAGGTAATTTTATATTGGCAACACTTATCAACATTTCACAATATTACTGCTAATTGTCTCCTTCGTTGTTTATATGTGAATGAGTGAAGTTAGAGTATTTCAAAATTTCACTAATTTTTATAAAAAAAGTAGCTAAATTTCAAAAATTAATAATTTTTTTTTGTAAATATAATTAATTTGATGATTCTTAATAAATAATACTAAGATTAAATTTGATCATTTGTTTTAAAAATTTGCTTATTTTAGATTTTAATAGTATGCATTTTTTCAAATTGTTGTTTTGCTAAAGAACTGTTTCAGTAGGTTGCATAAAAACAGTATTTTTTTTTTTTTTATAGATTCATATTTACGAACTAATTATAAATATTATTTATAATTAGTTCCTAAATATGAGCAGCAGCCTTATTTGTCATGGTTGAATTTTTGGAATTTACCACGATTAAAGGGCGCTTGACTCTTGTTGAGGTGAATTAATATAAAAAATTGAAAAAAATTTTTTTTTAAATTTATTGCAAAGTGATTTTTTAAGAAATTGAATTATAAGTAGACAAAAAAAATTGTTATTTCAATTATACCTTTTGATAAGTGATTGCATCAAAAATCTCACTGATTTCATCTGGATGGTTAACTTCAATAAAGATTGGATGGGAAGTAACAAGAGCATCCAACTTTAATGCAGTAGCTCGATCAGAAATTACTTGATCATCAAGCTGAAATAATAATGAAGAAAAATATTTTATACTAAAAATAAACATAAAGCATTTTTATTTGTTTTTAGTATCATTTTTATTTATGCATAAAAATACTACAATTTTACATATATTCCATTAGGTATTAAAAGTTCAATTTATCATGCAAACATTTTATTGGGCATTAAAAATATAAATTTTTATTCATACATTCAATTGGGCATTAAAATTTAAAACTTTAATATTTGATTACAAACTATATTTTATTACATTACAAATATTGTTATCATTATTTGTTTATTTATTTTGCTATCTATAACTTTTTTTTACAATTCTTAATTCCATATACATTCTTTTGCTTTGTTGTTTTGAGTGAAACTTTGCTACAAGTTGTTTTATGAGAATATTTTCATTTTTTGTTGAAGTCAGTAGTTGTCAATTTTGTTGTTGTAGTTTATTATTCATTATTTTTCGAGTGAAACTTTTCTATTAATGATAAACTAATTATTAGTAAATTTTTGGGGACACTCCTCTAGACTTTCACTAAGAGGGCCAACAACATGAGTTTCAAATTTTAAAAAAAAAACTACTTTTAAAAAAATTGAGGCATACAAAATACAACCTTTTAATCTTAATTAAAAGACAGAAGACAAGTTGTACAATGTTGAACTCTTTCTAATAAATAAATTTCGCCCTTTCGAAGTGATGGTATTAACTAAGTTGTGCAATGTTAAAGTTATTTCAATAAATCAATTTTACACTTTCAATTTGGTGACTGAAAACTCTAACAGTTGTCGCATAAAAGAAACATAAAGTAATCTCAGGAGTCAAATATCTAACGAATAAAGCATTTTCTAATCCGAACAAACATTTGGCTGACTTCCCATTTTATTACATGATTAACTTTTGTTAAATGAAGGATTGTTTTTTTTTGTTATTCAAGCTAAAGTGCATGACCATACATTTTAAAATATTTAATTTCGCAAGCCAGTTTTGAGTCCACTTAAAAGCTAAATTGATATCTAATTGCAAAGAAAGCGTTGATGCACAGGAAACCATTTCATTCAAAATTTTGCACCTGCATACAGCTTGGTTACACTTTTATAATCTTTTCTTTCACTTGATATGACTCTTTCTTCAACTTTCTTTGCTGTCCTTGGTACATAAGAAAACTAACTTTTTACAAGAAATTAGCTATTATATTGCTTGTGGGTTTGTTTTTAAAAGTAATCTTCATTCATTAAATCTTTTTATTTTTAAATCATTCATAAATCTTTTCATTTTTAAAAATCAGCTAAGATTGCTTGTGGGTTTGTATTTTTTTTTTTAATCTTTTTTTATTACTTTTATATAAAAAAAAAAAAAAAATTTTAATAAAATTGCAAAAATAACTTAAAATATACTACTTATGTTGGAGGATGAGGGTGGCAATACAAATGAAATATTTGTACTTTATGTTATTTTACTTTTATATAAAAAAATTTTATTCGTAAAAAAAAAAATATTCTGCTCCTTTAATCAGGAAATACTCCATTTCTTTAATAAGGATAAACCAAAATTCTGCCCAAAATGATACATTTCCATCAATCACAAATTTTTGCTTTCTTTCTTTTAAAAAAGCTTCAAACCATTGAAAATCAAAAGGTTTACCATTCTCTAAGGTGGTTGAAATAAAATCAGGTGTTTCAAATAAATTTGTTGAACATTATTTGTTTTTAACAACTGTGCTTTTACTTGAATATTAGTTTAAACTTAAAGTTTCAAGTTTATATCTGACTATGTTTTCCATTATTTTACATGCAATTAATGCGAGTGAAAACAGTCGGTAGTTTCCTGCTAAAGTTTTTTTTTTTTTGTACAAAGGAGTGATACTTGCTGATCTAAATTGCACTATCTGTATTTAAGCTTTAGTCGACTCTTTGAAAATATATGTAAGCGTAATGACATAGGCTGATGCACAATTTTTTAAAATAGCTGAATGTAATTTATCACAACTTGATTTGTGATAAACTACATTCAGCTATTTGTGATCATGTGCGACCTTCTGTGGGTGATCATGTGTAAACTACTGTGCGTGATCATGTGTGAACTTCTGCATGCAATCATGTGTGAACTTCTGTGCATGACACACATCATTAATATAGGCCAAAATATATACATAATTAATATAGGTTGAAAAAATTTTCATTATAATTAAATGAGTGATATTGTCTATTATTTTGTTTTAAAAAATAAAAATTTTGAATTTGAAAATGTAAAACAGAGTGCTTGTGTCAGCTTGTTAATAACTCAATAAAAACTTTTGAACCTTATTAAAAACTTGTATTTATTTTTATAGAGTTAAACCAATAGAAAAATTTTATGTGTATTTTAATTATAACAACATTTATTAAAATGTTAGAAAAAGTGAAAATAGTGGAAGTAAGTCTTGCTCAACCTAAAATTAATTAAATGAAACATAATAACTATATATATATATATATATATATATATATATATATATATATATATATATATATATATATATATATATATATATATATATATATATATATATATATATATATATATATATATATATATATATATATATATATATATATATATATATATATATATATATATATATATATATATATATATAAATAGACAAAAAATGTTTTTATAAGCAATCATAAATAAATCAGTTTAAAATAATCAA
>NC_061168.1:13422319-13497319 GCF_022113875.1 Hydra vulgaris
TATTGGATTTAGGGGGAGCACAAGATTCTTGAACACTTACCCGGTCCCTAATAATATTAAAAAAAATTTTTCTCAAAAGTTTATCATGTTGGGTCTCAAAAGAAGCGAAATTATATAAAAATTTTAAAAATAACAATTATTTAAAAAAAATTTATTATTCAATTTTTTTTTCGGAATAATTATCGGAAAAATACACTTTTTTTATTTTTAGGTTAAAAAAGGTCATATATATATATATATATATATATATATATATATATATATATATATATATATATATATATATATATATATATATATATATATATATATATAGTATGGGCCAAAAAAAACCGGCCAATTTTTTTGCAGAAAAATTTACATTTTATGGGTTTTAAAAGCATTCCTCAGATATTTAAACCAATATCTCAACTTTTTGCATATTTCTTGTTTATTTAAATGTCCTATATCTCATTTCTTATATTAAAAAAGAGTTTCATACTGAGTATAGGTTAACTTTTTTCTTCTTTTCTCAGCAATTTCTTATTTGGGCTCTTATTTGTCATAGTTATGGTTAAATAACTCTTAAGTTATTTGATTATTTTGTAATAAAATATAAACTGTAGATAGACAGGGTTAACCTTACCCTAACACTGTATATATAAAAAAATTCTAAGATGTATTTATTAATGATGAAATATGCTAATTTATTACATTTTAGGCTAGATAAATATATAATATAGAAAAATGGTTTTAAATGACATTAGCAAAGGAAGAATTACTGAGATGTCATTCTTTGGTATGATTCATAGAGACATTACAAGCAAGGTTGGATGCGGAAAAAGTACTGTTACTGATTTTCTAAAGAAGTATAAGGAGACAGGAGAAACAGCCTGTCAATCTGGATTAGGAAAAAAGAGAAAAACTACTTAAAGAGAAGATAGAAACTGTTATTACCAATATTTCTGGAAAAACCATAATTCGTTGTTTACATGTAATAATCAGGATTTTGATTAGGCTATCAAAAAACCTTTTTTATCAAAGATCAACATTTCGCTTAGGCTTCAATGGTGCAGTGAGCATAAAGACTCTTTTTAGCTTTACATGCAATTAAGGATTTCGTGTTTGGAGGCGTAGTAATGAAAAGTATTACCATGAATGTATAAAAGTCACAGTTAAGCATAAAAAAAAGATTGACATATGGAAATGCTTTACCACACATGCTACAGGAGGGATTCACAATATTAAAGGCAATATGGATCAATACGAGTACCATAGTACCATTGTTCATAATGCAAAGCCAAGTTATTTGGATTTATGTCCAGATGGTAACTATGGTAACTATCTATTTCAACAAGATAATGATCCTAAGCACACTGCAAAATAAATCAAAGCATATGTTGAAAAAAATATGCTAACTTTGAAATGGTCGCCTAGCCAATCTCCCGACCTAAATCCAATTGAAAACCTATGGTCAATACTCAAAGATAAAATTAAAAGAAGAATGTGTAATGATGAAGTTTGTCTTTTCAATTGCGTAAAAGTGGCATGGAATAACTTAGAACCATTGCTATTAACAAAGCTTGTTGACAGTATGCCTAAAAGAATTAAAGCAGTCTTAGCTGCAAAAGGTACTATGACCAAGTACTAGATTTTGAGATTTTGTTTCAAATAAAATGACTCTTAAAAGATAATAATAGAATACAATAATTCTGCCAACAATTATTTTGCACTATGTATATTTGGTAATACTTTTGTATTTATGAAATCATCATTACATTATAAAATGTGTCTTTTAATGTTTTAATGTTGATTTTCTTCAAATAAACATTTTGGTAGTATTTTTTTATCTTTTTGAATATAAATATATATATATATATATATATATATATATATATATATATATATATATATATATATATATATATACACACATATATATATATATATATATATATATATATATATATATATACACATTTTATATATACGTGTTAAAATATTTATAATATTTATATATTGATACTCTAAATAAAATCACTCATTAAATTTGTTTGCTGTATATTTTAAATAGAAATTTTGTAAAAAAACCGCATAAAATTTCTTGGTTGGTTTTTTTTAGCCCAATACTGTATACATATATATATATATATATATATATATATATATATATATATATATATATATATATATATATATATATATATATATATATATATATATATTTGTATAGTTTTTCACTTACGGGGACAGATTTTACAAGAAACAAACACTTATGGGGACATTAGTATTATTGGACTGACTTGCAAGATAGTGCTGCTATATCGACTGAGGGTTTAGTTAGGCCAGGCATCAAGATCAGGATTAGGGTTAGGGTTACGGCATGGTTTAAATTTGGTTATATTATTGTAATTAATCGTTTTTGTAAATAAATCAAGTTAAAAATGAAATATAATATAAAATAAATAAATAAAAATAACAAAAATTAATATAAAAAATATATTTTTATAATAAAATAATAAACTTAAATATGTATAAATAAAAATAGAAATATAATAAACGTTAAAAAATATATATAAATATGATAAAAATAGTATAAAAAAGTAAAAAAAAAAAAACAGAGCAGGAACAAAAAAAAACATGTCCCCGAAAGTTGCAACTAGGATGCTATATATATATATATATATATATATATATATATATATATATATATATATATATATATATATATATATATATATATATATATATATATATATATATATATATGTATATATATATATATATATATATACTCTTGCATGGTAGTTAAAAAGAGTTTCCCATAAACTGTAGTTTTAAAGAGCGCGTTAATAAACCAGACCAGAAAAAGTTTAAAAACTTAAATTTTTTTTTTTTTTTTTTAAATGATAGACTGCCTGCCCAAACCAAACCCTCAGTCGATGTAGCAGCACTCCCTTGCGAGTCAGGCTATTTGTCAGTCATTGTAGCAGCTCTCCCTTGCGAGTCAGGCTATTTGTAAGTCGATGTAGCAGCACTCCCTTGCGAGTCAGGCTATTTGTCAGCCGATGTAGCAGCACTCTGTTGCGAGTCAGGCTATAAGATAGTCGATGTAGCAATATTAATGCATGTTTTAAAAATGTTTTTTAATAAAACAAAAACAAAAACACTACTAATTAAAAAAAACTTTCTAGTCGTTACTATTGCGCTTTTTTAAAAAATTTTTAAAAAACAATAAAATTTAATGTACTTCCGCATTAATTTAATTGCTTTGACATTTCGACGACAATCAAATACAGCTTAAGAGATGAGGTAATTAAAATTGTAGTTGAAAGAGACTTTTTTTACATTAAAACGCTCTTTCGACTACACTATAAGGATATATATATATATATATATATATATATATATATATATATATATATATATATATCCTTATAGTGATTATAAAAATCATTTTTATAATCACTATAAGGATATATATATTTTTATCATTATAAAAATATATATATATATTTTTTTATTTTTATTTACATATAGAAAAAACAACTTTTCATGGAACTAATAGTTTCATGCCTATACGGCAATCATCAGCCATGTACTATATCAAAAACAAACAAAACGTTAATAATTTATTTAGATTACCAATTTTTGTTGCAACATTTTTACTATACGGGGGATTATACCAAATAATGTTTTGTTTGTGATTCTTGTTTTTAGTGGGAACTATATCTGACTGATATTTGAGCTTGGATGAGAAACCCGATTTTATTAATGCATCCTGATAAGGAGAAACAGCTTTTTCAAAAATTTTTTTGTTTGAAGATGCAGTAGACAATCTTAGTTCAATTGTTAAAAATAATTGATGCAAGCTTTCCTGTTGGTCATTTATTACACAAGATTTTTAACAGAAACACCATTAAAATTAGCTACTCATGTATGCCGAACGTTAAATCAGTCATTAACTCGCATAATCAAAATATTTTATACAATCATGAAAAAACAACAACAAAAACTTGCAACTGCATCAATAAATCTACCTGCGTTATGAACAACCAGTGTCTAAGTAAGAACATTGTGCATCAAGCTACTGTTTCATCCAATAAACCAGATTACACAGATAAAGTTTATATTGGTATTAGCGAGACCCCTTTCAAGTTAAGGTATGCAAACCATTTCAAATCTTTTAATTTAATTAAGTACAGCAATGATACGGAGTTATCTAAAGAAATTTGGAAACTTAAAGAAGAAAACTTTTTGTTTGTTATTAAATGGAAAATTATCAAGCGCTGCCAAACATATAATCCTTCGTCCAAAATTTGCAATCTTTGTCTTAATGAAAAGTATTTTATTTTAACGCATACAGGGGGAAACCTGTTGAACAAAAGGAACGAGTTGGTTTCAAATTGTAGGCATAAAAATAAATTCCTTCTTTCGTTTTATGATACTGGCGATTAGCTTATTTATATAAGATTTTCTTTGACGTTTTTTTTTTTGTCTCTATAGAGACGTCAGATGTCGCTCCACTGTATTTTGTCATTTTATTAACGGTTTGTTTGTTTTTGATATAGTACATGGCTGATGATTGCTGTATAGGCATGAAACTATTAGTCCCATGAAAAGTTGTTTTTTCTATATGTAAATAAAAATAAATATATATATATATATACCGCTCTAGTTAGAAAGTTGTTTACTTTCTTTATTATTGAGCACTTTTAACCGAAATAGAGTTTTGTATTACTATTGTAATACAAATTTAACATCAATCGATATATATATATATATATATATATATATATATATATATTTCTAATATATATATACATATATATATATATATATATATATATATATATATATATATATATATATATATTTCTAATATATATATATATATATTTCTAATACATATATATATATATATATATATATATATATATATATATTTCTAATATATATATATATATATATATATATATATATATATATATATATATATATATATATATATATATTTCTAATATATATATATATATATATATATATATATATATATATATATATATATATATTTCTAATATATATATATATATATATATATATATATATATATATATATATATATATATATATATATATATATATATATATATATATATATATATTTCTAATATATATATATATATATATATATATATATATATTTCTAATATATATATATGTATATATATATATATATATATATATATTATGTATAATATGGAATAATATGGCTGATGATTGCCGAATGGCATGAAACTTTCAGTTCCATCATAAAGTTGTATTTTTTTCATTTAAATTATTTTATTATATATATATATATATATATATATATATATATATATATATATATATATGTATATATATATATATATATATATATATGTATATATATATATATATATATATATATATATATATATATATATATATATATATATATATATATATATATATATATATATATATATAATATATATATACACACACAAGCCTTGTTAAGTACTGCTGCACCATTCAAATTTTACATACAAATTGGGGATTTGTATGTAAAATTTGAATGGTGGTTTCAGGGCGTATGTATCAATGTTTACGCAGCCCTGCGTGAACATTGATACATTCTAAATATTTATCATTCTCAACATGGTGATGCTGATGATGATTATTACCATCATTATCATTATCTTTAACTTTTCCCTTTTCACTATGCTGTTTCTTTATTATAAACTAACTCAAGCATCTTCGTTCCTTAATTGAAACTTGTTCATACCATATTTAAAAGACTGCAAGTTTTCTTACTTTTACCTCTACCTTTTTCTTGTAAAAATAAAATCTCTTTGATACTTGAATCATCTGCATCCTCATACACTCAAAATACCCAAACCACTTGAATCTTCTCTGACAAACCTTGTCTGATAAGCTCATTATTTCTAATCTGTCTAAGATCATGGCTTCTTTTCTTGTCTTGTTAGAGTAACACCGCACATTCTTCTGATCATTATCCCTCTTAATATGTAAAAAATAATAGCACTTGCTATTACATTTAGTTTATGATATCTTCCTATTATTACAGTTAAAAAAGTCACCTGTTGTACAACATCATCAAAAGCTAATTGATTATCAGAGAGGAAGTTGTTAAACTCAAGATGGGTGACCATGACTAAGCCACAAGCTGTAGATAAGTAAAAAAGAAAAATAACTTTAATGACTGAAGCAGGAGTAAAATTAATGTCTAAAAATGGATCAACTTGTTTCTCTGGTATGATAAGATGAATGGGGTTATTATATTCAAGAGATGAATGAGAGAAAAAGATCTTTGCAAACAGCCTTGCATTAACCTTAGTAGAGGTAACAAGATTAGACCCATGAACTAGTCATGGAATATTAGATTTACTTTTGTAGATGAAACTGTTAAATATTTTCTGAAAGCCTCTAGAACTTCTAAGAAAAAAAAAATAAGAATAAAAGCCAAGGGCTATCAAGAAGAAAATTACTTTAATGTAGATGTAAGAAATGTATTGATAGGGTGAATAAAAGATAGAAGTTTATGTAACATCATAATATGGTCCAAACAATCCCAAAGGGAAAAACTAAACACAAACTCGTATCTGAGACAAGACACAAATCAAGGAGAGAAGGTAAAAGTTTAGGGTTGTTGCGAAAACGAGTCACAAAGTTGACTATCTAAGTTAGAAACTCAGATAAATATTTTGAGCTTTAGTGCCAACAAATTTACCAATAAAAACAAAATTGGCTGAAAGATAAAGAGAAAGAGCTTACTCAATTTGATTAGAAAGAACCTAGAATTGAGTGCAGTCTTCGGAAGGAGAATGATAAAAAACAATGAGAAAGGTAATTGAGTGAAGAGATGATACATGGAAGTAAATAAAAGAATAGTCAGAAGATTAAAAAAGTTTGAGACACAGACAATGAACTGTTATGTAAGTATTATACTTACATATACTATATGCCCAGGCCAAACATGCGACTATTAGAATTGTTACACATTAAAGAATAATAGAAATCAACACTGTGATTGAATTGGTTGTTGTCAGCAATTCAAATTAGTCTCAAATCATATCTTTTTCCACCTACCAACACCAAATATTGCATGACTTGTTTTCAACCAAGTTGCATCTTTTAATTTAATTGTTCCTCTATGATCAAAAAACTTTTTTTAATTTTTATCCTCATATACTAGTGCTTTGAAATCCGCTCTAGCCTTCATGTTTCCTGACTAATTATTAAAATTCATATCTAAAATCATATTTAAAATTTCATTTAAAAATTTAAAAATAGCTTTCTTGCTATTAACTTTTTTCTTTCTTTTTCTTCTAGTAACTCCCAGAATAACCATTGGTTGCCAGCAGCCTAATCAATTTCAGTTAATCAATAATTCCATATAAAAAGACCCAGAAATTTTTAAAAATGTCACCCTATATCTCAGATTTTGCTGATTTTTACACAGTTAAGTATATTTAGTTAAATAAGAATTTTATGAGGCCGGGGCACCAAGGTTCATGCCCCACTTATTTTCTCTGAAAATATTTTTTTTATTTAATTTTAACAAAGTAAAAATAACTTTAAAAATAATTGAAAAATAATTGAGAGTAAAATGAGAACTAAATAATTAAACAAAACAGAACAAGTATAACCAAAAAATATAAAATATTTTTAGAGTTAAAAACAATATTTTTAAAATTATTTTTACTTTATTAAAATTGGATAAAAAAAAAAATCTTTTTAGAGAAAATAGGCGGGGCATGGGCCCTGGTGCTCCGGCACCATAGACCCCCTGGGAGTCTATCCCGGAAATAACTTTAACACATGTTCATCAGGACTACACAAATACTGAAATTTTCAGAGCTCCATTTTGTACCAATTTATTTAAGCTGATACAGGTACTGAAAAATATTTTTTTATACTTCTGATAATTTTATTGGATTTATCACCCCTGAAAATAGCCAGGTAAAAATTTTTTAGGTATAAAGATCAAATATTTTTAAAGTTATGTAACTTGAAACCTCTAAACAAATGTTACAATTCTGAAGGACAAAAGGAGTCTGGCCAATATCTGCTAAAAGTAGAATGGTCATATTTTAGGTTCTTTTAAGAGTCAGAGGCTTAAATTTTCAAGTAATTCTTATTTTACTAAGTACTCTTAACTTAAAGTACTCTTATAAAAATCAGCAAAATCAATTGACATTGATGGGTCAATTGACATTATACCCTAATGTTAAGATTTGGTCTACTTTTTTCTGAACTCATTCAATGGATGTAAACAAACTTTTCACATCATAGGAAACTAGGTAAACATTAAATTTTCTTCCATATTTATGTTTATGTTTTATCTTTGTTACTTTCATTTAAACACTCAAATTCATGGGAATGCATGGAGTAAGAAAGCAACTTCAAAATTTGTAGTTTTATGTACCTTAAAAAGAAACTATAAGTTTGAAAGGAATGTTTCTTTAAGTGGTTATTTTATGCATTTCAGGTTTTCTATACACATTCTACATGTCATAGAGCCAGTCGGATAAATGTTTTTACATTTTTCAGTATTAAATATATTTTTATATTTAAATTTGCAAATATATATATATTATATATATATATATATATATATATATATATATATATATATATATATATATATATATATATATATATATATATATATCTATATATATATATATATATATATATATATATATATATATATATATATATATATATATATATATATATATATATATATATATATATATATATATATATATATATATATATATATATAATAGTTGTTAAATCTTAGCTAAAACCTTTAAAAAAATTAAAAAAAAAATATTTCTTTAATGATTAATTTTGAGCAAAAACATTTTAGGTTTAGCTTATTTATATTTAACAATTTATTTAATAGTCTTTCATTAATAATAATTATGTATTCACTTACAAATCAAAAATTATAACTTTGATTTAAAAATTACTTTTTTTAATTTACTGAATAAATATATCAAATACATAACTAAAATAATTCAAAATAAAACCTGCTTTAGGAAGAGGATATGTGACATTATAAAAAGATTCAAAATAAGGTAAAATCTTTGAGCCAACATCCATTGAAAAATCAATTTGATTAATTTGGTTTGTCGGAGCATAAAAGTCCATCTTAAAAAAGAAAATAAGTAACTCATTAATAATTAAAAAGTTATTCATAAAGACCATTCAATAAATAAAACTTTGATCTTATGTTAATATGACGATGATGATGATGATGATGATCATGATGATGATGATCATGATCATGATGATGATCATGATGATAATGATTAGGATTGCCATTGTTCTTCTTTTTATGTAGGAGTATGCAATTAAAATTTTAATTTTAATAAGGATACCACACTATCCTACAAAAAAAGGAGGACAATTTGAGCCTTGATGATAATGATGATTACCTGTACTTTATTTTTTGAGTTCACTGCAAATACTGTTTTGAAAGAAAATTCACCAATCACAAATGCAACAAGGTAAGTTGGCATTTTTGGTGTAACATCAAAGTAATTGGTTATTTTTCCACCTTGAGTTTCATTCCTTACAATAGGCATATTGCTAACTGATATAAACGTCTTCGAATGTGACAGTGAAATTTTAAATGTAGCTTTAAAAGCAGGTTCATCAAAACATGGAAAAGCAATTCTTGCATCAACTGGTTGAAATTGTGTAGAAGCTACAGGACTAAAAAAATATACTATTACATGAAAAAATTTAATTATAAATGATTTAAAACACTTAATTAAAATATAAAATAGATATTGTAAAAGAGTAAGCATAAAATACTATAGAATAAAATAATTATACATATTAAACTATACATTACACAGTAAAACTATACATTACACAATAAAACTATACATTACACAATAAAACTATACATTACATAATAAAACTATACATTACACAATAAAACTATACATTACACAATAAAACTATACATTACATAATAAAACTATACATTACACAATAAAACTATACATTACACAATAAAACTATACATTACATAATAAAACTATACATTACACAATAAAACTATACACAATAAAACTATACACAATAAAACTATACACAATAAAACTATACATTACACAATAAAACTATACACAATAAAACTATACACAATAAAACTTTACATTACACAGTAAAACTATAAATAAAAAAAGTAAAAAAAATAAGCACAAAAGTACTATTGTATGTAATAGTAAAAAACAAATTTACTTAATTTTTTTTTTCAATTTAAAATTATTTCAAAATATTACATGAAATTAAGTTACCTTTCTGTTCCATCATTTCTCTTATATGAAGATTTGTAAAAACCTTTCAAATTATCCCTGAGTTTATATTTAAACTCATAATGAAGAAAATATTTTCCTTTTGTTAACTTTTCACCTAATTCCATAACATGATACTGATTTTTCTCAAAAAAAAATGTTCTTTTTGGAACAATCTCTTTATTTTCAGACATTATTTTAGCTGCGAAGAAATCATATTTGTAAGCATGTATGATAATATATTCTGTTGGAGATTTTACTTCAACAGTAACATTGCATTGTCCATCAACTTGATCAGTAAACATATCGACATCAAGAAATATGTCATAACTTGATGGGATAATATTAGAAGGTAATCTGATGTTATTATAACTTTCATTTCCTGTAGAAATGGGTACATTTTGCGTTGTTGATACAGTTTCTGCAGTAGTTCTAACTACTTCTGTAGGTGTTCCACTAACTTGACCTGATGTATTATAAATTTATTACTAATAACAAATAATATTAAGCAAAAACTAATAACAGTTAATATTTAGCAGAAAATAATTATACGTTATACATAAAGACTTGTTGATTCTCCTGCATTTAGCCGAAGCTTTCTACATTTTGAAGAGCAATTTATCTTCAGACTGCTTTTTATATAATTTTAGAAATCTCCCTCATTTTTTTAAAAATTTTTAATTTCTAGATTGTTTTTTTGTTTTAATTAAAACCTTTATACTTATGTTTGGCAAATTTGTGAAAAAAAAAATAATTATGTAACTAATTAATTATTAGATATTACAAAATTTTTTTAAACAAAAACTTTTTTTTTTTAAACTAAAAAGGTGTTAACACTTTTTGATGTTAACACTTTTTGATGTGTTAACACGTTTTGTTATGTTTCCCAGAACGTTTTTTTTTTTGGTGAAAAAAAAGTATAATTTTAATAGTTCTATTACAAAATAAAGTATTTTAATAAAATTTTATTTACATTTACACTTTTTTTAGTACTTGATTGATAATACAAGGTTTATGTACCCTATATATATTATATATATTATGTACCCTATATACTTATATATATATATATATATATATATATATATATATATATATATATAATATATATATATATATATATATATATATATATATATATATATATATATATATATATATATATATATATATATATATATATATATATATATATATATATATATATATATATATATATATATATATATATATATATATATATATATATATATATATATACAGTCATTAAGATTAATTACAACAACAATAATTATTTGGCGCTACTCGACTTTCTCCTCCACATTTCACCTTGAGTTCAACTTGTCCACGATGGGTAGGATAGACATTTGGCATATTTCTCGGAAATCCAGTAGTTTTTATTAGGGGTGTAATTTTAAATTCCGGGTAAAATCGGATTTACCAGAATTGTTAGTAAAATTCCGGCCGGAACAAGAGTTTTATCTAACTTTTACCTTCAAGATTGAAAGTGAAAGCACCTCAGCATCGTGGCCAGAAGCGTCAATGATATATCAAGAATGATAAAAGAGTTATTTTTAGTATATCATTTAGAAGCGTAGTGATGGGCCCGCAGTGCCCGCAGCCGCGGGAGGGCCCAGACTTATTAGGGGCCCAAGCCTAATTTTTCAAATATATTTAATTACATTTTTGCCATTATTGTATATCTAAGAATTACAAATTCTTAGCTATACAATGTGTAACATACTTGTTTCCATTAAATTAAATCAAACTTGTATTTAAAAATAAAAGGCTTTTGTTTTCATGTTGTTGTTTTTTTGTTCTATGATTCCGATATTTTCGGATACGGATGTAACGAAAACAGTTTATTTTATTTTTACGCGCCAATTTTCTCCAAATAACCTATTAACAAATTCATAATAGTTTCTGAACTATCTTTTTACCGATGAAATAACCTACTATCAAACTCGTGGATAAACTCCATCCATAATGCATCTTATGATCTAAAAATTCACACATGGCTTCATAATGTGTATATCTAAAATTCCAGTTTACAGCATATACCTTCTGATGACTGATTTCGTAAATATATACGTATTTCGGCGAAAGTGTATTTGATTCACGGGGTTAGGGGTGGCTTTTCTTATTCAATTTCAATTAAAAAAAAAGCTAAAATAAATCATCGTTTTAATCACACGTGAATCAAACGATGCCCGTATTTCATTAAAAAACAGTGATTTTTATGTCTATTTCGCTTAAAATTACTATTTAACTGTAATTTTGACACATAGTTGTAAACTAGAATTTGAGATCCAAATGAAATTTAACTTTATAAGTGATAATATTGATAGTTAAGAAAACCGTCATTTAGTCTATCCAGCTGATTATTCCTAATTTTAGTACTAGTGTTTAAAACAAATTAAATTTTAATACCTATATAGCTTTTAAAGAGCAGATAAATAGTCCTAATTCAATGATAAAGATGGTAATTTTTTGCATCTTTTCATAAAAATTAAAAAATTGCAGACGTTTTGGATTAAATTTCGTATTTCTTAAAATAAAGTTATGGGAGTTTTAAAGGCAAAAAAAATCGCGTATAAATACATAACATATTTCATTAATTTAATTCTTGTTTCACTTAAATCTAATATTTTGTTTTTATTTGTTTTTATTATTTTATATATTGAAACTTTTAACTTGCATGATATTTATATTTAAAATTCTTTTTTTATTTTCTACTTGTCTATTTAGATTAAAATTAAAATATTTACTTTAATAGGTATCCAAATCTTTTTAACTATTTAAAATTTAAATAACATTTAAAATGAGACTATTCTCAGAGGCAGGTAACATTTTTGATAAAAAAAGAGCTAGTTTGTTGCCCTAAACTGGATAGCAACTCTTTTTGCACCACAATGTTCCTAAATTTCTAGAAATACTTACATAATTCATTATTGAAAATAAAATTACAAAGTGTTCGTTAAGAAATCTATATTTTTCACCTAGGTTTAACTACAGTTCTTCATTGCCTTGTAGAACAATGATTTTTTAATTTAATTTACAAAGCCTGTGTTGTATATCTTAAAAAGCCTGTGTTGTATATCGTAAAAAATGAATTCCAGCATTCCTGCTTAAATTATTGCAATTCCGACCGGAGCCGGAATAAACTAAAACACTCAAATTCCAGTCGGAACGGAATTCCGGTACATCACAAGTTTTTATCGAAACTCCTAGTCTCGCGTCGATATAAATCCGTAATTCTTTAATTACACAATTCCTTAGCTCGTACAATTTGAGTAGGTGGTTTTACAAATTTTGGGGTGTAGTGATAAGGCAAGTATTGTCTTCTTTTAACCCCGGTCATGTAGATCTTATTTATATTACACGGCATTGTATTTTTTTTTTTTACTGACGAAATAAATAAATAAAAATTAAAAAAAAACAAAAAAAAATAAATAAATAAATAAAAATAAAAATACGTTGAGTCCTAGTGTATAGCGGTGGAGAGCTTGGCATTAGTTTAGGAAAATATTGTGCGTAGTTTCCAAATATAGGAGAATATATCTTTAGGGAATAATATTTAACCCTATTTAAATCAGTCAAACCAACATGCAGCATATATAATACCTTTACATTTAAACACTGTAATCTTCTTAAGGATAACGTCCATCTTGTCACTGCCAATGAAGTATAATCTATCATAAATCATATGACTTTTGGTGAAACAGCTGACCATTTTGGACTTCAGTTGGAGCATTATTTTTATGCTAGCCCCAATTACTTTAATCATTTTGTTTTTCTTCTATGCTTTACCATGGGTACATGTCCATCGGTGCTTCACGCTCTGTTATTTCTTCTGTGGTTGAAGATAAGAATGGCGACATCTCCAATTCTGCTAATTATTGTCCCATGGCTTTGGTTACAGTTTTTTCAAAGATTCTGAAACTCATTTTTTACTCACGTGTTAATTAAAAATTTTATTGGGACTCCTAATCAATTTAAATTTAAGAAAAACCATAGCACTTTTATGCCTGTTCCTATTTTAAAAGATATTTTAAATTTTTACCTGTCACATGGCTCAAATATGCATGTAGCATATTTGAGCCATGTGACAGGTAAAAGTTTAATAAAGTGCGTCTTGACACACTGTTTATGAAACTTTCTAAAATTATCTCTGCTGTAAATGCTGTAACTTTACGCTTACTCATTGTTTGGTATGCTGGTCAAACAGCTCTAATCTTATGGGATGGCATATTATTCAAAACATTTACCATCAGTAATGGAGTGCGACAAGGAGGTGTATTGTCTCCTCTGCTATTTAATAATTTTAAAACAAGTACGTTTCTATGCTAAAGCTCATCCGTAAAAGGTTCAGCAAAACATAAATACTTACAAAGATCATGTTATTTAATGTCTTTGCTAATCCAATTTATGGATGTCATTTATGGTATTCCTGCGAAAAGACTCATTCCATTGTCTATGTGTCGCATATAAATTATATGATATAATTATGCACTTTGCTTGATGTTAAATAAGCTACTATAGAACAGCGCTAGTAAATTGTTTGTGAAGCATTCATTATTTTGAAGGAGGGTATACCACCTTAATGATGTTATTTGTAAGCAACAATATTTATTATTGCTACTGCAATAGAATACTGAGAACCTTATCATAAAAGCTTCTGTTAACTCTGACAGGTTCCTGAAGTCTCCATTGATGTTTAAATGAAGAACTGAGTCATATTTATAACACTTTATATATTTTTTTCTTTCTGGGTTTTTTTATACTCTAGTGCGTTAATTTTTTATCCATTTTTACCTATTATATATTAATTAATTGATTTGATTAATTGATTGATTGATATATAAATAAGGAAGTGACATTTCCTCGAGTTTTATTCTTAGCGTCACGCTGCACAGTGACTTAAAACAAAAAAAATGGCAATACACCCCTAACCATTTTTTAATAAATTAAGTGCCCTTTGTTCGATAATATTAAATGACAATAATTTTTTATTTCAAAAGTAAAAATAATTTTTTCATAAAGCTTTTATTTTGTATTTTATAGGTAAAAGAAGTGAAAAAAATTGGTATTATTTTTAAAGAAATCTGAAAAATGTGAGGTTTTTATTCAACTAAATTAGAGAACTTGAAATTTAAATAAAAGTGTATACTTATTTTTAAAATAATTTTTAGACTCTATATATTTCAAATATACTAAAAAGAAAAAAATTGTCTGATTTTTTCGTTTAAATTTAAAGACTTCTCTAAAAAAAAGGAGAAAATAATTGTATTTTTTTTTGTTTATATATCACCTAAAAAAATGTTCCACTGAGTTTCAGCAGTAGGGGAAAGCGGGACAACAACATCGAACGTTTTGAAAGCCCTGAGTTATTACAAAACTATCAGTCGTGAAGCAATAATACTTTCTGAGTATGTTTATGTTATTAAAATGATTAACTGCCTGCATGAATCTTTCGTTTGCAAATATAACAATTTGAAATAATTATTAAAATAAAAAGTTCATAACTTGTCATCTGGTTACGTGACCGGGCCAAGATGACTTATTATGCAATTTTTATCTCCAATTTTATAAAATTTTAAAAACTACCAATAACTCTAACTAACGTAACAAAAAATAAACACAAATCGCAAAAAACTACTTCTAAAGAAGTTAAACTTAAAGGACACCATCCATTATGAGAAACCGAAAGTGCGTATAAAATTGCGTTAATAATATTTCCAAAAGCCAATTAGTTTTTTAAAATACAAAATGCAAATACAGTTTCGTTTTCATCCAATTTCATTATTTTTTGTTGATTTGTTATATATAAAAATTGAAATGCTATCCTAAGAACATACATTTTTCTGAAATTTCTGCAAAGTGTACTCTTTAAAGCATGTTAGATCACACTGTGAGTAGAATAACAAAAAATATATATGTATATATATATATATATATATATATATATATATATATATATATATATATATATATATATATATATATATATATATATATATATATTATATATATATATGTATATGTATATATATGTATATATATATATATGTATATATATATGTATATATATATATACATATATATATATATATATGTATATATATATATGTATATATATATATGTATATATATATATATATATATATATATATATATATATATATATATATATATATATATATATATATATATATATATATATAGGAATTTATTCTTCATTTGAGTTCTAAAATTGAAATTAAAAAGTATAAGCCAAAAACAATGGAAAAAAAATTATCTGTACATTTAAAAAAAAGAGATTAAGTTACTCTTTAGAGAACGATTAAGCCTTTACGTTGATATGCCTAAAACTGGGTCTGGAAATACAAATGACGGCAACACTGCCAGAAGAGCATTTAAAAACAGTGTAGTTTTTTCTGAAATTACTAAAGTTGATCGTGATATAATTAAAAGATTGCATAATATTCTCATAACCGTATCTTGTGGATATCCTATTAATATCAATGAATTAGATTTATACTGCACTGAAACAGCTAATATGTATAGTGAGTTTATATAACTGGTATGTTATGCCTCCTACTGTACATAAATTGCTACTACATAGTTCTTCTATATCAAATAAATTACTTTTGGCAATCGGGGTACATTCGGAAAATGCTCTAACGAGTTTAAATAAACAGATAAGAAATTCTAGACTTAAGCACACGGCAAAAATATCAAGGTTAAACACTATAATGAATCAGATGCACTACAATTTAACTCTAGTGAAAGACTTTTTCAAATCTAAAAAAATTCCTAGGATTGAGGTCACGCCTTTGCAAAGACCTAAATTCTATCAAGCATCTAAAAGAACAATTCAATCGACAAACTACAGGTTGAAAACCAATATGTAAACAAAATTTAAAATTCTGAAAAAAGAATAAGTTGAAATTACCCAGCTAGCACACATACGTTGTTAAAACATTAGAGCAATGTCGCGCGTTTTGTTGGCCCAATATTGGCTGCCAACGTTGTTTTTATATCATTATGGTTACAAATGCGACGTCGCCAACAACTAAAAACCAATGTTGATAAAACGTTTATTTAAAGTCAGAAAATTGTTATATTTTTTACGTTGATTCAACGTTTTATTTTATACGTTGGCCCAAGGTTGTATTTTAAGTTGGCACAACATTGTATTTACGTTGATTGAACGTTGAACTTTAATTGGCAAAACGTTGTATACAATATTATTTGGAATTAAATTTTCATTAAATTATTTTTTTTTCAAATATATATTCAATATGTTTTATATAGATATAATAAACATATATAGATAAATAAATATATAACCATATACAGCCAACACATGTATGTGGCTGTATATATGGTAAATATGGAAGAAATTGCTTGATCATCCGAACAAAAATCATGTTTGTGTTGATAGTGGTTTTATATTTTAATAATCACGGAAGATTTTATTTAAGTTATATAATTTCGCTATAACAATGTTTGGTCGCATACATTGGATCAACGTTGGGTTTACTTCGTAAAAACAATAAACCTTTTGCAATGTATTTACATACATTGGATCAAGGTTGATTTATATACATTGAATCAATGTCGAGATATATACATTGGATCAACGTTTAGATCCTAAAAACAACGGTTTAGATCCTAAAAACAATCAAATTTTTGCGATGTTTTTATATACATTGAAAAAACGTTGATTTATATACATTGAATCCACGTCGAAATACATACATTGGGTCAACATTGAGTTCAGATCGTAAAAACAACCAACTTTTTGCAATGCTTTTACATACATTGGACCAATGTAATTTTTCCAGATGTTTTTAGTTCCGTCGGTAATAGTTTTATCATTACCCAAATGATATTGGATCAATGTTGGTTTTGCATTGAAAAAAAGAGCTGACGTTCGCAATGGTTTTACATACGTTGGCCCAATGTAAGTGTGCTAGCTGGGTAATACTGATGTGATTTATCAAGATTTTGGACTCAATGCCTCGTTGCTACCGATCAATAATTGATGCTCAAAACTTTCCAACAAAGTATTAAAGAATTCTACTTTAAATTAAAACATATTCAATTTAAAAAAAAAAAAAAAAAAATTTACTTCAATATTTTATGTGAACTAATCAATTAAAAAAGAAGTGGTAAAGAAGTGGTAATAAAAAGAAATGGTAAAGAAGTGGTAATAAAAAGAAGTGGTAAAAAAGTGGTAATAATCTCCTTTTATTGTTATTAAGTTTAATCTCTATTATAAGTTTACTTCTCCTGTTATTAAGTTTACTTTATAATACAGTATATGGTATCCAGGTTAGTTATTCGAAGGGAACTAACCAATTGAATTTGTAAATTATTTTCTTTCTTTTGTTTCAAAACGCTTAGCGTTTAAAACATCTTGTTTTTTACAGTACGGTGGTTAACACGGTTTGTAGTAATTCATTACTTTGAGGACTATAATTAGGCTCTAGTAAACATAAAAATAAAGATTATGAATAAACATGTTTCATACCTATAATCAATATAAAAAACGCAATCATTTTGAACTTCCTAAGACTTTTCTAAATATTAAATTTTTTGTTTTGTTTTGGTTTGGTTTTTATAAAAACTTAGGTTTATGAGTTTTATGTGCCAACAAATCACGAACTTCTTATTTAAATTAGAAAAATAAAGTTATTTTAGGTAATCAAAATATAAGTAAAAAGCTTCGCTTATACTTCGACTAAAAAGTCATTTCTTAAAAAAAATGTTTTACAATGCTAAGAAAAAACAAGATTTTAAACAAAAGAATCTTGTTTTTTAACAGCTAATAAAATAAGTAATGAAGAGGAAACGGAAACAACTATTAAAAATAATAAACGTTAATAAAACTAAAATTTAGAGTTTTCTTATGATTAAGTAATGACTATTTTACTTCGCCATCTATACCTTGATTTATAGAATGACATTAGAAGATGACGTAATTATGAAAAAAATTTTTATGTAATTAGTTGTTGAGTATTTTATTGCACTTGCTGGCAAGGTGTCGCTGTGTTATATTGAAACCTTGTAGTGCTATTTTATACAGAGAATGGCTAAAAAAAACCAAAACTTTGATTGAACTTTTTTTCTAAAAAATATTTTAAAACTTTTCTCTCATCATTATCTCCAGTTGTTTTTTATACTATTATCTCATGTATTACCTCTTATCATTTTTTTACTATTGCACAAATATTGACTTATTTATTATTAAAAAAATATTGACTTATTTATTATTAAAAAAACTCCTTTCTTTTACAAAAAAATTTGAAATTTGATAAAAAAAAATATTTAATTAATCTTGCTAACATCTTGCTGATTTATCAAAAATCTTTAATAAAAAAGATTTCACTCTTAGTGACAAACAATTTAGTAACATTTAATAATTTATAAGATATTTATTTTAAAAAAATATATATAAATATATATTTATATTTATGTTCTTTCTTTTTACATAAAAATCTTACATAAAAATATATATATATTTATTTTTATATAAGATTTTTATGTAAAAAGAAAGAACATAAATATAAATATATATTTATGTTCTTTCTTTTTACATAATTATTGTTGCGATAGTGCTCAAGGCCTATCGCGTGTTATTAATTTTATACGTGTTCTTTTATGCCACGTGATTATATATTATTAAATGAATTGTTTTTCACTTAGAGTAAAATCTTTTTTAACTTTATCATCTTAATCTAGAAAAATTATACGATTCGATCTCATTTTTACAGCTGTGGCGCAGAAGTTAGGCAAAGAAGGAAATTTTCAAATTAAATACTATTCGGCATTTTTCTTCAACAAGACAATAACAATTTCTTGAAGTACTTGAAAAATTCGATTTACTTATTCATGCAAAAAATAGTTGAAGAAACTGGTAATAGAAACGGAAAAATTTGCTTTTAGTCAAATCTGGGAAGTAAAAAAAAAGTTTTAAAACATAACAAATATATTTATTTTTTTTAGTTTTTAAAAATTAAATTTTACATTTAATAAATAAAATAAGTTAAGTTTATAAGTTATAAATATAATAGTATATTTATAACTTATTAAGTTATATACTTATATAAATATTATTAATAGTTAAGTATATAAGTAAGAATAAAACAAAAATTTTAAAAATTTTTGTTTTATTCAATTTACTTATTAAGACAAGTTCTATATTTATTAGTTACTAACTGAAATAATCAAGAGCAATTTCGCACACTGTATAATTCGGCACTCTTTTTCAAAGAGTAGCTGTTAAAAAAAAAAAAGAGATTTTCAAAACTTTTTTAAAGCTATTACTTGTTAAAAAATCGTTTCATTTTACTGATTTTAATCTTTTGTTGTTGTTACTTTTTATTAGGGTAAGTCAGTCTAATTTCGGTCAACATGGAGAAAGTTCAAATTATTTGATATATTTTTTTCAATAGATTAAGATCAACATAATTTGTTTTCTACAATAATATGTAAAAAAAAGTAGAGGTTTTATGCAATTTTTATCTTTTAAAATTAACTTTATAAGAAGCTATATTTGACAGGTTTTATATTTTTAAATTAAAGTCAGTCATCGTTATAATCATCAGGGCCGTCCCGAAGAGATTTTAAAGGGAAAGGAGGGGGGCGGGGTGACGTGTCTGTTTTTTGCCGACTAAAACCAAAAGAATTTTTTGTCTACCAACTTATCTAAAAAAAGTCTTCGTTTTCCGATATTTGCCGACTGCCAGCTATAAATCCAAGTTTGCTGACTCCAGTGTCCAATTTGCCGAAAAATTTTTATTTAATAAAACTTGTAGGGGGCTAGACACCCCCTCGGGACCGTCCTGATAATTATTAAGAAAACAATTAAAAAAGCACGAAATCAACTATAAAAAATCTATCGTTTAAAAAAATTGATCTATCTATTTCTCAAAATTGAACACTTTTTTAGTGCAGAAAAACTCAATGCCTTGATGATATTGTATCGGAATACATATCTGATTGCAAAGTCCACATTCGACGCGATTTGTTTTCACATTGAATCGTTGAATCATAGAAATGATTTAATGTACCTTGCTTTTGGTGACGTTTCAAAGCATTTTAAACATCTTCTTTGCTAAAATTTGACATTTTTGTTGATATTGATAATTATTCTTTATATTAGTTTGCATAAGATAAGATTATTACAAGCATATTAACAGAGAAAAATTGCATTCATTTATAGAAATGGAAAGGAAATTAAGGGCAATATTAACTTATATAGTTTTTGTTAAATATCCTCCTTATTTTTTAACATAATAAAATAAAAGCATTACCATTGGATTTGGGGTAAAAAATCATTTTTTTAAAGTCTTTAAAACTAATTTTTTATTTAAAATTTAGGAAGTTTTAAAGTTATAACAAACATTTACTTAAAAAGTTTAAAAATTAATAAATTATATTTTTTTCTAATCGACGCACCAAAAACCTCCTTTACTCTCATAAAGATTTCATCAAACAAAAATATTTTTTAGATGCTCTGATTAAAACAGTCCTACTCTCTATCTCCCTGATCGAAATACTTTATATTGATCTGATCGAAATACTCTATATTAATCTGATCGAAATCCTCGATTAATTTCTCTATAAATATATTGACCTGAATTGACATTATGATATTTTTTTAATACCTAAAATACGACATAAAAAAGTGACCAAAAATACACTAACTTACTTTACTTAAATTTTAAATTATCTTTTTTTTTTTTTATTTCGCTTTAGGTAAACTATATATAAATTCATTTTTATCTTGAAATATATACCAGTACGTATAAATTATCCGGTAGGAAATGGGCTAGCGATATTTGTAATGATAAAGACAGCGATTTTGCCATGATAATCGCTAGCAAGAAAAGCAAGTGATTAATTCACATCCTATTTTTATTAACTACTTATTAATATTTAATATCATACACTATACTGTTATTATTTTATTATCATTAGATATCTATACTTCATATGCTTGCAACTGTCGCGTATGACGTAATAAAGGTTTTGTAGTTTATCCTACGCCAGCTAATTGCCTTGTGGAGGCCACATTACCTCGGTCCGCAGAGACTTGTTTTGGCTCCTAAGGGAGCGTCATAACCCGCTCTACGGACTAAGAGTAAGGTGAGTTTGGGAAGAACGAAGATATGTAAGAGTGAAAGGCAGAAGTAGTCGTGTTAGAAAGTTAGCATAGAGAAAGCGGACAGAATTGCACACGTTAGAAGGTGCAATAGTGCTGTTAGTCGAACCGACCAAGACTCGGAGAAGTCACTAGATATGAACTCTTCATCAACTTTCTCGTCGTTTGACTTAATAAACCAACTTAACATGATACGTCGATAATGATAGCAGATTTTTATTTATATCAGCAAAACTTTTATAATTTTTGTGCTTGTGGTTTTGTGCTTGTATCATTTTTAATTTTTTAAATTTATTTTGGTAGTTTTATATAAAACAATCATTTTGTTAGCTACAAAGTTACGGTATGTAGTTATCAAATACTTGTCGTTATGTTGTTGTTAGCAACAAAGTTACGGTATGTAGTTATCAAATACTTATAAAATATATTATAAAGTCGTTTTTGTTTAATTGTGTTTTTGTTATATTAGGATAATAGCTATTGAGGCTGTTTGAACGCAAGTTATAAATTTGTGAAAAAGTAAATCTAGTGAAGAACTTGGATTGATGGATCAATTTGGATTGGAATTATAATAAATTTTTTATTGACTCCAACACATAATGGGTGGTAAAAAAAACTTTTCTTGTAGCATTTAAGAAATCTTTATCGTTGCATTTAAGATATCTATATCTATATCTATCTGTTTATCTATCTATCTGTAAGTTATTTAATGTAAGTTATTAAAAATGTAAAGTACTTAGAAATCCTAAAGACGAGAGATTGAAAAAAACCCCAATAGTTTAACAACACGGCAAATAAAAAATAATGATAAAAAACAATTGCCAAAACCAAGTTTTATAGAAAAAAAATTTTATCAAATAAAAATATGTCAAAATGAAATTTTAATATTAGAATGTAAAGGTTCTGCTTGTGAGATCCAGACTCTGCAAAACCTGATGCTTACCAAAAATATGTTAAAATAAAAAGGAATTACATTTTTTTTTTTTTTTTTTTTTTATATGTTGATTTTAGGTGCCCCAAGAAGACCTTACGGTTTTATCACAGAGCACCGCGGAAGAACATTTGATAGGAAGTTCACGCCTCCTTCCCAACCGATGTCGCAAAACTTGCCCAGAGGTGGGGTTTGAACTAAGCTATTGCGATATTCATAAAAGTCGATATTGTCGATACTACGATATTACATAAACACAGTATAGAACGTCGATATTGAAACTGGATATATTTTTACTGAATTTCGAACTTATCGATATTCAGTTCGATATTTTACGATATTATACGATATTAAACGAGATTCTAGAATTTTAGAATGCTATTTTTGTGTTCAAGACCCATTTTTTCTAATTAGAGGAATTTGAAGGGTCTAATACCGTAAGTTATCTTCAATATTTGAAATATGTTTTTAGCAATTTGGATAAAAAATTATAGCTCAATTAATTGTTTATTTTTTCATAAACAGTTTTTCAAAACAAAAATTAGTCTATCGCGTCAGCTGATGAAACATTTTCTTCCTCGATTAGCCATTTTTTAATAGTAACTTTACTAATGTTGATTTTAACGTACACAAGTTTTTCTATTGTCTCGGCTTTTAGTAAAGTTCTTTTACATGACACAATATTTCCGGCTTGTGAAAAAACACGCTCTGAAGAAGTTGATGACGCTGGGACACACAAGACTTTCTTAGCAGCTCTAGACAAAATTGGAAGTTGAGGTGAATGAATTTTCCACCATTCCAAACAATTGTAATTTTTATCTGAAAATCCAAGCTTCTTGTAAGCTTCTAGTTCTATATCAAATGGAGAATCTTTTGATGATCTGTAAAGCTCAGAGGCATTAGAATCCTGACCCATCATTTCAAAAAGAAGTTGTTCGGCAGGAGACAAATCTTGTTTGGGTGACACTGTTTGTGTTGTATTTTCAATCAAATTTGATGGTTGCTTTCCTATTGAAATTTCTTTTAAATCTCTGAGTGCGACATCGTCTTGGCCAAACCTTGTCAAAAGGAGACCCTTAAATTTGGGATCAAGTAAGTGAGCTAAAGCATTGTTTTTTTGTCTTGAACCACAGTCTGGAAATCGTTTGTTAAGATTTGAAAGGAGTTTAGAAACAAAGTCTCCTATAATTTTGTCATTTGGCAGTATAAGCTTTTAAATATTCTCTTGAATATCAAACAGTCCTGGAACAACTCTCTGAGAAGTTGGGATTTTTTCAGATGAAACAACCTCTGTAAAATCATTAAACAGTTTCATGATCGGCACTACTTTTTCAATAGCATCAAACTCATCAGAAGATGGAATTAAAGCCCTTAAAATGTCGTCCGTTTTAAGGTTGCTGCTTGCAATTATTTTAAGAGCTAATCGTAAATGTAATATTGAATCCATGCACATAAAACCACTATTCCAACGTGTAGGACAAGGAGAAATAATTTTATTAAATTTGATTTTCTCAGGTATGACATCATTACATGCTTCCATAATTCTCTGTTGACTGTTGATTGATTTGTGAGTTCGTGCTGAGAGTGTTTTGCACACCTTGAAATAAAAAATTATTTTGGTTAAAAAAAATATATAAACAAAAAAAAACATAGGATTTGAAAGTTATTCATTTGTTGGTTGCACCTTTATGCAGGTAAATGGTATTGAAAATAGACTATCGCATTTTTCATAGTTTCGTAAACAAGAGGAGAAAATGACTAAACATTTTTTTTACCTGAAAAACTTTTTCAATCTCATCGAATTCTTTGACAGATTTGATAATAACAAGGTGAAGTAAATGTGCAATGCAGGAAATACTTTCATCAATTTTGGCCGATTTTTTCATCCCAGATATCATGTTTGCTGCACTATCTGTGACAGAAGTCATTTTACAACCATTATTGAAAGGTAGAACAGAAATTAATGTGTCTGTTTTAATTGAAATATTGTCACCTGTGTGACTGTCTGGAAAAGCATTACAGCCCAGCAAAAATGTCTTTAGTTCAAAGCCAGTTGTAATATAATGAAGCGTCAAGGCTGCAAATGACTCATTGCTTTTGCTGGACCAAAGATCTGAAGTAAATCCAACTGCATCTACATCTTTTAAGTCATGTGTTAAAACATTAAGAACTGCCTCAAAAACATTAGAATAAAGGATTGGAAGTTTGTTTCTTGAATATGTTGATGGTGCTCTAATAATAATTTCTGGACGAAGGCTTAATAAAAAGTCTTTAAAAGCAGGCGATGAAACATGTTGAAAAGCTAAATTTCCCATGCACAAATATTTCACAATATCCAAGTCAGCTATTAACTGTCGCTTGTCGTTTGTTCCATATTTTGTCACAACCTTGCAATACGATGAAATGTCCATCTTTACTCTTTTTGCACTTAGAGCTATTGGCCCATGAGTGTCCAAAATTGATTCTTGTGCAAGCTGCTCAGCTGTTGTTTCTGGTGCTCGTTTTAAATTTTCTTTCCCAATGTTGAGAAAAATTTCATTATGACAACCTCTGATGTGAACCTTCAAACCAGTCGTAATGCTCTGTTTGGTGCCTATTTGTGTTGGGCATAGCTTACACTGAGCAATATCTTTTTTTGGTGTGTCTCTTAAAAAATACGCCCAAAAGGGACTTACTCTTGGCATTTTCAACAAAAAATATCACAACTTTTCTCACTTATAACTTCTATTAGTAACTAATTTTGAAAAAAATATTTATAAGGTTATATCAAAAGTATTTGAGTATTGAACAAAAATTAAGACATCAATTTTTGGTAAAGCTACAGTTAAGCGGCCTAAAATAAATTTACTGTTTCGCTTTTTGCGCTCTCGTTCGTAGAGACTTTAAAATATTAACAAAATATAAAAGCAAAGAAGATTTATTTTATTCTAATAAGAGCAAAGTAAATTTATTGTTTAGAAATAAGTTGTTCGCGGAATTTAATGTTTTATGCTTTATTTTATATATTGTTTTCTTATTACTTTTTATATATTATTTGCTATTATTTTTTTTTTATTTTATTACTATTATATTATATTTTATTTATAAAAATATATTTATTATTATAATATCAAAACTTTGATTATAATTTACCTTGATTATAATTTAATTTGATTATAATTTGATTATAATTATTATATTTAATAATTAAACTTTGATTATAATTTACTTATAATTTACTTTGATTATAATTTATATTTACTTTGATTATAATTATTATTTGTTTACTTTCAACTTTAATATAAAACTTCAACTTTTAATTAAATCTTTTAATTTCAAATTCACAACCCGTAACATTTATTATTACATAACATAATTAAGTTTCGCGCTCCATCGTGTTTTTAAAAAGCGAAAAATATAATTATTTTAGGCCGCTTAACTGTAGCTTTACCCAATTTTTAATTTACACTTAATTTTTAGCATTTTTAATTACTTTTTAGTTTGGCGGGAAAGTTTAGGAGGGACAGTTTAGAGTATAACAGTTGATTTTTATTAAAGTTTGAATATTAGTATCGATATTTTAGTTTGAATATCGAGAATCTTTCGATATTGCTGTGAAAGGATATCGAATAATATCGAAACTTCGATATTATTAAAAAAATTACAATATCGACAATTCAATATCGAACCTGGTCAAAATGTCGATATTTTAGCATGTTTCGATACTACGATACTGATATCGCAATACTTTCGTTTGAACCACGGATCTTACGTTTCTGAGGCAAGTGCGCTACCACTGCGCCACGGCTGCTGTTTACAGGCTACATTTACAATTACAAATTGTAAACCATTTGAAGATTTTATTTGAAAAACTAATTTAATTTTTTTTTCTTGCAAATTCAAATTAAAAATTTTTTTAAATATAAAATAACCATCGAATATTCAATATCCAAAAAATTCTCGTTTTTTACTTACCTATACTGAGAGTTTTTGAAGATATTCAATCACTGATGCGTATTTTTTTCTGAGAAAAACTTAAAAGAAATAAAAAAAGAAAACTTAAAAGGAATAAGAAAAAAAGTTATTAATTTAAAATTTAGTTGATTCTTGCTCTTTTTTGTCCGCTTTTTTCCCTTTTGAAGTATTTTTTCGAAGTTTTGTAAATTTGCAACACAAAATACTTATCTAAATAAGCATGAGTTCATATGAAATTTTTTATTTAAACAATTATAAAATGGTATTACAAACAATCAGTTAGTTCAACTTAGGGATGCTTAGATAATGGTTGTCAAAAATAGGTTTTTATAAGTGTCCTTACCTGACTTTAAGGCTTTATTCAAGTTTTGCTTTGTTTCATACAAAATGAATCCAAGAATAATGATTGTTATTAGAAGTACCGCAAAAATTGCGCCAAATATGATTTTATCCTTGGTTGTAATTCTTTTTTTAGCTATATCATCATCATCAATGTGCAGCTTCGTTCGCGAATCTGTGAATGTTACACTCATAACTCGAATATTGTTTATGCAGGTGCTAAAAAATATTGTCTACACAGGTGCTGAAAAAAAAATTTACACAATAATAATGTCATATAATTAACAAAAGTGTATAAAATAATGCTTAATATAATCATAGGAATTGAGTATCAGAAGTAGCGTTCCCTACCCCAAGGGGTTCAAACCCCTACGAAACAGAGGTAGTGTTAGAGAATCAAATCAATTGGAAACAAAAACAATGTTAAAGAATCGAACCCCTAAAAAACCAAAAGTAGTGTTAGGTAATCAATTCCCTAAAAAAAAAATTAGTTTTAAAGGATCAAACCCATCGAAAACAAAATTAATGTTAGAGAATTAAACTCCGAAAAAACAAAAGTATTGTGAGGGAAAATATTTTACAAAAGACATAAATTTCTAAATTTATGCTTTTTTACAGAAATAAAATTTCCTTTTACTTTTAAATGCTTGTTTCAAAAAGTTCAACAGTGTTACGAGAGTGGCTAAACTGAATTGTCATTATAAATTGTCTTCAAATAGAGTGCAAATATTTTCTGAATGTATTCTTAAAAGAAGCCGCACTGAGACATTATTGACATTTTCTCTATCAATGCAGATTTTATATTTGAATTTTCTTGAATTAAATTGTGTTGTTATATTATGTTAGAAATTATTAATTACTCTATACTTTAATTTTTTTTTGACATAAATATTTTATAATTTTTGTTCATAATATAATTTATTAAAATATAATTTGTAATAATATAATTTTTTTTTAAATATAATTGAATATAATAATAATATTAATATAACACAATTTTTATATAACTTTCATAATGATTAATAATATTTAACAACTTGGTTAAAATGCGTATGAAAATAATATTATAAATAGATAACATTATTTGAAGAAAAAAATTACAAGTCATTTAACTTTACACAAGTAAAGATTTGTAGAAGTAATGTTACAATTTAAGGCGCCACGGCGAAGTTTTAATTTGTTTTTTTTTTACTACGAGCAAAGTTTTCGTTTTTTATTAAAAAAAAAAGATGTAAACTTTGCTCAAGCAAATATTGTTTATCATATGAAATCAAAAAAAAAAATTATAGTAACTAAAATAATCTTTTTTTACAAAGTACATATATGTAAAAATATAGAAAACACTACGAACAACAATAAATTACGTTACTGAAACAACTAACTTAATGCTGCGATAGAAAAGCAATGCATACAGAACATAAAAACTACTGCAAAAACTCAAATAACATTACTGCCACATAAGAAATTAAAAGCCAAATTGCAAAATTGCAAATTTTGAAACTCTTAACAAACGCAATGTAAATATATATAAAGCAAATATTTATTTACAAAAATATCCTAAAAATTCACGTGACACATCATTTGATATCTATTAACGAATAATCTTTATAACCAAATGAAAACTTATGACAAAAAAAAAAAAAAATTATAGAAAGAAAACTTTTCTGCTTCATCGAACTTCATCGAACGTATCATTGCGAAAGTTAAGCATTGAAGTAAAAAAACTCATTCATTTTTTTCCAAAAATATTTTCCTAATTTCATTGCAACCTGCTTAGTGCTGCAGTTTGTAAAGTTTAAACGATAATAATAATCCTCAAAAGTATTAGTTTGTAATGAACACCACCCTGTTGATTGTGAACACGTGTGCCTAAATAAGTTGTTGATACAGTGAAAATTTTTGTTTAAATAAGATTTTTCTTTGTCTATAAATCATCTTTTGAAGAAAGTTTCTGAATGGTTTTTAGTAAATATAATAGTATTAAACGTGAGTAAATGTCAGAAGTTGGGTTCCAATTTGTAAATATTTGAAATGTAAATTTTAAAACAAAACTATTGTTTTTGGTTTTTTTTATTGTTGGTTTGAATTTTTTATTTTTTGTATTTTCTTATTAAAATTTATAATAAAGTCATTTAAATGAACAAAAGCAATGAAAATATTTGTTTAATTAAAATTTAAGTAAAAATTAAATGAAAAAGAATTTAATGAATCTTATTTAATTATTATTTATAATATTAGAATAAATTCATTTTTAAAAATTAGTTGAGTTTTTTTGTCGAACCAAATATGGTTTTTGTATAAATTAGAATCGGCTTATTCAGAATGACGAAAGAATTCGGTAGAAACGATAATTCGGTAAGACACGGTACACACTAAAATAAAAAAGGTAGTAATTTTTACCTTAGGGTAGTATATGTGGTATACCTTTAGTAAGGTATATTTTTCTACCTTTTAAGGTAGAAAATTATATTTAAAACATTGTTTTGTCATACAATTTTCTACCTTAAAGGCAGAAATTTTATATCTTAAAAGGTAAAAAGTTATATTACATATCCTACCCTAAGGTAGAAATTTCTACCTTTTTTTTTAAGTATGTGGTGGTCGTGGCTCAGTGGTTAGAGAGTTTGCTTTAGAAGAAGGAGAACCAGGGTTCAAAGCGAGCTCTGTTGCATATTTAGCGCCATCGGTAAGGAAGCAGGCGCCAACTTCCAAGTTTAATGTTCTTCCGTATTGCTCTGTGACAAGACCGTTAGGTCTTCTTGGAACATCTGATACAAAAAATTAAAAAAAAATTAAAAAATTAAAATTAAAATGGTTTAGTCTATCAAATATTATGCACTCTAAAAAAAATCTTTTAAAAGAAATACATCGCCACCTGGTGAGGTTAGAAATTTGTTTGAATTTTGAATCTCCACTTTTTGAAAAATTTGAATCATTAAATGTGTCATGTACCTTAAAATAACGTTTTTGAAATCTAAGTTATTATCGAAAAAGTTGCAAAGAAAACTTAGTGATAAAAATATTTTTATACGCGGTCTCTTCAAGTTTTTATTTTTTAAATCGTAATCGTTAAATCTCAAAACTCAAAAATGTGGAAATTGACTTCTGTTCTGACTTCTCCTTTATCACTTCAACAAGGTCTAATTTTTTTTAGTAGCAGTCTTTATTGATTTTTGAGAAAGATAACTTTCAGACATGGGGCAAAACTTTAAACTTGGGTATGTTTATGCAAAAAAGGTTGGAGTAATTGGAACGTGGGAACAACAAAAAACACTACAGCTAAACTTGTTCTCCTAACCCCAAATGTGATTTTGTATTTGTTAATAAACAGTTTTATCTAATGATATTTTAGTGCTCAAAACTTATGAACATTCAAAGTAATACGTACAATGCATTGTGCTTACATCATTTCACAATGGTTTGTGCATTACAATTCCTAAAAAAGAGGTTACATTCTTCAAAATTAAACTTAGGTGCTAAAAACACTCCAAATACACTTTTATAATGAATTTCTCCGTTTTTAATTCAGTCATTCAAAAAAATGTAAAAGATTTCTTTGCAAAAACAATTTTTAAGACCACATTAAAAAATTGCAAGTTATCTGTTGCAAGTTATCAAGCAAGTTATCTGCTGCAAGTTATCTTGGCATTTTTTTATTTTATGCATAAATCTTATGTCTAAAACAAATGTTTAACGAGTGCAAAGATAAATTTTAAATAATAAGTTTAAAAAAAAATCTTTTTTAATTAAAAATACTTTAATTCCATAGCTATGTTTAATATTTTTTCCTAACATTTTATTTTGAGGGTGAATTTAAGTTTATTTAGAATTTCAGGTAGGGGAGAGCAGGTAGGATTCGTACACTTTTTACTCCAAGTCATTTTAAACCAAAACCAATAGCAATTTTAAAAGACTTTCAACGCTGGTGAATTATCTAGATATCTGGCTTCAATAATTTTTTAGGTCGGTATTGGTACAAAGTAAAATGGTAAAGCAATAACAATTCTCCCAGAAAATGGAGATTGTACGAAAGCACCCCACGCGCGGGGTAGCTTCGTACATAGAGTAGGGTACATTCGTACATAACTATTTATTGGAAAACAAACACTTATAACGATTAAAATTGAAACAGAATAAACTTTTAACTTATTAATAATCAACAATATATTATTTTACAAATATATTTTTACATAACGGATCAACTATTGCACATTTTGCATTGTAAAATTTTTCTAGTCTCTTTTTTTATGTATATTCGCGGCATTATCCTAAAATAATAATAATGTTATGAAAAATATTCACTTAGGGAGGTTTCGTATAGTACGAATCCTCCCCACGAATAACTGTACGAATGTACCCCAAACACAAAAATAAACATATAAACTCAAAATAAAAATAACGGTTAAGGTTAGCACAAAAGTTGATGTTTACATATTAATGTAAGGCACTTATTTAACAGCATAATAAATCATATTAACAACTTTAGCAATAATTATTACAAATATATGTTTTCAAAGATAGTAAGTAAAATTACTTTTGTTGTGCGAAAACGCTTATTGACTTGCCCCGACGAAGGTTACTGATGCACTGCTACGGCGCATAGCTTTTTTTATTTAAACATAAGCAGTTCTTACGCACACAATGATACAAACTTGTCAACACCTAAAATTTGGTAGATATGACCACTGTACGAATGCTCCTGGTGTACGAATCCTACCTGCTCTCCCCTATATAGTAACTTCTAGGTGTATAATTGATTCCAAACTTTTGAATTCAAAATTGTATGGTTTCGCCCATTAGTTTGAATAAAAGTTATGATTAACTTTAGAACTTTAGAAAGCCAGAAAAATATTTTGTACGACAACAATGATTGTTTATGACAGTATTGATCAATCAATGAATGACACGAAAATATTGTGTTAGAGTAAACAAATCTGCCACCTAAATGTCAAAAACAAAACAACTCGCTTTAAAAAAAAAACTGATATAATATTTCTAGTGAGCCAACCCCGGTAAAACTACAGTTTTTATCAATTATGATATAACGGTTGTGAAATGATTCTTTTTGTAAAATATCACGCTGATCACGGTGACTAGAAAGACTATGATTTATTTAAATATTTTTGATCAGAAACATGTTAATGTTTAAAAAATTAAGATGTCTATATACTCATAATAAATTATATTAAAACCAAATGATTTTAAAAATTTATCATAATTTAGTCATTTTTTATCTCTATGTATAAAAATTTATTTTAATAAATTAAATTCCAAAGTAAAAGTTAAAGCTTTTCAGTTATAACATCAACAAACTTATGAAATTATTATATTTAAGTTATTATATATAGCCTGCGGTGTTTATAACTTAACTACAAACGTGCAGACTATATGTAAACACTTTTATTTATTTTTAGATCGATGTTAGTCATGTGCAGCGTTGGCGCGAACGCTTATTTGTACCGTCAAGTAGCTGTTTAAAAAAAGAATATAAACACAGATATAAATAAATTAAAAATATTATCCGTTACTGTAATAAAATTAAAAAACCAATTAAAAAAAAATATAAGGAAAAAATGAATGTTTGGCACTTGGCTTACTGTATTATTAGACTTAACAAGAAAAAAACAAAGTTACGTCGTAAATATGGTTTTCGTGGATAATATTTTATCATTTAAGGACACTTTACTATCGATAAATAATAATCAATATTTTTCAAAAAGAAATACATATGTTTAACAGATATTAATGAAAAATAATTAAAAAATCATGAAAGAGTTAAATAGCTAATACTTTCAATGATGTCACTCGATGATGATGACTCTTTGCTGCAATTACGCTTTGTATGCGCCGTGGCATACTCAAATTACACTTTTTAACCGTTACTTACAGCTTATCACTGTGGTCCCACTTTCTGGGCCAATAAAAGACATCAATGTTTTTTTCTTTCAAAAAGTTTGTAATGTTTTTAGCCTTGTGATATGGTGCTCCATCATGCATAAAAATGCACTTTTTTTCATTTGGCAACCATTTCTTTTTTGGTACTAATCTTACTTGATTTTGGTATTAGTCTATCATTAAGAATTTACCAATACTAAACTTGTCTCATTGTCCATTTTACTATATGTTGGAAAACTAATTACCAACCACACTATGACAGATGTAGAATGCTTTATGGTTGGCACAATGCAATCTGAGAGAAATTTTTTACCCACTCTTCTCCTAACAATGCTAGCTTTGTCACTCATGACTGAAAAAATGTTCTTATCTGAAAAATAAACCTAAATGACACACAAATAAGGTTTAAAAAGATACTAAAATCAAGTTCAACTTTACAATTAAAAATTTTACTAAGAATTATTTTTTTCCAGCCATCCTCTGTGAAGTTTTTTCACAATAAAATAAGACGTTTCTTCACGATAATGGGTGTTAACTTTGGTTTACGTGCTGGCCGACGTGAAGTTAAATCAAATTCTTTAAAATGTTTCTGAACTGTGCGTTAGGAATTATCGATTCCTTGTTAATTGACAATTTTGGTGAATTAGTTGACTGGATGTTTTCTATGTTGTAGACAAATATTATAAACAACAAGCATAATTTTCTGTCAGTCCCGGGTGTTGTTAATCTTTTTCTGCCATGAGCGCCTTTACAAGCAGGTTGTAAAGGTATGTTAAAATCAAATTTAAGCTTTACTCTTTTCACTGTGGTTTGAAAAATGTTAATTATCTCAGCTATCTTATATTGCAACATGCTTGTATTTTTTAATAATACACTAATTTCATATTGTTTTTGTGGAGAAATTTCACATGCCTTTTTTCATTGTTATAAAAAAGAAGATAATATTCAATAAGATAGTGTATTTATTCATAAAAAAAAAAAAAATTTATATATTTTTTTTTAAATAATGTGAGTATTAAAATGTTAGTTACATGATAATCTTCACAACGAGGTATCTTCACAACGAGGTATTCCATTAATTTTGTTTGTCGAAAGAAAAACTTCGTACATCTGTTCTATGCAACGTGCTATTCAAACTGACATCGTATGGTAAGAATGACAATAAAAGATATGAGCAATGTTGGCATTTATAAAATAACATCTTTGGCAATATTCCCAAAGTAAAAAAAAAAAATGAAAGTGAAAAAGATTATGTGAGGAGCAATGGTTTTTAATGGTGCTTTGTCTGTTTTTTTTTCACCAAATCTAATAATATGGCAAGCCACTGTTGATAAGTAAATGCTTTTGACTCAATGGAAGTTTTTTTTTTTTTTTGATACACTGGTTAGTTGATATAATCAAATGAAGAGCGGTTTATTATATTGCGAGCTTAGAACTATTTTGTTCTATCTCCACTTTATGAAAAAATCGAGTTATTGATTGTGTCATGCACCTCAAAACAATGTTTTTCTACTATATTAAAACCTAAGTTAAAATCAAAAGAGTTTCGGAGAAAACATTAGTAGAAAGAATCTTTTTATATGCCGTCTCCTTTAGTTTTTGTTTTTTAAATCGTTTTATCTCAAAACAAAAAAATGTGGAGATAGAACAAGATAATTCTAACCTCCCGATAAATATCTTTTTATATATATTTCTTTTATTTTTTCAAATTTTATTTAGGTGCCCCCAAGAAGTCCTTACGGACCTATCATAGTGAACTGCGGATGAGCATTTAACTGGAAGTTCACGCCTCCTTCCTAACCGATGTCGCAAAACTTGCCCAGATGTGGGGTTTGAACCAAGGATCCTTAGTTTCTAAGACAAGTGCCCTACCACTGCGCCACAGCTGCTCTTAAATACATCATTTGAATTAAATATATCATTTGAAATATATCAATATCAATTTTTATTATTATAAATGAGATATATTAATTTAACAACAAAAAAATGACGGATAAAATAATTAAAACAAAAACTTTTGAGATTTCTGATAAGAAAAATACACTAGTTTTGAATAAAAATAATGATCCAGATATAAATCTTTTTTAGGATATTGATATTGAGTCTTCTTACTGTAATGTTGAGGAAGTATCTTGTTATATACGCTCAACGCAACCATCATTTACGTCATTAGCTTTAAACATTAGAAGTCTGAAAAAAGATTTTGAAAATTTCAAACCTATGTTACATAACATAAACTATGAGTTTAAAGAAACATGTCTAATAGAAACTTGGTGTCAAAATAAAGATTCCAATAATTCGAATCATCAATTGACAAGGTATAAGTCAATTCATCACACTAGAGGTAAAAGAATGGGCGGCGGTGTATGTTTTTTTATCCACAATACACTACGATTTAAAAAAAGCAGAAAATTTTAACCATTGTTGTGCAGATTGCGAGTTATTAACCTTAAAACTGATTAATGATAAAAAAAACATACGCAACGTTTTTTTAACCTCAATATATATATATAATATTGTCATCTTCATCTTCTTTGAGCCCATTTAAATCTGCCGATTTAATTATGTCAAATGCCGAACAGCCAACTATATTCCTGAAAAAACCAACTAAGTTGAAAATCACTTAGTTCTTGGGTTAAGGGTTGTCACATTTATACCCATTAAGTATAGCTGTTTATTTCTTACAGTTTCTAAATGCTGCTCTAAATATTTTTCAAACAGTTTTATATTACCACTAAGTGGTCTATATATATAGACCACTTAGTGGTAATAAAAAACTGTTTGAAAAATATTTAGAGCAGCATTTAGAAACTGTAAGAAATAAACAGCTATACTTAATGGGAGACTTCAATATAAACCTTTTAGACATAAAAACTGATAATAAAGTTAAACGTTTTATAAATATTCTTTATCAAAATATTATATTACAAGTTGGTTTGTTAATTAATACTAACAAACCGACTTGCATTACTCATCAAACTGAAACACTTTTAGAAAATATCTTAACTAACAATTTTTCAAAATATAACACTCAAAAATGGATCATAATAACCGATGTAAGTGATCATTTCCCAATCTTTTTTATTTTTAATTCAAAATGCAAAGAAAAATCTGACAGAATACCAAACAAAATAATATATACATATATACAACAAAAAGGGAAATAAATAAAAATAGTATTGAAATTTTTTGCGGTCATTTATCTCTAATAAACTGGGAACAAATTATTAACTACATAGACGCAAATAAAGCATACAAACATTTATGTTTATACACAAGCAGTAATGCTATGAGTTCAGCTGAACTCATAGCATAACTGATCAGTAATGAATATGAAAAAGCATTTCTAAAGCAAGAAAAAATTGTCAAACTCAAAAACTTATAAAGTTCATGGATTTCACAAGACCTCATTAAATCTTCCAAGAAAAAACAAAAACTTAACGAAAAATATTAAAAAAAAAATTTTTTTTAAAAAGAAAAAAAAAAAAAGTTATAAAAACCTATTTGAAAAACTTAAGAAACAAACTAAAAAAATTTTTCATTCAAATCTTTTACAAAATAATTGGTAATAATAAAAAAACAGTAATAGGAAAGAAAAAGATTGATCCAGGTGATATCCTGCCAAACCATTTAAATACTGATAACAAAAACATTGTTAATAATGATCAAAAAAAGATGAACTATTTTACAAACATCGGAAAGACACTGGCTAACAAGAAGCAGTAATAGGAAAGACACTAGCTAGCAAGAAGCAGTAATAGGAAAGGCACTAGATAACAAAATAACTCAAAGTAAAAAAATATTTAAATCATATTAAAAAGAAGTGGACTTTGTAATGGAAGAGTTTGACTTTTCTTCTGATGAGCTTCGTAACGCATTTTAAAACAATACAATCAAAAAAGAGTCCGGGCCTTGATGACATAAGCTCAGAGGTAGTTAAAGAAATTTATGATGATGTTGAATATCCCCTATTGTACATCTTTAATCTTTCATTAAAAAGTGGAGTTTGTAACACTTAAAATTAGCACGCACAGTTCCGATATATAAAAGCGGAGATAACTCTACTTTATCAAATTATAAGCCTCCATACTTTCATGTTTCTTGAAAGTACTAGAGCGCATAATGTACAATAGACTTTTTTCATACCTTCAAAATCACAATATCCTTTAATAGCCAATACGGATTTAAAAAAAACCATTCAACTGAACATGTAGAAATAAAGTTTGTTAACGAAATTTTGAATGGGTTTGACAAAGATTAATATACACTTGGAGTATTTATCAATTTGTCAAAGGAGTTCGATATAGTGGATCACAAAATCCTTTTACACAAACCTAATAATTATGGTATAAAAAATAAAAATCTAAAATGGTTTAGTTGCTATCTAAACAATTAGAAACAAGCTTTATATTACAATAAAACTTACACTTACCTTGAAACCATTACTTGTGGCGTTCCCCAGAGATCTATTTTCGTATATTAAAACTATTTTTAACACAGTAGTATCAGGAGCTTGAAGAGCTAAGCAATTGGTTGAAGGCCAACAAACTTTCCTTGAGCATTAAAAAAATCAGACGCGTTACAACTAAAACTTCCAGATATTTTAGTTGACAAAACAAAATTAAAAAGAGCATTTTCTGTAAAGTTTCTGGGAGTCATTCTTATGAACATATTAGCTGGAAAGAGCATATCAAGTTGTTAGAAAATAAAATACCAAAAAGCATTGGGATTATGCATAAAACTAAGTATTTTTTAAATAAAGTATGTCTAAAATGTATTTACTTTGCAATTGTTCATAGCTACATTAACTGCTGCAATGTTGCCTGGGTAAGTACTTACCAATCAAAACTAGCCTTAGTCTATAAAAAACAAAAGCAAGCAAGCCGCATATTTACAAATGGACATGCTAGTGCTTAACAAATAATGAAAGAACTGAGAGTCTAAATATTTATGAACAAAACATCTATAGCATCCTTCAGTTTATGTTTAAATTAAAAAATAATTTGGTCCCAAAAATATTCCATAATTACTTCCAACTTATTGAACGATAAACTCTTTTCAACATTTTAAATGCGTTGTTAAACAACAGTTACTTGACCTCAACATTACTGAAACAATCTATTATTTTTAAAAAACTTTTATACGACTTGAATTTTTTTTTTTCATTTACATAATAGCTGGAAATGCTTATGGTTATGTTTACAAAAAAATGCATATAATTGTAGTTATATTTATAAAGATACATTTACTTGGCTTTTTTATTCATACCAGTTTTTATATACTTATATATATTTAAATATCTTTTAACTTGTGTTTATCTAATATTTTATTGATATATATTGTAAAATAAATTGAAACTAACGGGGCAAGATGATAAGAACACCGTCTTCTACTTGCTTCAGTCAATTTATTAAGTTAACAATTTTGTAAAAAAAAAATTTATATTGACGAAAAAGATTATATATCTATCTATCTTGTGTACCTATCTAATAATATATCTAAATGTATCTCTTAAATATATCATTTGAAAACTAATCAAATCTTCTTTTCAGCGACAACAAAATTATTTTTAATAAACTTTTCAAAATTTAAAAATCAGCCATTTAATAAAAAATATTCTAACAAAAACTTTAAAAGTCAACATTGATCAGGGATGCTTTATATCTCTGCTTTTTTCAAGTCTGAGGCTCTTAACATGTTTTTTGACTTATGATCTGCTATAAAAAAAAAAGGTTCATGAGATTTAATGATTTGAAACTTATTGTTTTTAGGGCCGGAGTCCTGGAGTCCCGGAATCCTCGCCGCGATTATACTTAAGGGCTCCGGGTTCTCCGCGATTATACTTAAGGACTCCGGGTTCTCCGTGATTAAGGACTCCGAAAAATGATTGTTTCTCTTGCTTAAAAATTTTTTTCCTATTAGTTGCTCATGAACTTATTTAGATTTTTAGAGCTTCTGATACCAAAAACTAGGAAGAAGTAATCTTTTTGTGACTTTCAAATCCGGAGTCCTTTTTGGGACTCTGCATCCCACACTTTGATAGAGCCGGAAAAAAACCGTTCAAAACATCTCCTCCTTGTTTGATCTTTTAAAAAAATTATTTGTTTGACCTCTTAAAAAATTACTTGTTTGACCTTTTAAAAAAATTATGGGAAGAAGGAGGAAAGCAAATGACCTTAAGTTTTTTTAAGGACTTTTTTTTGTTATCTATGATTTTTTTTAACTATGAGTATATTGCAACTATTTTTAGTTTTAAATTAAATTTTGATAACATATTGTTAATTTTAGGTGATTTGGTGCTTGCTCCTTCACCCTCTTCTATGGAAAAAATCAAATGGGCGTTTATGAATGAAAAGTCATCAAATGGGCACTTAATGAAAAGTCATCAAAAACTGGCAAAAATAATTAAAATGAAAACAATTTCTTTAAATGATAAAATACAACATAAACTACTATCTAGCAAACGAAAGAGAACATTAAAATAAATAAAAATTGTTTAATATTTAAAAATCTAAAATGAACAAAAAAAATATTTTGCTCCATGCTAGGGACAAAATGGGGTATAAAATGTAACAATAACAAATGTTATAGACTTTATTCAATGTTTATGCAAAGTTCACAAGTAAAACTTGGCCTTTTATCCTTTTTTTCTAAATCAGCACACGAGTAATGTACTCAGCTGTGGCAACCACTATGAGAAACCCAACTTTCAACATTAGTCGAGTAATTTTTTTGACAGTTGCGGCAGGAAGTATTTTCTTTTGAATTTTTCACAATTTTCCTTGTTTTAGATGCAGTGTTTTGTCCATCTACTTACCTTTCTGCCTTGATAATTTCCTTTGCAGTGACTGCTTTGATATTGGAATGATAAACCTTAAAGATACATTTTTAAATAAAGTGGTATTAACATTGATCTTAGAAGTGGACATAATGCTGGTAAAATCAGATGATTAACTTGTAAAAGAAGTTGTATGGATACTAGAAACTTGTTGCTAACAGGAGATATTTGAGTTGTAGGTACCATTCGATCACTGGTTTTTACAGATGGATTATTGAGAGAAGCACTGAGTTGGCTAATAACAATCATGTCACGTGTATCAGCAACTAAGTTTGTATCAATGAAATTAATATCAGTAGTTTCTGCTTCCAGAAAGTCTGCTTTGGAAAAAAAAACTCTAATAACTGGCCGTAAACCTGCTTTTTAAAATCCATTAATGTCATTGGTCATTGTGGCAGCTTCCCGGTAGGTTGAGCTTAAAAGTACAGCTCTTTGAAATTAAATGACTACGCGCCAAGTATTTATTCTTAAAAATTTCCTGATATTGTGATCATAGTAAGTGTTAAATGGCTTCATAAAAACCCAATTCAAGGGCTGCATTTGATGTGTGCAATGTGAAGACAAATACAGAATAATTACACTGTTATCTCCCAAAATGTTAATCAACTCATTTAGTCTGAGGTTTATGTCCATCTAAAATAAGTAGAACTGGAGATTTATTTTGACCCCTGAATATTGAATAAATTTTTTTAACCAAACAATACACAATTCTTTTTATATTCATCTGTTTGAGTGACATTTAACCCAGACACCTGGTGGTGCTTTATGAATTAACTCTGGCTTCATTTTTTTAAGAGGAGAAATCAACATAGGCGGAATGTACCTCCCACTTACTTAAGAAAAAATAACTGCTGTGACAAGCTGACCCCAATCAGCTGATGTGAGAACCAATTAGTCTCTTCTTCGAAGAGAGAAATAATTAGTCTCTTCCCTTTGGTTTAAAAAACTTTAGAAAGACAATTTGTAACTATTGACTGATTTAACTGATTTTTTAACTGATTTTTTTGATTTTTTTAAAAAAATCGTGATTTTTTCCAACCCTGTTTAAAACACATTTTACGCTTTTAATAATTTTGTGTTAGGCTATAGTACATATAAGTTGTCAAAGAGTAACAATATCGATGATTTTTTATATACATTGTATCTATACTGTAAACTTTTTACTCAATATATAGTGTAATAGTATATATATATATATATATATATATATATATATATATATATATATATATATATATATATATATATATATATATATATATATATATATATATATAAAATATATACTTTTCTTTGTAACTTTTTTAAAAATGGGAAATATTATGCCCCATATTACATACCCCATTATATGGTGGCATATTTCTAAGTCAGTGTCACTTCTAACAAATGTTTACACATTTTAAAATTCACAAGTTTTAATAATTATTAGTTCTATAATAGTTAAATGCAATATGAGCTGCAACATGAAACAATAAAATTCTGCATCATATAATATGGTACGATTAAATTACATTGAAGTTCATTTAAAGTTATATTTGCTTACTCAAGACAAATGTTGCTAAAATTTCAACTAACGCAACTGATGGTGACATACTTTCAAAAGATAATTCAATATCAATCATTATTTAGTTACATCAACAATCAGAACATGGTTTTTTTCTATTTGAAAAAAACCATTTTGCACCAGTTTTCCCTATAAAAGCGTCACAAAGTTACAAAGAAAAGTATATATTATATATATATATATATATATATATATATATATATATATATATATATATATATATATATATATATATATATATATATATATATATATATATATATATATATATATATATATATATATATATATATATATATATATATATATATATATATATATATATATATATATATATATATATATACTATTACACTATATATTGAGTAAAAAGTTTACAGTATAGATACAATGTATATAAAAAATCATCGATATTGTTACTCTTTGACAACTTATATGTACTATAGCCTAACACAAAATTATTAAAAGCGTAAAATGTGTTTTAAACAGGGTTGGAAAAAATCACGATTTTTTTAAAAAAATCAAAAAAATCAGATTTTTTTGATTTAAATCAGATTTTTTTGATTTAAATAAAATATTTTTTGATTAACTTTTAATATAATTTAAAGTAATATGAAATTGGTTGACTGTGTTTTTTTTGTACATAATGCAGTGGTCAAACAGGTCAAAAGTATACTCAGGATTCTAAAATCATTTCTTTTAACCTTATACCTCCACAAAACTATCCACACTATGCGATTGTATAAAGATTTTCTGGATATTTATTATATTAAGTTTAGATAGTATTAAGTTTTTTCTTAAATATTGTTGTTATAATTTAATATTGACTGTTTGTCAAAATTTTTGTCAAAAAAATATTACTCTTAAATGGTTTAAAACTCTAGCTATATTTTTGCAGAAACAAAAATATTTAAAACATACTAAACAAAAACAAAAAAATATGTCTGGAAGAAGATCTAACTCAGTGTGGTCCAAATTTGAAAAGCTTGAAACAAAAAGTGGGAAGGGATGTAAAGCAAGATGTAGGATATGCAAAAAAGAACTGCAGGTTCTGGTGGCAAGAATGAAAGTACACTTAAATAAATGTTGTCACGAAAATAATACAGAAGGTGATATAATGTACACTTTATAATAATTAATTATTTTTTTAATTAGTATTATTTAATTCAAAGTATTTTTTTAGAAATTGAATTTCAAACTACTTCTTCCAATATTCAATTTGATGTTACAAAGCAACCCTCAGAATCATCTGTTTTAGCAGAAAAATGTTATTTAAACGTATCAGCAAAAAAATCACGGACTGAAAATGTAAATAATAATGGTCCAATAAATAAAAATATAAGTTCTGGATTATTGACACATGTTGTTAGAACAAGTCAGAGTCAAAAGGCCGTATTTGATGAGCAGATTGCAAGAATGATTTTTGCAACAAATTCATCATTTCAATTAGTTGAACATCCAGAATTCCAAAAACTTATGTTGATGTTGAGGCCAGGCTATAGTGGCCCAACAAGAAAGGACGTAGCTGACAAACTCCTAACAATAGTGTTTGATAAAGAAAAGGGTAACGTTAAAAACGCTCTAAATGGAGAGATTGTAAATATAGCACTGGATGGTTGGTCAAACGTTCATAAGGAGCCTATAATTTGTGTTACAGTTACAACTGAAACAAGTGATGTCTATTTAGCTGACACAATTGACACATCTGGAAGCCCGCACACTTCTGAATATCTTGAAGAACTAGCAGTTTCATCAATTAAAAATATAGAGCTTGAATTTGGGTGTCGTGTGGGAAGTATTGTGACTGACAATGCAGCTAATGGGAAGTATTGTGACTGACAATGCTAACACTAACCTTCATGAATAAATCTGCGGTTGACGATCTCCCATAAGTTCTCGATCCGGTTTGAGATCCGGAGATTGAGGCGGCCAATCCATCACCGATAGGTGGTTGTCTGCAAAAGTAATCAAGCCACTGCTTGATTACTTTTGCAGTGTGTTTCGGATCGTTGTCTTGCTGAAAAACCCATTTATTGGCATATTCTATTCAGCATGAGGTAACATAACATCTTTCAGGATATTTTTATACATGAAACGGTCCATTATTCCATCGTTTTGATGTATTAGGCCTAAACCGTTAGCAGAAAAACACCCCCAGACCATTACATTGCCTCCACTATGCTTCACAGTCTTATGGCAGTAACGTAATTCAAGGCGTTTTCCGGCCGGTCGATGTAGAAGGCAAATGCCATCGCTCCCAATGATGTAGAACTTCGATTCATCACTGAACAGGACAGTTCGCCATTTCTACACCTTCCTGTCAATATGAGATGTAGCAAACAGGAATCTTTTCTTCTGGTTCTTAAGTGAAACCAGCGGTTTCTTTGCAAGGCGTCGAGAAAACAATCCGACTTCAACAGCACGTCGTCTGATTGTTCGGTCCGATACAGGCAGCTCTAATTGCTTTTGTATCTCAACTGATGATATCAAGGGATCCTTCTTGACGAACCTGACAATCATAGAACCCTCTCTAGAAGTGGTGGAACGCGGTCTTCAACTTTTGTTATCTGCTGCCAACTTCTCTGTAGAACAATATTTGGAACATAGTCTTCATACGGTCCATTTTTTCACGCGATATTTATCACAAATTCTTTTTTGTTACATTCTACGTACGTAATTGCCAATAATTTTCTTTTTAGTTCCACTCCAAGACTGTCGGGGGCCATTTTTGCACTTGAAGTCATAAAAATAATAAAAATAAATAATCACGTTTCTCAAGGCTTACGTGTTACATTTACCTTGTGATGATACAATAATGCTTTGTGGAACACAACGTCTTGGTTGGATGTGGATTGTATTGATGTAATGAAACACTTGTTGTATTTCACATCTGGTATTGATGTTCTTCGATAAAACACTTTGATAAAACTCACTTTAATAATCTGTCTTGATAATACTGGGTGATTGACTTCCATATACTGACTGAATTGCATGTCGGTTTACATGTCTCTTATATAGTAAAATGAACCTGTGTGAACCTGTTCTGGAAGATTCTAGATGCTTCTTTTTGATGGTTCTGGAAGCTTCTGGATGCGTCTGAATGTTTAGAGATGCTTCTTCTGGAAACTTTTAAAAGCTTCTGCATACTTCTGAAAACTTCTGGAAACTTTTGGATACTTCCTTTAATTATTAAAAAACTTCCGTGACGTTGACACTGACCAGACTTGAGAAAATGAAACAAACCAATAAAGTTGCACATGTTTTATCCGCTGCAAAATGGCACTTGACAACGAAATTCTGCCTGTGTGCTATAACCTGTCAGCTGATTGCTTATATCATGGCATACTATGACTCCAGACTCCTGAACTGTTTGCTGTGGTAGTTTAGTTCTTTTCGTTTTTAAGACGTGTAAAATTAGGAACACTTTTTAGCATTGTTCGATGTTGGTTGCAAATGTTACACAGTTGGTGGAAGTAATCTTATATTTTTAAACGTTATCAAACTGAATCATAAACTTTAGTTAAAATGTCCTATTTGTAAATGTGACTCAACTATCTCTCTATTTGAATTTTCCTTATTATTTGCAAAGAAAAAAAAAAAAAAAAAAAAAAATTATAAATATTTAGTTTGAGTCATATTTTTTAACCACAAGTTAAAGAAATTGCTCTAAGCTTCTATTGAGACCAATTATAGTTTTCTAATAAGACAATTCCGAACGCCATTTATTTTAGGATCCTATCTAAGTTAAAATTTATAAAAATTCAGGCCAGTTACCCTATATTTTATATCTATTACCGAACATCTACATTTGAAGAAGGAGGAAGGCAAGGAAGAAGGAGGGAACAATTTTAATTACCCTTACTTCATGAACAGAAAAGTTCATTAAGTACAAGTTTTTTAAGGAGACCAGGAAGGATCTGATGAAGGTAACAAAGTTATCAAGGTTGTTGTTATTCCACCAATAATGGTTGATAACATCTTTTTAAATCATAAATTGGAGTTTACCACGGTTGATGATAAGGTATATAAAGCTTTCAGTTCAAGGAGATCAATCTTAACAATTCCAAGTTTGTTGCTGGAACACTGTCTATTTGTTTGTCAAACGTTGGACCCAGTGGATAACTATAAATTTGGAGCCCCCATACCAAAAAAGTAAAGGGTGCCCCCTTACTTTTTTACTTTACTTTAAGTTTTTTCAATGTTTAGAAATTCTAAACGTTCTAAATTAGAAGGAACTTTTTTAAAAAAATGCCCGTAGAAATACGTAAAAAATTATAAAGTCATAAAATGTATTTGATAAAACAGAAATTAGTAACACTCATATTATTATTACCAGTCATATTATTCATATGAGTAAAATTTGTTAAAATCTCCGCGGGGCCCACTAAGCTTCGGGCTCCCCCGAAGCCACTAGTTGGACCTGATAATAAATCTCCTACAAAGGACAGTTCCAAACCCATCAAGTGAGAAGACCTAAATATTTACTCATTACAACATTTTCAGGTCATTTCGAAAGTCTTAACAAGAAAAATGTCAATGAGGGCTACAAATATTGATCTGTATTCCTACATCAAGGTTCCATACAGTTTTGCTAACTTTTATCGTGTTCTCGTTCAATGTGCGCTACTAAGGAATAATCTAACATTTTGTGAGCAAAAAAACATGTTTTGTTATACCATTTTTTGAAAATTCTGTAGACTTATTACTGAATTTAACTACGTGTTCCTTTTTTGCAATTTATATTAGATTCATTGTATGCCATATAAAAAACTCGTAAAATAAAATTTAAGGTACAGTTGAGGATTGAAACAAACAACAGGGCGACAAATTATCAGTAAAGTTCAAACTTATTTTTATTTATGTGATCATTTTTAAATCGAGGCGAATATTCAGTTTAAAAAATCGATTAAGAATGAGTTACCAAACATAAAAAAATTATTAAAAATTGATAAAATGAAACAAATTCGAATCTGAAATAATTAATAAAAAAACTCTTTCTAATTGGTTCAAGGTTCGAAAATTCGTTTTATTTTTTCATTTTGTTTATTTGTATTTATGAATTACCGAACATAAAATTAAAAATATATTAAAAAAAAAATTGCATATAAATATCAAAATATGAATGCGTAAAAAATTGTACAAAAAATGTTTGAGTGTATAAAGTTTTTTATTTTTTCGTTTTTCTTTAACATTTTTTTAATATAAGAATGCTATGAAAACAAGTACTAAACATATAATAACAATAATAATCAACTTTTCTGAACAAGTTTGTGATTTAAAAATTTTTTAATTGTAAAAAATTATTAAAACAATTTTTTTTTATAAATAAATCTAATTTATTGCCGATTTGATTCAGGTCAAGTTTTAGGTATTATTTTTCTAAATGTGGTCCAAATCCCTCCTCTGAGCAAGTTTTGCGACATCGGTTAGGAAGGAGGCGTGAATTTCCAATTAAATGCTCATCCGCGGCGCTCTGTGATAAGGCCGTAAGGACTTCTTGGGGCACCTGAAAAAAATTTTTTTTAAAATGTAATTTATAACTAAGGTGATTTTTGGATGCATACTTTAGTGATACTTTAGAAATTATGGGATTAAATTTTTTTCTAATAGTTGTTCCATTACCAAGCGACAAAAAAATTACATTTTTATGGGCTCATAAATGGTTGGAATTAGGCTAGCAACTTGCTAACGACTAGCATTGAGTAATAGTCATGTGACTTTATTATGGACTCATAACGTGGTGGGAACTTTGCTAGCAACTTGTTAACGACTAGGTTTGTAGTCATGTCATTTTTTTTTATTCGTATTATTGTTGGATTTAGCCGTTTCCGTTTACAAGTTTTTTTTATTATCAAAAATAACAAGTTCGAATAGTTTTTATTATCAAGAGGGATTATTGAACTTAAAATACTGCAATATTAATACGAGATGTCTACTTATCATAGCGTTGAAACAAACAATGACAACATGTTGGAATAATATGAATATATCGTATTATGTAGTTGTTGCTAACTAGTCTTTTTCCGACTAGTTAGTTACAACTACTTGCTAACTAATCGCTTACTGGATTAGCCATGCTATTCTTAACAAACTGTTAACAAACAAGTTTAAAATGTGCAAAATAGAGCATTTTAAATAGCAAAATAGGGTAAAATATCTTAATAATAATCTGTCAACTAAATATTAAAAGATGATGAAATAGTTATTCATGAAAAGAAGATATGTTTAAGTATGTACTTATTTAAGTTAATATTTACGTTAGCGTTAATATCACAGTTAACTTTTATTGCTATCTCGGTAAGATTTTCAATTTGAAATTAAATAATTATTATTCTTAATTTTGAATAATAGTTACTTAATTATAAATAACTGTTAACTATATAGTTAATGAAAAAATAAACAAACAGTTCATGAAAACAAAAACATTTTATAATAAAATTTTTTATCTTCAAAATAAGTATTATATTAATCTAACGGGCTTCTTCTGTTAATTAGGTCAAGTAGATATATGCTATAAAATTGAATATACAGTTAATCTAACTGCGTACTTCTATTAATTAGGTCAAGTAGATTTTGTATTAGATGGCATAGTTGCATTAGGTTTGCTTTTGGATCAAACCCATTTTTGCGTATAAATAACTAACAGCGTTTACTCAGTAAACTGTTAGTTAATCTATTCTATACTGAAAGAAGAATCCATAGAACAAATAAATACAGAACATAATACAACAATTTTCATCGTATTTACTCTCTATCTGTTAAAGGTGCATCTGTAGTTTGAATTTTTAAAAACTCAAAAGATTGCTATGAACTGTCGCCCCATTCTCTTACTATTTTCAACGAGGTCTTTTGTCTTTAATTGACTCTTAATATCTCATCTTAAGTCTGGCTTACCCTATAATAATTAATAAGATTTTGATTTCCTTTTTTTACTGCTGACTTATTAACCGTTATAGCAGAAAGGTTTCGTCGTAGCAAGCAAACTTCGTCGTTATTTCAGAAAAGTTTTGCCGTTATAGCAGAAAGATTTCGTCATTATAGCAAAAAGGTTTGCTCGTGCATTAGATGAAAACATTAAAGCAAGAGCTATTGCTTTTTGACGTATCAAACACGTTTATTAAAGTGTGACATGGGGGTTTTGCCTTTAAAGTGTGACATGGGGGTTTTGTCTTTAAGCTCTTAACGTATTGTGTATCTGGGGTATCTGGGAAAGTTTATAAAACTATTTAATTATTACCGCGTTATAAATGTTGTCATTGATGGGCATTTCCAATAACTTCTATGGTACGCAAGACTCTATCTTTTTGTTAATTATCGTTTTTTATCTATTTTAATTATTTTTCATTATTATTTCAACATTATTATCTTACTTTAATTGGTGATGAAAACTATATACTCCAGTCTTAACAATCAGTTTTTAATCATCACTTTTTAATCGCACGCAACAAACAGGCAATTTTGAATGCAATTCTTTATCTGTGACAAATTATTTTATTTTATTTTTATTTATTTTATTGAGTATTTTATTCAGTTGTTATCCTCCAAATACAGAAGATATTCCTCATAAATAACTTGACTCCTACAAAATACAATCTTTTTTTCCCTTAACAAGTTTTGGAGGTTTTAATAAAGATGGAATTGCCTTCAGTGACTGTGAGCATTTTGTGAACATTTCTTTCGATGCTGGGTGACAATTTTCAATGCTTGGTTACAAGACTAGAGGCTTTCATCTAGATGCTTGCAGTGGCTGGTAAATTTCAACCCTTATGAAATAACACTTATGAAAAAAAAACTTATAAAAAAACTTATATAAAAAAAGGGGTTCTTTACTAAGGGGGTCTTCTACTTATTATTTCTCATGAAAACTGTAAATCCAATCCACGTCAATGTTAGTATGATAAAAAAAGATTTAAATCTGTTAGGTTTGCCTTTTTTTATCATGCTTTATCATATTTGTATCAATTTATCATGCTGACTTTTTTATTACTTTTGATTTCATTATCTTTAAGTCTCGTATCCGCTTTGTATGAAACATTATATTCGGAATATTATTATGATTTTTATTTTCAAGCCGGTTCTTCTGATGATATCTTTTCTCTTATAGTTAAGGTCTGTAAAGTTGGAGGTTTTTTTTTTTGTTATTTTTACCATTCTTTTTGCTTTCTGTTAACTCCTAGTTAAGTAGTGATTGCTAGCAGCCTTGTTGTGAGTGTGTTTGTTAAAAAAAAAAGGTTAAAAGTTAAATTTTAACTAAAAGTTTTGTGACTCATTTGGCATAATACAAAAATACTTTGCTAAATAAATCTCTACGTTGCTTTATAACAGATAACATTCCAAAAAGGGCAATTTTTACGGGAAGATTTTATGTTTTCACAGAACTAGAACAATTTTTAAAATACAATAAACTACCAGCTGAATAAATGGCAAACAATTTTTATGTAGTTTTTGCAAAGACTTTTTTAAATTTTGTCAATAGATGCTTTGTTATTAGTAATAAGTAGTTGTTGGTTAACAATTTTATTTTGATTTATGCACATGATTTTACTAAAAGCCTTTCAAAACCTGATGAAATGTCTAACATCTTGTTCTTAAGTAACCTTTGGTATTTTATAGTTTGTTACTTTAGTCACATTCCATGACGTACTGCATGGGTTGCACCGTGTTTATTAAAGCATAGCAAACCATTTCCGATTTGTATTGTTCTATATTATCAGCATTATAAAGATTTACGTTTACAGTTTTTATATAAACTTAGTTACTTATTTAAAAGATAGTTCAAATACCGATTCACAGCCATTTTCCAGTTATAAATTTTGTCAGGCTTTTAGGCTTTATGTTAATTAATTTAAATGCTAATTGTGTTAGTTAATTTAAATTGCTATTTGTTTATAATTACCTGATTAAGAAAAAAGTTTAAAAATATTTGTTTTAATTTGGTTAATTTATAGAATAAGTTTGGTAGCATAATCAGCAATAGTGCTTACAATTTCGCAAAACGTCCGGATCAATAATAAGTTAAATGAAAAATCATTCCAATAAATGATAAATAATGTATTTTGTTGGACCTGACAGTATTACAAATCAAGTTGGTCTAGCCACACTTTATATGCTAACTAACGAAACTGGTTTGGCTAGCCATTATTATTTTTATATATGATGCTTTCCTGTTTCTCACTGCTCGGTGCAGCTTCACTAAAATGCATTTACAAAAAGTAATGAATTAACGCCTTAACGCCTACATCTTAATATAAATGGTAGCATAACGTAAAATAAAAATATGACCAATCTAATATAACGCAAAAATTACTATAGTTAACGTGGTTGTTTAACTTTCAGAAGATAAAAGTTTCAGAAATTGCAGGGTGACACTCCAAGAGTCTCTCCTTACCAGCCATATTGACCTAAAGCAACTATTAATTGAAGAGTTTATCTATTACCAGCTCCCCTAAACCATAAGATTTTTATAAATCTCTTAAGAATAAAATACCGCAAAGTATATCTATAGTAAAACTATAGGCGAAAATAATAAATATTCAAATAAAAAACCGTATTCATACTATTTAAGTTAATAAATATACCGACGATTTTTTTTTTTTTTTTTTTTTTGTATATTGTAATTATTTTCTTTTATTTCTAATTGTTTTTATATTGTAATCGTTTTCTTATACTCATAAGAAGTTTGTATGAAAATTAGATAACGCGCAACGTTTTGAAATCATTTCATCAAATAACTTATTCGCTAAATATTTCGTTACGAAACTTATAGCTTTAAAAATAGATTGTTTGTAAATAAAGATTTACACTGTAAATGGTGGACCAGCTGCAGCTGAGTAGAATTTAAAACTAACTTATTCTAGAGATAACAACAAAAGCTGTTGATATGATTATAACTTTGAATCGAGATTACTTAAAAATAAAAACAATGCTTAAGTTTTCGTAAGTGACCTATCGCAAAGCCTACAGAACAATTAAATTTCATTATTTGCAAAGAAATACAAAAAAAAAAAAAAAACTTTTAAGGACTATATTTAAAAGTTTATCTAAAAAATTTATCTCTAATAGAGGTATAAACAAATTATACATTATTTAGCTTTCAAAAATTACAAATTTGAAGTAAACGTTAACAAGTTTTTGTGAACTCGCTAGGTTTATAAATACTCTGTTAGTAATTTTATTTATTTATTTTTTGTTTTACTTTTCTTTTTTTTTTCTTTTTTTATTATTTTTGTTGTTGATATTTTTTTCATGTAGTTCACCTTCTTACATAAAGAAAAACAAAACTGAAAATAGTTTTAAAATGTCAACATAATCAATGTCAAATTTATAAAAAAATAAATATTAAAAAACACGCGTAACAAAGAGCGTTTTAAAAATGGGTGGGAATCCTCTTTTCAGTTTATAATAAAAGTAAATATTATATAACGAAAATAAGATTTAAAGTTTAAAATTAACGATTATTCTCTTGTGTTTATTAACGTTTTAATCTGTTTATTTTAAAACTAATTGTATTTATCTACTAGCTTTTACATATTGAATTATATAAAAAACTATTTGGTTTATTTTATTTTTATATTTATAAAGCAATTTGGAATAAAAATAATTTTTAATTGCTTCTTTTTTTTTTATTTTTACGTTTACAGTTGTATAACACTTCAGTATTTTAATGTATGAGTTATTTATCTATTTCATGTGTAATTCATAACAAGCGCATATTCTTTCTCAATAATTTTATATTAATGGAAAAGGTTGCGTTAATCAAGTCTTTTTTGTGTTTTAAAATTATTTTCTATAAGCTTGTACTCAATAATTCAAACTTTATATTACGAAGTATACATTATACAAGAAAGAAACATTTAATTGTTTACTTTATTTAGCTTTTTTTAAATACAGTTTTATAAGTTAGAACATTAGTACCTTCCGTACCTTACCATGTCTGCTAAGAACGAGGAAAAGAAAAACCAAAAAAAGGTTTATTCTGAAAAAAATTTGGACTATAAACAAAAAAGTCTTTGGCTGTTTGTCATTGTGGGAGTGTTGGTGGTGACAGTAATTCTTATTTTTTTTTTATTCCGAACAAAACGAGAATTAGACGAACTAAAGAGGCGTTTTAAAGAAGGTAAGAAATAATACTTTTTTTAGATAGAATCAAGGATCTTTTAGTGTTTGAAGTGGACCATGAGAAACCTCTAAAATGTCTAAAATTGCCTAATATTGAAAAACAAAAATTCCTTTATCAACGACTAAGTAAAAACATTATGCTTCTATTAACTCTTCGTTATATTTTAAAACTCATATCTCAACTTAAAACAACAAAAACTTTATTTAAATTAGACTTAGTGAGCGTGCATGGTTGCATGTCTTAAGTTAAATTTTAATAATTTTCAGGGGTTGTTTGAAAGATTTTGGGATTGCTTAAAAGATTTGTAATTTTGTTACAGTAGGTTTTAACACCCAACAACTATATTACATTTGTAGCTTACCCAACTAAGAGATTAGTTTAAAAAATTAACAATAAGCATGCAAACTAATTAGTTGTAACTTACTTAAAGATAAACTTTATTATGGATGAAATGAGAAGTTTAAAGCGAGAGAAAAGTATTAGCGCTAGTTAATAATATCACAGATAAAAAAAAAGTTTAAAAAGCACTGATCTAAAACCCGTCTGTATAGCATATACATAATGTTTTGCGGTTAATTTACTTATTAAATCAATTTAATCACCAAAATGCGATTAGTAACTTAAAAATGATTAAATGTAGCATACTACAGTCAAAAAATTAACAGTGTTGAAATAATTACAGTTTTTAGAAAACAGAAAGGTAGGAAAATAATAGTTGCTGTAGAAATAAATAAAATAAACAAAAAATATATTTATTTAAAAAAAGACAACAAATTTTTATAGCATACTATTGTACTATAATAACTAAAGTATTATTATAGAGCATTTCAAAAAAAAAAAGCTTTGAAATGCACTATAAAAATTAGCCATGTTCCGTGTTAAAATGTGTGTGTCTCGATAGCATGCTACGAGTTAAAATGTATGTGTCTGGATAGTTTAGTTGGTTAAACCGTCAAGCGAAATGTAAAACATCGTCTGTTGTGCAATACAAGTTCAAGTTTTTTATAATATGTTGCGCACTCTCTTTTGTAAAAGGCTTCTGACGATAAGATCATTGTGATCTTCTTTTAGAAGCCTTGTTTGTATTTGAAAAAAATATGTGATTTATATATTACGTCAAATGTAAACAAAACAAAACAAAAAAATTTCATCGGAAACTCATGAGTAGTACTTTGGTGGGCAAAAATGTTAGTCATTAACCGACGCTACTTTGGGGTAGTTTAATTGACTATTTGTAGCCGTTTCTATGCTAAATCAACAAATTGTATGGATATAAGAACAATGTATAGCAAAATACTGCGTGAAATATCAATATAATAATATAACAAATAAATAACTTAAATATCAATTAATAAATAAACAAAACAAATACAATATAAACAAAAAACAAAAAGAACACTTTGAAATGCGCGATAAAAATAAGTCTATAGTTAACAATGCAAATTTCATTAAAATTTTTAAATTTCGGATTTGTTTGGTTAACTCTAAATATAAGCTTTTTGTATATTTTTTGTTATAATTTGCAGTATCTCATTTTTAGAAATTTTATTGTTTGTTAAATTATATTTGAAATTAAGCAAAAATTGTGCCACTCATTTTATATTTAATTTTATATTTAAAAATGCTAAATTTCCAGGTACATTATTTTTTATTCGGCACAGTTTTTGGTAGTACCCGCTAAGCCATTTTGTTTTTCGCCAACTAAAACTATTTTGTTTTGACCGAAACTCTGTGAGCCCAATATTTTTTTGTTTTTTTTTTTTAAATACGAGCATCCGATATCACAAAAATCATTGCACTTATCATCAATTTACTCTATTATTTTTATTATAAATAAATTATAACAAAAATAATAGAGTAAATTGATGATAAGTGAAGCGGGCTACTCAGATAGCTGGGCTGGATCAATGGCATCAACCCGTGATGTTTAATATTTACTTATGAAAATTAAACTTTTTTACATGAAAAACGTGCTATCCTGGATAACAGAGATCTCGCTCACACCGTAGCTACGGTGTAAACGAGATTTACACCGTAGCTAATTACCCACTACGCGTATCAATTACCCGCTACGCGTAGCGGAAATAAATTATTTCAAAAAATGTTAACCAGAAGCAGTTTGTATTTTCAAAACCACGATAGTTTGTACAATTATATCCTAAATTTTGAAAATATTGTATCGACGTCTTTCAAAAAAAGGGGGGGTTAAATGGACAGGTCATGGATTTTTGATGTTCAAGATAGGTAGCTTACAGAGATTTTGTAAACTTTATGTTTAGTAATGTTGATACTGGTTTCAAACTAGAATTTTTTACAATAAATTACAGTAATCGGAGCCTGGAAACAATATATACCTTAAAAATTAGGATCCACTGTCCTTATGGAATAAAAAAAAAAAAAAATTTAATAGTTAATCTTTACAGTTTAATCTAAATTAAAATTCATCGAAAAATATTTAAAAATTATTTTTTATCGTTTAAAAATGGCGACCAATGAAAGTTTGAAACTTCTCTTTTGAAGGGGTATTCAACCATTTTTAGGTCATTACTTTCGAACGCTTAAGTTTTTTACTTAATGAGAATTTTACAGATGAATTTTAGTCGCATTCATAAATTTAAAATTTTTAAAATCCTTTACCGTCTCCTTCCTTAAATTTAGACATTAAAGCCCTAATTTTAGGATAAAATTGTTTCCAAACTCTGATCACAGCTATTTTTTTTCAATAATAGTTCAAGATAAGTAATTTACAGATGGTGTAAACTTTAATTTTAGTAATATTGATACTGGTTTCAAATAAGAATGTTTTACAAAAAACTACAGTGATCGGAGCCTGGGAACAATATATATCTTACGCTTTTTTACTAAATGAGAATTTTACAGATAAATTTTAGTCGCGTTCATAGTGATAGATTTTTTAAAAAAATGCTATTATTGCACCTTTCCTTAAAAAATGTTTGGACATTGGGACCCTACTTTTAAAGTAATAAAGTAACAAGTTCCCAAAACTCTGATCTGTTAATTTTTTTTAAACATGTTATTTGTTTTGGTGAAAAATAAATGGAGGTTTGTTTAATACCTTGAACAATAAAAAACTTTGAGTTTGCCTTGTGGTATATATTGAATTGTTTTTCAATTTGACTATGGTTTAAACAGGACAGAGTAATGTATATATTTATATTTTTATTTATTTTTATATTTCTATTTACAATCAATAATAGCTTCCAAAAGATACACATATGTATAATAACATTATAGGTAGATAAGGTATGTCGGGAGTTGTACGTAACAGTGGCTTAAACGCAGGCTTTTGCGTTCGAGGCAACTAAAATTATTATATCCACTCTCCGAAAACTGAATCAAATCCTAATGAACAAATTCAGAGACCTGTTTAGACCAAAAACTCAGTACTTTATTTGGATTGGAATTTGACATAAGTAAAAGAAATCCACATGTAAGAGCATGCACTTTCGGTGACACTCTTTCGTTGACCAAGTTTGTCATAAGCCTCTTTGTAATCATTAATGGCTGACTCATATTCTGGTAACAAATTAGAACCAAAATATGCCGCTTAACAGATTTTAAACATATAAAAGAATTAACTATGGAAACGATATGTTCATTTTTTTCTAGTTTAGAAGATTTTATTAATTCTTCTAACACATTAATATTTATAGCAGTTTTGATCATTCTCTTTAAACTGACCACCATGCAGCTTTATACTGGCCTTGCACCTTTCGACTGAACAGTTTTGATCATTCTCTACCTTTAAACTGACCACCATGCAGCTTAGTTTTTTGAAAATCTAAAAAATTTTCCACTGGTTTGCCGATAAAGTGGCATCTATAGATTGAAAATAATTTTCAAGATTATCATTAATTCTGTTTTTATTTTCGCAAAGAAGATAAAGTTCGATTAGAGCAAAAATTTCAATAATCTTTACGCTATTTGGCAGATCAACTAGTGGATGGTAAACGCAAATTTTTTTAATTTTTACAGACGGCTTTTTATAGCAATAGCTGATAAACAAATACTTCATAGAGTTTTTAGCTCACCATGAGTTTGAAAATCTTGCATTTTTTCTATACTAATGTTACATCAAGGGCAAAGATGTGTTGATGCAGCACTTTTAACTCCAAAAAAAAATATTCGCCTATTTTATATCAGAAGCACAAAACTATGTTAAGTCATTAAGCTTCTAAAATAGTTCTAATTTTTTCAAAATTCGAATGAGATTCAGCGATGTTTTATGCTAAGGCAATAATAAATAATTTGTTTATGCCACCACCTTTGTATTTTTTATTGCCTATTCCTTCCTCATAGCTAAACTTTTTTGGCATTAGATTCTGTCACTTTTTCTATTATATTTAAACAAACTTTTAAAAATCCACCTCCAACGCCAATGCCCACCTTTAGAATGTAATCTTTTAACAATTCTTACCTTTAGAATGTAATCCTTTAACAATTCTCACCTTTAGAATGTAATCCTTTAACTCTTCTTTTTTACTGTCTCAACTAGTACTTTAATGTTTTTACAAAAAACCAATTGTTTAAAATCTTTTTCAAAATATGCTTATTTTTTACATCAAATAATCTTTTTTTTAAAACTTCTTCACTTAATTTCTCTCTTACATTACTTTCAAATAAGTCTCTTTTCTTCCAGCTTCTAAATATGCTAAGAACCTTGGCTCTATAACTAAGTCTACAAGTGTTTTTAAATTTACTTTTTTCTGAAGTTGTGATTTTTTCAACTAAAATAAATGCTTTTGCAGAGCTTTTTGATTGTTCAACGGCAAGTGCTGTAAATTTGTCTGCAAACTTAAATTTAGTTCCCTCCTCCTCCAATTTTCTTTTCAGCACCTTTGAGCATTGAACGTCGGCACTTTTTATATCTTAATATCAAAAGAAATTTGCATCCATGTTTTCAGCTTTTACTTTCAAATCTTTTATATAAATTTCAAAATTTTAAGTTTAAAAAAAAAAAGTAAAAATAATAAAATTATAAATAGTATAAATTGATAAAAGTAGGGAGAACCTTTTTTTAAAAAAGTTTTTTATAGTTGTGTTAAATTTTCTCTTCTCTTTGGTAGAGCGCAAGGGTAGGGTTATCCTTGTCCAATCACAACTCTGCACCTTTTACACATTTTTATTGTTCCAGATATTAATTTACTCTTGCCAACACGACTCTTACTCTACTTTTAGATGTTGATCCGTAATTGTAGTAGAAATTTCAGAGAAGTCACGCAGAATGACAGGATTCTAGCTAGAATATTAGCTTTGATTTTTAAGAAATCGTATGGCTTCCTCAATAATGTTTTTATCATCTTTTTCGAATCTATTCAATGCTCTTCTAAATAGTACAAATGCCATTTTTCAAGTTTTCATTGTTTAAGTCAAATGATTTTTAAAAGAACGGTTTTTTATATTCTGTTAGTATTCTGTTCACACTTCCTTCTTTAATTTCTGTCATTTCTGTTGAATGACAGAAATTAAAGAAGGAAGTGTGAACAGAATACTAACAGAATATTGTCATCTTTTTAAAGAATAAATCAGGCAGACTAAGGCTTTATTACCTTTATGACATTTTTTTTTCTTAGGTATTTTGAAACAATATGAGCTAATCAATTTAAAAACTTTTTTAACTACTGCAGTAGATAAAAATAAAGTTCATAATACAAGGGGCGAATTAAGTGATCGCGAATTGAAAATTCCGTAAAAAATTCTGGTCCTTAAATTTTCAGTTTCTTAAAAAACCGTGAATTCAGTTTTTATGGTTTCATTTTTATATATAAGTTTCATTTCATTGGGATTCCACTTAAGTGAGATAAATTATTTCCATATAAACACAAACAAGTGAGCTATTCATGCTCATGAACATAGTTGATTGGATAAAATAAATCACGCATTATCTTTTATCCAATTGAAGACATTCCTGATTGTTTTAAAAATAATTAATTAAGTAAAAAAAAGATGCGTAGTTCAAACTCAAATTAAAATTTCAATGTAAACATCAATTTAGTCAGCCTGGTTAACGGGGCCAGCCCAATTTATATTTATATAAATTGGGTTTATGTGAATCAATTTATTTGAATCGTCCCCTTTTATGTTTATGTTCATCTTTTATCTGTTTACATAAATAAGCCCTCTTAGGTTATATGAATCGGGTTGACCCGGTTAACCAGGCTGACTAAAAAAGTTACTAATAATTCACTATTTTACTAATAAATTTACAAATTTATAAATTTTTTAATCTTGATTTTAAAATATGATATAACAAAAAGTTGTATTGCGTTCAGTACAAAAATCTCTGTATAAATGACTTCTAGCTGATTATTTTTTATAAGTTTAATTACCTGGTAACTATATCGTTTTAATATATGTATTCAAAATAGGTCGTTCTAAAACAGTTCATGGATATTCAATCATAGCACAGTGGGCCAGTAGGTGGACAAAATGGGAAAAGGTTTAGTTGTCAAATCTCTAAAACTTATTTAATTTTAGTTTGTATATACATTAATAGAAATTTATATTTTATTTATATTAAATCTCTTAGTCAAGGGAACTCTAAGCATTTCAATATTGAGTATTAAAAAAAAGAATTATAGTTGTATATTAGTAATTTCGGTGAGATCAACGTTGAGTAATATTTCAATTAGTCCGTATTGCCAAAACAACAAACTGGTACATGCTATTCTAGAGTATACTGAGATAAGAAAAAGCATTTTGGAGCATAATTTTTTGATCGCAGATTTAAAAAAAAAAAAATCTTTATGAAAGTATTTTTTTGCAGAACTATAACCAGGGCCAGTGCGAGCAGGTGTCACGTAGTTATGCCATTACAACTTTTGACGACAAAAAAAAATAGTCCTTGTTTTTTGAAATTTGCCGACTGCCTAGTCAACATTTGCCGACTAACTGTCTAAATTAAGAAAAAAATCATTGATGGAGGGTGTCACATACCTCACACCCCACCCCACCCCTATCGCGCCGGCCTTGACTATAACTAATGATTGACATATTTTTCTAGTATTTATTTGAGTTTTATGATGCTATAATCAAGTTTCCATTGATTTCTTGTCACCTTAAGTGTCCGTTCTAATTTTGTACATGTTTTAATTTGGTTGCTATGATATCTAGTTCTGCATAGCAACAACCTATTTTTACATTAACATTATTTTAACAGTTTTTTACGTCAAATCAAAAGTCAACATCAAAAAACTGTACTTGAAGAGGATCAGTAAATTAATAGTGAAATAGAAACTTTGGGCATAATTTTATCAAACGCTTGTGGATTCCCGATTGAAGTGAATTATATTATTGAACTAACGATGATTGATGGTAATGTTCAAACAATGTTTTCTGGAACAACTAACTCATCTCAATGTTGTTTAGAGTGTGGTGTCTCTCCAAAAAATATGAATAGTCTTGATATCCTTAATAAAGATTATACTCACAGAAAATTCAATTTTTAAAAATTCAAAAATTGGATTAAATTAAAAAAAAACAAAATAAAAAAGTGGCAAGCAAGATCCTAAAAACACAAAAAAAGATATATGTGATTAAAAAGAAAATTTAGACTAATTTTACAAATAAAATGAGACTTGTTGTTGATTTCCTTAATATTGGTGGTTCTAGAACAAGCAACAATGCTAACGATGCTTGAAGGTATCCTTTTGCTGCTGCATATGAAAAATTTACTAAAATTCTGCTTATAGATCAAGACCTTATAATCAGATTTTACATTATCTTAGCAACACTATCTTCAGGATATGAAACAGACTGCCTAATATTTAAGGATCATTGTTTTGACACTTTTAGATTATATGTGTCCTTTTGTCAATGGTATTACATGGATTAATCTATGCAACTATTGATACATGAACTAGATATTATTCAAAGACTTACATTGCCCATAGGACTTATGTCAGAAGAAGCTTAAGAGCCTAGAAATAAAGAGTTTAAAACTTATCGCAAAAATTTAAGCCTAAAAATTTTGATCTGATCAATAGACTTCATATTTTATTTATTACTTTGCCATCTCATCACACCTAGTGAATCATAAAACATTTCCTTTAGATGTATTACAATTACTTAAAAATCATTAAAAAATATCATTGTTATATAAATTTTTGATGTAATTTCAGATTGTCAATATATTTGTGCACTATTTTTTGTTTTTATTATTGTTAAAACGTGATTTACCTAAACCTTTAATTGTTATTCAAAATTAGTGACAGATACAGGAATTTTTAGTGGTGGTGGTGGTGGGAGGGGGGTTGTTGAAATATTTTTGTATTTTGTATCACATTTGTGTCTCCTAAAAAAAAATTCTTCATTTCTAAGATATTTTACAACTTTCAGATTCTGTAGGAGGGGGAACGGGCGAATGGGTAATGCATACTCCTCACCCTGGATTATACCTATACATGAATGGATACCCCACACCGTGGATCCATCACTTTTTAAATTAAAATAAACCTTTTGTCAAACAAAGTTTAATTAATTTTGTATAACTTATCGAGTACCTTACCTTACTTTAAATAAAGTTGTTCAGCCCAATTTTGATTTGTCAATTTCCAGTTTTGGTCTGGCGACAAAATTTCCAGTTTTGGTCTGGCGACAGAATTTCCAGTTTTGGTCTGGCGACAAGATCAGTATGATCTTTTCTAGATATATTATACCACATGTAATGAGTAGCGTAGCGAAGGGCCCACAGTCGCGGGAGGGCCCAGAGTTATTAGAGGCCCATGCCAAATTTTCAAATGTTTTAAAAAAAGTTGTCATTCTTAAAAATAATATGCATGTATATAAACATAGCAACATTAAGAAATTTTGCTATTATTATAAAGCTAAGACTCACTTTCTTAATCTTAAAATAATTTCTTAATCTTAAAATAATTTCTTAAAATAATTGCTAAGACGAACGTAGAGGCGGCTGTGTAGCTTCATTACTGATGTATTTATCTCTCATGAAGTTAATTAGTTCTATAAAACTTTTCTTAAACAAGTTTTAGTATCTGAAAAAGTTAACAATAAACACATACTTTTCTAGGTTATACATAGACGAAATGATGCTAATTTAATTTAATGTATTACTGAATCTTTCAAATTAGCTTAATTAGGTAACCCTGTGATGACTGCTTCGTTGTCGGTAATTTTAAAATATCACATTTTCTAAGTCCAGACAACCTATGGTTGCTCAAACTATAGGTTGAACTTGTTATTTACATACAGTCGCAATTCTATTTTAAAATTTTTTTCTAATTTTATATTAGGTAATAATACTAAGGGCCGCTTTAATATCACTTGAGAAATTTTTTTTTTGAAACCGTTTCCTGAAAATGAATCTCAGTTGTTTAGTTAGAGTAGAGGTAATTGCAATTCAATATCAAACTTTATTGCATCAATCAACTAAAATATTTTTTGAATAATTAATTTCTAACAGTACAATTGTTTGCAAATATTTTATCATCAAGGTTAATAACAAAGAAAAAGTATGACCCGTTGGTTACTCATATTAAAAATCTAATCCAAGCAAAAAAATCCGATTTGAATATCAACTGCTCAACTAAATAATAATAAACTTAAGAAGATAATAAGAAAAGAAAATAAACCAATAAACTGCCTAACCTTAGTCTTAATCGTTCCGTAAAAACTAAAATATTTAAAGCAAAAAGAGCACATAAAAAAGAAATAATACTTACATTCCTCTGAATAATTTCCATCGTTAAAAAAGTGATATTAATCTGAATGAACTTATAATGGCAACTGGGGTTTTTCTATTTCAGACATTATTAACTTACCAATCTAAACCCCTATAAATATTTTTTCCATTTACAAAAATCTTTTATAAGTTATTTTATTCTAATTATTATAAGTTATTATTAAGTTATTTTTATTATATTCATAAGTTCATTAATTCTGGAATGCGATTCACTCTCTAGAAATTAGCTTTTTAGTTCGGTCTATAAGAAAGCGAAAGATATTGAGCTATTTCACAAACTCTGTTGCACTGCAAAATAGTCTAATTACTTGTTAAGAACAAAATCTTTAAGCACATTAACGATAATAAAATGCTCTCTGCATATTAACATGGCTTTCTTCACCATAAACTATGCATGGATAATAAAGGCTTTCTTCACCATAAACTATGCATGGCTAATTGAGACTTTTGATTTTGACATTCTAATAGAGACTTTTGATATTGTTTCATCTTCTATAGTATTTCACCAATTAATTGATGAAGTCTCGATTTCGCCGAAGCGTTGATTCTTTACCTCAAAACAGACTTATATTAAAATTAAGATATTTCGGAATAAATGGGAAATAAAAAAATAAAAAGTTATAATAAATTAATCCCTAAAAAACTCTACTGAAGCACTTAATTAAGGAGTCATTATTTCATGTAACGCCAAGTGGAGCACACATTTTCAATCAGTTATCTCAAAGTCCTTACGAATTCTTGGTATGCAAAAGAACATTCACTTTCATTGATGAAAATATTCTCAAGTTCTTTAAAGTCTTTATTAGACCACACCATTAATATGCAGTGTCTATTTGAGCTTCTTATTCAAAATCTGATAAAATCTTGGTTGAATCTATTCAAAGCAAAACAGCAAAATTGACTTCCAGCTTGAGACACCTGTTATACGGCGAAAGATTAAAAAGATTGAATCTACCACCATTTACTAAGCATTTTGGTTGGGGCAGCGATTAGCTTAGGGTTAGAAGAAATTTTTCGCACTTTTTTCCGGCATTTTACACATTGAAAATTTATGCAATTTTGCATTTTAACCGTATTTAAAATAACATATAATGATATAAGTTTCTCATTTAAAAATGTAATAGTAGTACTGAAGTTATATTTGACATAACCCATTAGCGTAGCAACTGCAAAACGATCTTTAAGCAAATTGAAACTACTTACTAGATTTGCATAACACTGTTACACTATGCAAGTCTAATAAGTAAAAAATCTAATAAAAGTTTTTTGTTTTTTTAGCTGCAAATTGGTCTTTAAATTGGTCTTTTAAACGCCTTTTAAATTTAATTGAGCTACTATTTCTGCTTCAATAGCTAGTTGATCTAGTGCATACAAAATTATTTTCGCCATTTGTCCGTAATGTGTTTCAATGTGCTAAAAGATCTCATGTTACACTATAACACTCTGGTTTCTATTTAATTAAATCAAAATGGTATTTAAAAACAAGGTTTTTGTTTTTATGTATAATTTTTGTTAAGAAAAGGGAAGGTGGAAGGGGAGCAGAGAAGTAATTTAGGGTCCCGGATTAAAATTTTGCGGGAGGCCTATTTTTTATATCTACGCTACTGCATGTAATTAATGTAAACTGAAAAATCAAATTAAAAAAAATCATAAAAAAATATTAATAATAATAAAAAATGGCTTGAAAGTTTGATAAAATTTATTCAAAAATCAGTTAAGCCCTAAGTAATTATTAAAAGTATTGGGTTACTAAGCAGCATTCATAGCAACTAAATAAAAAAGTTATATTTTTTAACTTAATACTACTCTGATTAGGGTGTGTGGTGTATCCTAGCCACGGCTCTGAAAATACCCCTCGTAAATTACACAAATCAACCAAAAAAAAATTCTATTCTGTTCCCGAGCAAACAATTAGTTTTTTTTATAGTATTTCTTATTTAGATTTCAAATATGCAATTCATTTTTCACCATCACCTCAAGTTGTAAAGATATTTGGGTTCAAATCTTTATTATTTGGAGTAAAATCCCTATTATTGTCGAAAAAAAAGTTATTCTAAAGTATGTCAACCAAAAAGAAGCGTATTTTTATAGAGATTTTAGAAAACATAAATATATTTCCTTAAAACTTTTTGACAAAGTAAAATTATGTGAAAAAATGCTAAAGACTTTTAAAAAAATATTGAAAATGTTTCTTAACAATAATTCAAAAATTACTTATTTTTATTACAAACGAATAATATTTTTAAAATTTCTATGAAAATACGCTTCTTTTGAGACCCAGGTTGACATACTTTTGAATAACTTTTTTTTCGACAATATTAGAGATTTTACCCCAAATACTAAAGATTTAAACTTATCTTTAAAACTTGGCATTATAGTGAAAAATGATTTGCATAATTGAAATCAAAATGAGAAATGATATAAAAAAAACTAATTGTTTGCTCGGGAACAGAAAAAAAAAAAATGTTTTGGTTGACCTGTGTTATTTTCAAATAACAAAAACAAGTTGTTGCTAAACAAAAATATCCATAGTAACAAAGTAAAAAGATTAAACTTTCATAAGCAACTCAAACGCCTTATAAGTACTCATGCAAGTTTTAGTGAATATAGCCCTAATATTAAATTAGTTATGAATTTTGTCCAGTAAAAGTGAATTCTAACTCACTAAGCATAACACCCGAGTGGGAGCGAGACAGATTTCAGACGTCTAAAACACGTTTTGTGCCCACTGGAGCATGTACTTATCTAACGTAAACACCTATTTAAACACTATAATAATGATATAACACGATTAATAGTAATAACAATCATAAAAAGAGTAACAACAATAACATTAATAAAAATAATAACAACAGTAACAATAACAATAATACTAACACAAGAAAAGTAAAAATATGATCAGCAATATTAAAAACAAGAAAAAACAACATTAATATAAGAAAAATACTTACACTATAAGTTCCTATAAGTTTTAGGAACAACAACATAGATGACAATAGTAATAGTTATTATACTTAAGATAATATTATAATAGTGATGAAAACGAGTTAAAAGGAAAAAGAAGATAGGTAGGACTAAACTTGTGAATGCAACCAAAGGAAAAAAAGACAACAACAAATTAAAAATCATTTAATTTCTAAGAACTTATCTAATGTTAAACTACAAGTGCATGCAAAGAATCAGAAGATTGTATACAAATAGGTAGATCAATAACATAACAGAATTATGTTTTTTTTGTCTCTAATAAGTTTTTTAGTTTTGTTGATAGAGTAGTCTTGATTTCACAGGGAATATAATTCCATTAGTTGATAGAATTGTATAATTGTAAAATCTCTAATTCCATTAAAAAATGTAAATTGTAAAATTGTAAAATCTCTAACTCCATTAGTTGATAGAATAGTTAATAGAATTAATGCAATAATAGTATGAAATGCCACCTCATGATACATTTAAAATAAGATTTTTCGAAAGATAATTTAGTTACAAGGACATGTGTCATTTTTCAGTTACTATATATAATACTATATATAAAATAACATATCTTTGGTGGTTTATATAGATAAGAAAAAGAAGATAACCAAGAATTAAGTCATTTAGTACATCTATATTGACTTTGATTTAGTATTAGAAGAGGTTTTGAAATCATAACAATGTGAGAGTATTTCAAGTGATACAATTTAAACCATGTGTGGGCAATTTCTTTGATATCAAATTATGTTATTTTAATAACAGAATTCTATGATCCCTAGTATCAAATACCTGATTGAAAATACTGCCTTATTTCTTGTACATACATTTTTTTACCAATTCACTAATATATATAAATGATAATGGTATATAAACAATAATGGTATTGGTTAATAGTTTAATGGTATTGGTTAATAGATAGTTGATGTTTAAATCTTTTTTTTTTTTTCATAGATTGGTATAACTTCTGCAGTTTTAAACAATACTTTTATTATAAATAAAATGATATATTAATAATTTATTATTTACTAACAAGATTTATAAATAATAAATTATTAGTATATTGCTTCATGGATGTCTTAGTTCTTTTGATGCTAAAATAAGTATATTTGTAAAAATTATGATGAAAAAATGACCTGTGTGCATTTTCTGACTCATTGTAGATAAATGATCTTTTGAGACTTGTGGTTGAGTTTAAATTAAAAACTTAGGTTATGGTTACAAGCTTTATTTATGTTTAAAAGATTTCTTATTCAAGATTGTTATCGGCTTTAAAAAAAAGTCATTAAATAAGTTTGTTTTTAGTCAGTGATAGTCTTATTACCTTTAAGTTTATTTTAAACTTTAAGTTTTCTAAGTTGTTTTTTTTTATTATTGAATATAGAGTAATAATTTCATGAGAAGTAAGTTGCTAATTTTGTTACTGCATTTTGATTATCAGATTTTGTATTTATCATGTTCTTGTTTCATTTCAAGTGATTTAAGGTTATTAATATTTTTATTAAAGTATTTAGAGAAATAATTTTATGAGAAGCAAAATAGGTTGAAAAGCTCTAGTTTAAAAATCTCATGTTTACATCTTTTAAAGTTTTATGATGTTTTCTTTTTTATACTTTAAGTATAAATACTTTTTTTTTGTAAGCAAGTTTTTTAAATCTTAATACAAATGGTGTATGTACAACCTAATAATATTGCGGGTGTAGAAAATAGGAATATAATTTTGGAATTTAAAATAAGTCTTATAAGCCAAAAGATATTTTTAATTAGTCGATGGGGATACATGAATTTGGCTTAAATATCAAGTATATGTTAGGTTCACATAGATTTTCAGTAGTTTCTATCCACCAAAATTCATTATAAAAGTATGCAATATAACTAATTTTTTTATTGTTTAATAATATCTCTTTGGCTTTTTTTTTATTTTAAAGAATAATAATTAACATTTCAATAAGTGTATAAGTTCTTCCTTTTTTATAACTTATTGTTTTTAAACAGGAAAAAAAATAATGATACATTCTTGTGCCAGAAACAGTTCTACCAGGAACTGTAACAGATCTACTGCTTTAATTCTTAATTTACTTTTTCTAAAAAAATGTTTGTTTGTGCAGTTTTTGGTTAGTTTCCTCCTTTGTAGTTAACTTAGAGCAAAATTCATGGGCCTGGCCTTATCACCTATCCCAAAGATAAGGCAAAACTATTTGCAACGAACAGACTACTACTTCAATTTAAAATTTAAATTTAATTTAAAAAATTTTCAGAGAGTGATCCAAGACAATGATCCATATAATGATTATCAGACACTTAAATTATTCATGGGCAAAAATTAAAAATGACACTAATTTACTTAAAAGTAGTTTGATGTAATTTTTGTTTCCATGATTCTGGTGCAAGTGTGAAGATTTTTTAAATAAATTTAAAACTAATCTACAGGTGAATGCATCCCAAAAACTAAGGCATCATAGTAACAATGTGGTCAGTTAAATGGCTATTAAAACTAAATTCTGTATTTTAAAACCATAAAATAAATATTTTTGAATACATGAATGTTCCAACGATATTAAAAGAGAAGAAAACAAAGATAACAATGGATATTTTTTAGAAGCATTTTAAGTTTAAAAAATTGTATAAAATTTTTAAAATTTTTAATAACAATTGCTATAAAGTTTCAGTCTTCTAGGCTAAATTTGCGAATCCAATCTAGTTTACTTTTCTTTTATATACTCTATACATAGATCAAACCATTTGCATTTTAGGGAAAACTTTTGAAAAAACTTTTAAAATGTATAGTTAAACATGATTTTTGGGGTTAAAAAAATTTAACCAATCAATCTTCTACACTAATTTTGTGCAATATTTATACAAATATCTCATTAAAATATTTCCATAATCTCTCTCTAGCGCTTGCTGGTAGGATCATTTCTGGATTTCATCCATTTACTTTTCAATTTACTTTGCTGTAAACAGACTTTATAACGTTAAGACTCTGTCTTAACATTATGAAGTCTGTTTACATATAATGTCTCTTTGCATAAAATGACATAAAACTGTAAGCTTTTGACTTGAAGCAGTGTCCAACCTGTCACAGGTAGGACACTGCTTTAGGCCGAAAGCTTACATTTTATGTCCCCACAGTTACCTTTAAGCATGCATTTTATAAAAAAAATTTTAACTTCCTTCTTGCTGAACCGCTTCTTTTATTAGGCAAAGAAATCATGGGAGATGACTGTTTTTCTGCTTTAATACAGTTTTCTGCTCTTTCAAAGTAGTTTTTTTGCATAAATTCAACACTCATTAAATCTTCAGTAGCACCAACACTTCTAGATTTTATAATAGTTTCTTTGGTAGTCCATTTTTCCCATATATTGGCTAGAACTAACATAAAAGCTTCTTATTATAAGAAACAGATATCTAAAATTATTGTCTTTCTGTTTACGATACTTGTTATAAATATTCTTATTTACTTGGTCAGAAAGTTTAATAACTTCTGTTGTGTTTAGTGGAGTGGCAAATAGACGAATTTTTTTTTAACTCAAGAAAAAATGAAACATCAAAGTCTAGTCTTATGCTATGTCCATCTGACAATAAAATGATGGGTCACTTAACATTTTTTTCATTTAAGTAGACATCAAATTCTTTCAATGCTGCCAAGATGGTTTTTCATAGTTTGATGCTCTAATTTTTTGATGTCGTAACCAACAAATGTGAAATTTTATTTGCCGCGTCTGTCGAAATCATACAACTTTTAATGCCAGTACATTTAAATACACATACATATATTGCCTTAAACCATTTTAAGCAAGTATTATCAAATATTATTAAGTATCAATTGTGCCATTCCAAACCCCCTGCTTCAATTTTCTCTTCATTAATCATAACACCAACTTTTACCAGTTCTTTAGCAAAAGAATCTAAAATATTTCATTACATGAAACTTAGTATAGTTAAAAAAGTACATTGATACTTATCACCTGTACAGAGCATCTAACTGTTTGAAATAATAAAAATCATGTAATAAGAAAATCATTTAATCATGTCTGATTAAATCTTTTTTTATTATTTTTTTTATTAACTTTAAAAGTATGTATATATAATTATATTTCATTTTTATATTTAAAAAAAGTGAAAATGCACTAAACAATACTATATTGGCTTTACATTAAAAGTAATTAATTTTTAAATTAGGTTTATAAATGTCTTTTATTATAAAGTTATATTTTAATAATAGTGAAGTTATATTACTTTTGACTGAATGAGTTGATAAAGCTGATAATTTGGAAAAATAATTATTGTTTATTGATACATTCACTTCATATTTCAAATATATAAATAATTGGGTTGTTTCTAAACTCAATAAATAAACAGTTAAGTTATATTAGAAGCAAATAGTTAGGTTTTTTAAGCCTAGTAAATAAGCAACAGATTTGTATTAGAAGCAGATAGTTTGGAACTTTAAAGTTAAATATTTTTGATCTAGTTGTTTATTAGAATATTTACATTTATTAGAATATATTTAATGCATTTTTTTTTAGCAAAAACTATATCAAATAAAGTGTCAACAATATTACCGGATAATAGTTCTTTTCATAGTGAGTTTTTTTATGAAAAATAACATAAAATTAACTTTGTTTTGTTTTTATTTTGCTATTTTATGTTACTTTTTTTAAATAGTTTAAAAAAAAATAACGTTTTTAATTTTTTTTTAAATAGAAAATGTTTTAAATTTGATTATATATTTTATTGTAGCCAAATCTGTTGTGCATGAAAACTATTCCAGTCTGGTGTTGAAGAACTCATCTGTAAATAACTCTGTTCACAGTGGAAATGAGCCTTACTATAACATTCGACTTCCCTCCTCCATTAAACCATATTTTTATAATATCTACCTGGATGTCAATTTAACAACTGATATTGTTCTAGGATCATGTGATATTCATGTAGAGGTTTATACACCCACAAAGTATGTCATTGTTCATGCATTTCACTTTGAAAAAATAAATGCAGACATTTTATTTGAAGGCAATACTATTGCTTCAAAATCACAGTTTTTCTACCCAGAGAACCAGTACTATGTTGTTAAGCTTGACAAACTACTTGATACAGGGAAATATATATTAAAATATCGATTTTTATACAAGCTCAAGAATGATCTGCAAGGATTTTATAAGGCATCATACAGAAACAATGCAGGAAAGGAAAGGTTGTTAAAAGCTGTTTTAAAATTTTTAAATTATTATCAATTTATTTACCCATTTTATTTTTAGTCAAGTTGGTTTCTTAAGGTAAGGTTGGTTGAGACACCAAGTCATTACAGTTGAGTACACTACTTGGTTTTTTTACAAATTGCTCATCTATAAATGTTTATGTTGTTTATTTTCTAATTTATTTTGTTACTTTTTAATTTTAAAATGATTTTGTTACACTACTCAGGTTTTTAGCATCTACCCAGTTTGCACCTGTTGAAGCCCGCACTGCTTTTCCGTGTTTTGATGAACCTTCCATGAAGGCACAATTTAAGCTAACCTTAAATCATGATAGTCAACTTATTTCAGTATCTAATATGCCTATTGAGAGTTCAGAAACGAAAAATGGAAAAACAAAAAACACTTTTAAAACATCATCAATTATGTCAACTTATCTTGTTGCTTTTGTTGTATGTGATTTCAAAATGAAATCTGCATACACTGGTATATCTGGAAATATCAAGGTAATCAGTTATAAACAAGTTGTTAATTTCTTTATTACTAAATTAAAATATCTATATTTATTGTATCATAACAGGATTTCAATTTTTTAAATGAAAGAAAAAATGATATGTAAAAAATTATGGCTAATGTCTGTCCCAGCCAACTTGTATTTGATCTATGTATACTTTACTGTATTTATCCCTAAATAAACCAGTTGGTATATATATAATATTTGAAAAGCTATATTTCATTTCTTAAAAAGTCTTATCAACTCTTGTCTAAAAAAGATTTCCTGTTGAGATTTAGACTGGCTACATTATAAAAAAGACATATACTGATAGATATTTGCTTTATATATATATATATATATATATATATATATATATATATATATATATATATTATAAAAAATATTTAGGAGGCAAATAGGAGGCAAACTAAGCATTTTGGCATTGTTATAGCTGACAGATATAAAGTTTAGTATATGTGATATAATGCACTTTATAACTGACATTATCTTGAGATATTAGTTCACTATTTAAGCTAGATAAATCAGATATTAGTTCACTATTTAAGCTAGAATGCTGCTAAAGCAGTGCTGGTACTTTCTTGCTTTTACCTTTATAACTGAACCTGAAAAAAAAAATTATTTGATTTTAGAAAGTCTAATTAAAAATGATTCAGGTTGCTTAGCAACTACTAGGCGTTAAGTGACTTTGATAAAAAGAAAAATTTAACAAATTAAGAACAAGTAAAAGGCTTTAGACTTTTAGCATCAATCCTTCTTACTTCATCCTGTTGCTTGACGCCATAGCAGCATGTTTCCTAATGGACCATTATGAGTTTAACCTTTGATGTAGTTTTAATACACCCTAATATATATATGTATATATTAGGGTGTATCTCCATTAAACTTTTTTTCATCCTGAAAAGATGGCCTGAAATTTTTTCTAATTTTTATTTCATACTAATAAATAATAAATATATTATTAAAATAAAAATACTAATAAATTTATTATAACTTGGTTAATTGAATGTGGTTTTTGTAAATGGATTTTCAGGTTTGGTGATGAAAAAGGTGTTTTAATGTTTTTCTACTTGAGTGTTAGTTTTAACTTAAATTGATCAAAGTTGACATTGAATTCTAGATCCTAAATCTGCACTTATAATAACAAATGCTCTAATTTATAATTAATCCTAATTAATTGTATAGATATTAAAGAGGAAAGAATTATTATTTTCAGAGATTTTGGAAATAATTTTTAATTGTCTCACTTATTTGTGCAACTGGTAATTTAGTTTTCAAACCGTGCTAAATGAATAGTGAGTACATAGTTAAAAGGGTTCTATTTAAAAGGACATAGTTAAAAGGGTTCTATTAAAGAACTCATAAAAAGTTTGTTGACCAACAAGAGAGCTTATAAGTATAATTTAGCACAAAGATGGAAGCATGGGTTGAAGTTAAAAATATTCTTTTGATGTGGTTGCAAATGTGTAATGGGTTTTTGTAAGACAAAGTAATGTAAGTAGTTAGAAAAATGGTAGAATTGAAGCCCTATAATAAGCTTCTCAATTTTAGAAAATAATATAACTGAAATTATGCAAAAGTTGATTAAAGGTATTCTAAGATAAGTTTATTAACTTAAAAAAGCTATTTTTTCATGGTTTTTGGTCGAAATTTTTTTTCAAAGTATTTTTAATAAAAAAATATAACTATTTTTGAATTTTTATAAAGTTTCGCTTCTTTTGAGACCCAACATGACATATATTTGAAAAACTTTTTTTTCTTCTGTTTAGGGTCTCGTTGCAAGTTTCAGACTTAATGTGGCCCCCCTAAATCTCATTCAATTTTAAAAAAATTTAACAGGATGTCTCGTGAGAACCAACAGATGGTTTTAAGAATAGAGACAGATCAAATTTTGAAAGTATGGGGCGTTTGATGCGCCCTAATATATATATATATATATATATATATATATATATATATATATATATATATATATATATATATATATATATATATATATATTTGTGTTACACATATCATATTGCAATTATATCATGATGTTGGATCTATAGAAAATTATTCTTTAATTCTAATAGTTTCCTTAATATTTTGTTACTCTTTTAGATGGAATTTTATGCACCTGAAACGCAGATTGACCAGCTTGATTTTGCATTGAAAGTTGGTGAAGAAATTCTTCCTTTTTTTGAAGCCTATTACAATGTTTCATACCCTCTTCCAAAAGTTGGTGAGTAAAAAAACTAAAGAATAGTTAAAGTGTTTTAATACAGAATACAGCATATAGAAAATACAGTGAGTATAGATAATGAATTGAGAATATAGTGCATTTGGTATATTTTAGATTTGTTTGGTACTTTATGGCAAAACATAGCAATCATCAAACATTGTTTTATAATTTTTTAAAATGATGTTAAAAAAAAAAAAAGTTAATTCAATGAGATTTTTTATAGTAAAAAAAAATGTTGTTTCAATGAGATTTTTTATAGTAAAATGTATTTACTGATAATTAATATCTAAAATGTTTCTACAAAAATTTTATTATTGATAAAAAAAAAAAGATTCAATCTTAAACACATTTAGCAGCCATTTCATAATTTAAACATAAATCTATATTCTATTATATTAAATTAATTATATTAAATATAAATCTATAAAAAAATAATATAAAAAAACTTTTGCAATTGTTTTTAGTTTTTTGGTAATAATCATATTACTGAAAAAAGATAATCATTTGCTAAAAAAGTTTTAACTAACCAACTTTTATTTAAACAGTTCTCGTGAGTATTGCAATAGAAAGTTATCACACAAATGGTTTTGTGTTATAATAACTAGAAAAATTTTTCTAGTTATTATAATTGTTTAGCAAAAATATTATTGTTTGTAAACTTTCAAAAGAATTTTAAATTAAATATTTAAGATCTATAAATTTTAGCATATATCATCTCTGCAAACCAAAACTTAATTCCATTTTTGGCAAATGTATTTTTTTAGCAATTGGCTTTTTTTGGTTTAAAATACTCTTTAGTTGCACTAAAGTCATCTACGTAACCAAAATTGATTCAACTTTTGAAACTATGAGTAAAATTCAAATATCTTATGCCAAAAAATAATAATAACTAAGAGACAACGTTGCTTCAAAACAAAACTATTTTAAGTCCATTTTTTGGCAAAAATTTTTTTTTAAAATTTTGGTTTAAAATACTTAATACATATAATAAATAACTGAAAACAAGTTAATCCAAAAATCAAAAGCACTGATTAAATTTAAAACTTTAAATGTCTTTTTCTTAAAACAGCCAAAACAGACTTAAGATGGTCTTGTTTTGCAGTGACGATATATGCACATACATTAACTAAAGTACCTTAACAAGTTTTTTACTATTTTTTTAATATAATGTTTATGTTTTCAAAATAACTTAAAAGTAAATTACAAATCAATATGTAT
>NC_061168.1:13509819-13577319 GCF_022113875.1 Hydra vulgaris
TAGTTGAGGCCCTAAAACTGAGCCCTGTGGTACTCCGCTTGTAACATTACACCAGTCAGAGACCGTTTCCCCTAGTACTACTTTCTGACGACGATTAGAGAGAAAGGCCCTTATCCATTTAACAAGATCGTTTTCGATTCCATAAGATAATAGTTTTGCTAACAGTCTTTTATGTGGCACAGTATCAAACGCTTTTGCATAGTCCAAGTAGATTACGTCCACATTGTGACCCTGAGCTAGGGCCTTAGTTATAGTATTAAGAGTTTCTAACAAGTTTGATACACAGGATTTCTTAGTGGTAAATCCATGTTGAGAATTTGAAAGTAGACCATGAAGCTCTAAGTGTGCAGTTAAAGCTTCTCTTACTATTTTTTCTAAGATCTTGCATACTATAGATGTTAAAGATATTGGACGATAGTTTTCAGCTAATAAACGGTTACCTTGTTTAAATACAGGAGTAACATTTGCTTCTGTCCAGTTTTTTGGTACCGTTTGTGTTGCAAGGCTCTTTTTAAATATAAGGCTTAGTGGTATCGCGATAGCCTCTGATGCATCTTTGAGAACAAATGGGTGAATGTTATCACCACCGATTGATTTGGATGTGTCAACGTTTTCGAGTCTGATTTTGATAGTTTGTTCGTTGATATCTTGTAGTATAGTTAACAGAGAACATTTATGTTCCGTGATTATTGGAAAAACTGGCTCATCGTCTGGTTCTTTGACAAAAACTGATTGGAATTGATTGCTAATCGTATTCGCAATATTTATCTGATCGTTTGTGATGTTACCTATCTTATCATATAGTGATCTAATTGCATGTTTTACTTGTTGACGTTTATTGATATATGCATAGATTAATTTAGGATTCTTTTTTGACTCATGAGCTAAGTGTCTTTCAAAGACACAAGTTGATTTAAATATTTCTTTTTTCACCTGTTTAGCTGCCCTATTGTATTTTGATTTCGTTTTTTGTGTCCTACGCCAATTATTATTTTTTGCACGGTAGTAGAGTTTATGCTTGATTTTAAGAGCAATTTTTGCTGTTTTGTTTATCCATGGTTCGAGATTATTTGTGTTGTTTTTATTATTTCTTATTGGTATGAATTTATTACAAGCTAATATATCTTCTTTAACAAAGTATTCATAATCTTCATCAATACTTGAGTTGGTAAATTTTGACTCCCAATCGATTTTATTAAAGTATTGTTTAATTAATTCATAATTACCTTTGTCGAATGCATTTTTTTTTTCTTAAATTATGCATTGTCGTAATTATTGGTTGTTGATTTATTTAATAAATAGCGCCAGGTAAGAACTAGATGACCTTTACCTCTGCCAGTAGCACCGAGGGGAGGAAAGTCTAGTAGTTGATCAAGCCGTTCAGGTTGGTTCATTATTATGTAGTCCAAAGTTGTTTAGCTGATTCATCATTATTTTTAATAAATGTTGGAAAATTGACTAATTGAGTTAAATTATTGTCGTGTAATGTTTCAATAAATGTTTGTTCATATTGTGTGGAAGTTCTGGGTGTATTGTCGCTATCCCATTCAATGCTGGCTAAATTAAAATCTCCCGCAATTACTATGCTAGTAAATAGGCCTTTATTTCTTAGTTCTTTTGCTCGTTTAATTGATTTCAGTATTTCATTAATTTTTGTTGCGTCGTCATTTGGTCTGTAAATGCATCCCACTAAAATCGATTCAGAAGCAATTTTTATATTGCACCAAATCTGTTCAATATTCTCTCTACATAGCTGATTATCAGTTATTTCTAATGACTTAAGATGATTCGAAACATAAATACATACACCACCACCTTTAGAATCACGATCTTTTCTAAAAATAGCGAAATTTGTTATGTTATGTTATGTTAAGTCAATAATAGAAACGATAAAGCAAGTTTGGATCACTTGTATAAATCTAACATAGTGTGAAAATTTTATTTTATTTATTATTATTATTTTTTTGTTATTCACCTCCTCAAGGCCGAGAAGGCCACTACAGATGACGAGGCTACTTAATAGTGGTTATAACCCTCTCTCAACTCTATAACTCCGAAACACGAACCCTGACAAACAAGGCCGCTGCGCGGAGAAACAAATTGAGCGCGGTACTACCAGGGATGTGGTGGGGATCGAACGCGGAACCTCTTGCTTATAAAGCGAGCGTTTTTACCACTACACCACTACCGCATTTATTTAAATAAATGTATCAAGGCAAGAAAAGCAAATTAAAAAAAAGACAAATAATTTTTTTGGATAATAAAATTATTAAGCTAACAAATTTGCTAACAAGATTATTATGTTTATAAACAGTTTTTATATTTAATTTCTAGCTCTGGCTGTCTTAATTATTGGACAGCATTGGATTTAATTGATTACATCGATAAAGATAATGATTATTTACCTTGGGCAGCACTTGACGAAGCCACATTAACATTGAGAAAACTCTTGTCATTCAATGAACAGATATCCAAGCGCTTTAAGGTTGCTTAAATATAAATAAAAAAATAAAATTAAATTATAAATATAAAACTAAATTGCTTTTTTAATATATTGAAATACTTAGTAGCTTGAACTTGGTTTTATAAAATTCTTTCACTTTTTGAGGAAAATTTTTAAAATGTAGTAATAAAAAAATTACATAAATATGTAGTTTTTTTATTACTACATTTTAAAAAACAAATATTTTGTTGTCTTTTGTAACTTTAGAGTTATTTTACTTTCACCTATAGCATTCCAGTTAGAACAAATAAACACAATATTTGACTTATTTTTAGAAGTTTTAAGAAGTCTAAAAATAATGTCTTAAAATTATTGGTAAAATAACTGTAACCAGAAGTAACCAGAGTTCCAAAGAATTTTTAAAAATTTGTTATATTTTTTTTTTAGGATTTTCTTTTAAAGAAAACATCACCTTTGTTCGAAAAATATGGTTTTAGAAAAGAAGAGAACTTTAATAAAAGGTAAACTAATAAAAAAATAATAATAATAAAGCAAACAAAACCATAAAAGTATAACAACAAAAATTAAAGTAGTAACAACTAGTAATAGAATGATGCGAACATTAAAACTATGCTAAACAGAATATTAGCACTCAGCCTGTTTGTCCACGCAGCAGCGTGGAGAAATAGATTTAGTGATAATATTCTGAGAAACAGATTGAGTTTCTCCACGCTGTTTGAAATAGATGGAGAAACAGATTGAGTTTTACTCCATCTGTTTCTCCATGCTGTTTCTTTACTCCCATTTTAAAGTTAAACGGTTAAGAGGCTGTAAAAACTGGTAAGGGTTAGGGTCAGGGTTAGGGTTAGAAAACTATAAAAGAAACTAGCTGGATCTTTGAGGCAATGCTAGCTAGCTAGTACAGTCTAGCTAGCATGGTCTAAAAAGTTTTATTTAAAATTGCTGTTTTAGATTATTTTAGACTAAATTATTTCAGATATAAAAAAATTTTCCAAAAGACTAAAAGTTCTCTTTTCAATATATTAGTTTTTTTTTAATATGTTGTTTATATGTTTTTTTAATATGTTTTTAATAAATGTATGTTTTATGCAATATTGATGGCAACTTCTTGAGAGTCATTAAAAGGTCTTCCTTTTTTTTTCAGTATTTGTATCAGGTTTTAGATTTCTCTACTGGTATTGGCTTTAATTAGGGATTTTATAAATAATAACTTTTCATAGCTTTAAACTTCACCTAAACTAAATCTGAAAAATCTGATACCACTCACTTGAAAATAATTATTGAAATAATTTTCCAATAGATCAGTTTGAAACAAGCTTGTTAAAACATAATTATATCCTTCTGAAAATAAATTTTTTATCAGAGTTGCAGTACCTTTAGTATTGTAGCTAATTATTTGTTTGATCAAAGTGTATTAACTACATTTGTAAAAATTGGGTTAATATTTTTTCATGATATTTCGACATGGGTTAATAAATGGAAAAATTGTAATTTTTCCATTTATTATCCCATGTTGAAGCATCATGAAAAAACTGTGGATTTTTATTGCCTAGAATTGCTGCATTACCAATCCTTCTCAAACAAAAAAGTTCTCCAAACTCCAACAAAAATCAACTATTTACTGCAAACAATTATTGCAATACTGTTGACATTCCTATATTGATGAATGGCCTCTCACTGACTCCTCTTCTTTATTGGATTACTTTTCATTACTGACCTCTCATGGAAATCATATATATAATTGATTGCTAAGTTAGCATCTGCTAAGGTTGCTTAAAGGTTGCTTAAAGATTGCTAAGTTAGCATCTGCTAAGGTTGCTTCTCTTTATTGAGCTTGCTATTTTCTTACTCCTGATTCTATTTTCTATCTCTACAAATCTCTTATTTGTCATATAATAATGTTGTCATATTTGCGCTAGTTTTTCTAATGATGCTCTTTCTCTTGTAGACAAAGTCCAAAAACACATTGTAAATGTAATTGGACCTGCTCTATCTGCCAAGCATGAGACTCTCTGCCATTGTTGTAAGATTGCATCTCTTTCTCTTTTTTACACTTTTTTTTTTTTGTAATTAATACTATCATGGTTGCTCAAAGGAGCTTATATCTCTGGTTTCATCAACCAAAATTCATTCTCGCTTGGCATGTCATTCAGCAAAGTCTCATCTTTTTACTGTATCTGTCTCTGCTCTGAAAACTTTTATTTGACTAGTTTTTTTCTCTGCACCCTATAGAACTCTCTTTCACTTTTATGTTTTATACAACCTACAACTTTTCATATCTTTTGTCAATCATTTCTTTGCTCTTTAACTTTTGTCTTTGTTTTCTAGTAAATTCCAACTTGATTAAAGCTAAAGGAACACTTTGTTTGTTGTTACCCAGATGTAAAGTTTGGGCAGATAATTTGTATCGTTTTTTAAAGATAGCAAATAACAACTCAACTTTCTTGTAGACATTGTGCAATAAACTCTAAGAAATTTCACTGATCAACATATAAACAGTACCATTTCAAAAACATTCAGGTTATGGAACTGGATTCCCTTTTAAAGTAGATTTATATGTTAGTCATTATCAATTATAATACTCTAAATGTTAAGAGTAACATCCCTTTCATTAAAAAATATTTAAAGAATAAGAACACATAATTAATAATTTTTTAAATAAAAACCCTGATTGACTATCATTAAGATCTGTAAAGCTTTTAATTCTATCATGTTTTCTGAAATCATCTGTTTTATCTAGCATAATGATGGTTATATTTGCTAACTGCTGGAAGCTTGCATTAAGACAAGCTTAATTGAATTAGATATTAACATATTTTGGTTGGTAATATTTGTTGGTATAGGATTTTGGGTTTATTTCATTGTTACACATTTACCCCTTTTCAAATATTTATCTTTAAAATGATTGATACATATTGCTGTGTTTTTGTGAGAATCCAATCAACTTGGTTGACAAACTTAATCCAACAATTTTAAAGATGATTGTTATTGGGAAAACTAAAAACATCTATGGTGTTGTTATTGGAACATTCTTTGTTCTTTCACAAAACTTTAAATTAAAATGAAAGTTAAATATGAATTTAAAGTTTGAATTTTTAACTTTTTTTTATTTCTTTTTTCTTTTTTTATTATCTTTTTGATGTACAGCTGATGCATCCTTTTAAAAATTTGGTGGTTTGTTCTTTTTAAGTTTTAAAATGTGTTCTGAATGTTGCTGAATATCTACAATAATAAAATCAACTGTCAGAAATAAATTGATGAAGTGAATTAGTTTTTATTATATCTGAAAACTTTTGTTTGAAAAATTTTTATCTCTTTTGTCTGCTTTTGGTATACAAAATCAAAAAATCCTTTTTTTCATGGATATTGTAAATAATTTTTTGACTAATGCATTGTGTTTATATTAAAAGTTATATAAAGTTTTGCACACTTTAATTTCTTCATTTCTACTACAAAAAAATATTGCAGGGCTGACAACATGGGTTTCGAAGTGAAAGGGCACAATGGATAATATTTAAAAAAAGTCCTTTATATCTGGAAATTTCTATATATTTATATATATATATATATATATATATATATATATATATATATATATATATATATATATATATATATATATACATATATATATATATATATATATATATATATATATATATATATATATATATATATATATATATATATATATATATATATATATATATTATATATATATATATATATATATATATATATATATATATATATATACATATATATCTTATACTGCTGAGTTAGGTGAGCATGATGATATCATACTCACCTAACGTCAAATAGCCTGCTGCTGGGGGCTTCAGAACATACATTGACTGACAAATAGCCTGACTCGCAGTGGAGTGCTGCTACATCGACTGAGGGTTTGGTATGGGTCAGCAACCTTTTTATTCAGTATTTTTATTCATTCAGAAAAATTTTTTTTTTTTGAAAATACAAGCTCCCTGGTAATTTTATATATATATATATATATATATATATATATATATATATATATATATATATATATATATATATATATATATATATATATATATATATATATATATATATATATATATACATATATATATATATATATATATATATATATATATATATGTATATATATATTTATATATATATATATATATATATATATATATGTATATATATATATATACATATATATATATACATATATATATATATATATATATATATATATATACATATATATATATATACATATATGTATATATATATATATATATATATATTTATTTTTTTAAAAAGTTTATACGCAGTTGTTTTTATTGAATTTTACATATTTTGTTATTATCGTATAACAAGAAAATGACTTTTAAAGATTATATACATATATATATATATATATATATATATATATATATATATATATATATATATATATATATATATATATATATATATATATAAGGGTGTTCAGAAATTATTTTTTTTTTTGAAAATACGAGCTCCCTGGTAATTTTCCTATTTAACCTAATAAGATATAATCATTATTCAAATTTCAGGTCAATACCTGCTGATTTGACATTGCCACAGCCTTTTAAAGTTATAATGAATTATTAAAGTTTAATCTTATTCATGAGCTTGAGATAATATTGCAGAACATTAACTAATACTTTTAATTGATTACAACTATGAATCTAAACATAAAAATTGCTACTAGAAAACAATGATATAATTAATTGATTTAGACCTTTATGCAAAATAAAAAATAAATGTTTGAGATTCAAGTAATTACTAGTTTATGAAATGAGTAACAAAACAAAATTATAGAAAACTTTAATTTCCTTATTATTTTTATATATTTAATCAATTGGAAACAATGTTACAGATATTAAATTAAAATGTTTTTATATTAGATTCAAATTCACTAAAACATATTTAGACTTTAAAAAGTGAGATAAAATTTACAAAAGAAAAATTATAATAAAATAAAAACTGTAAAAATTGTAAAAATATGTATTTCCATTATAAAAGAAAATGTTGGTAACTGATGTTCCAATAAGTCTAACAGAGTTATATTCATGCATTTACATACATATTTATTAAAAAGAGTTCTACTTTTTCATCAACATTGATGCTTTATCAAACTTTGGTATGTTCCTTCTATGCTGTTCCACTACTTGTAAAAGGCACTGCTTTTGATTTTCATCCCGTGTTAGACTTTGGTTAAAGTCAGTAACTAGTTTAACTAACCTTTCCACTAAACTGTTGACAACTTTTAGGTCCTTTAATATCCCAGATATGTAGTTAAATTCATAATTTTTTGACCATTCATCAGGGTATAGCGAAAGCCACCTAATATTTACTTTCAAAAGATCAAAAAGAAGCATGGAATTTTTCCAATTAGAGAGCTCACTTTCACATTTTGATTCATCTGTGGCATTACTGGCACTCCAGTTTCCATATTTTCATCGTTTATTTTTTTCGGAATTGTTGAAGCAATTTTTTTTTTTTCATGGCTAGACACAGATCCTGAAAAGAAGGCAAAAGGTGCAACTTCTTCACTTAGGTACCATAGGTGTCTTGTTTGAGCTATCAAAGCTGCTTCTGCTACTCCTGGATCAATTTTTTTAAATATTTCCATGTCCTTCCAAAACTGTAGGATGTTGATAGAAGCATCTATGGAGTTTGAAGATGTCAATTAAACTTTTACATTGAATAAGCTTGTAAATAGGCAAAAGCGATGCAGTTTCTGAATCATATTTTTATCATAACCTAAATACTCACTGAATGCATACATTTTAGCTGCATATAGAATGTTTGCCATCCATCTAGCGTGATAGAAAGCTCCTGGCTTAAGCCATTGTTCTCCCTTTTTCACATTTTTCTCACCAAGGAGTAACAACATGACATAAATGCATTCCCTATAATCATCTCTTATAAATGTATGTTCTTGGAGGGACAGTTTAAGAAAATTAATCATATTTTCTTTTGTGGATTTCAACGAACGTTCATTTACGTCCAGCAATTTAAAATTGTCATTCTTTTAAGGGATTGTGTTCCAAGAGTTCTTTAATTTTAGAAATTCTATATTGGTTGGGCCTGTTGTTGGGCCAAACAGGTTTTTCCATACGGACGACAAAATAATCTCAAAGATATGGTGGCGACAGTAAATAAAACAGCTTAGAATTCAACTTTTTTTCTAGAATGACAGAAGTTCCATTTTTCCATCCTGAGTTGGAAGCTGTGGTATCAAATACCATACCGATAATAGATTTGTTCAACTCCCAGTCTTTAATGAGATCAAAGCTTGTCTCTGCTTGGACTAATCCTGTCCTATTCATGGTTTTTGGAATGCCCAGCAACTTTCCTTCTACATAATTTGGTGCACCTGCAACTAAAACTGCCAATCGTTCCCCATCCCCTTCAATAATTTTTCCATCCCAATAAATTGTTAGAAAGTCGGGCTTGTTAAAGTCAGATTTGATGTTTTTTGCAATGTCTTGGCGATTATATTTACTGGCATTATAGGAATTTGTCTTTCATAGTGTAACATTACTACAAGAAGCACCTCCTTCCTTTGCAATTGCTCCCAAAAATGCTGTTCTTTGTCCCAAGGACAAGTTCAGCCTATCAGCGGTTTGGTAAATGTTTGGATTCAAGAATGGATTTTTTGGCAATAGTAGCTGAACCTTATTTTCAGTATTGGTTGTTTGATTATTTTTCAAGGTTTGTCTTTGATAACTTCGCATTTTTTTCACAAGTATTTCACTGATGCTTGCTTAACTTGAGAATGAATCACAATCTTGGTTTGCTTCACTTTCTGAAGAACTTAAATGTTCAATATTTGAATTTTTTAAGCCTTTTTTTACCAATGTTGCCCTCTCTTGCTCTGTTTTGGTTCGTTCATCTTTCATTTTTAGTTTCTTTGTGTATTGATTATCTGGTATTCCTAGTTTTACTCTTTTTTTATCTTTGATTGCGATTAAAAACTTAATGTCTTCACTTTTTTGTTTATTGTTCCGTAGTCTGTCTTTCTGAATGGTTTCTTCAGCGTTATGGGCAATGAAAAAATAGTTTTCAAGCATTGCTACAAAATTATTTTGTTTAGTGTCATTTGATTTTTGGTCTTTTCTTTTTTGAACGTTCCTGTATTTATTGTGCAATTTAGTTATTTTTTCTTTGATTTTATCTTTCCTTTGGGTTTCAATCCCGGTCTTATGCCAGACTTCTAGAACTGCTTTGCATACTGCATCAGCAACAATTTAATTTGATTTTATTGATTTCTCAGTTTTAAATTCACAGTTCTTAAGGTGAAAAAATAATTTCAAAATATCCCCATTAGTAGGAATAATTGTTTGGCTCAGAACATCGTTAGAATTTCCTATCAACCAAATATTTTGTGACTGTTGCCTTTTTTTAGCCATGTCTAAAGCAATCACCAATTATATACTAGCAATATAGTAAGGTATATATATGTTTTATTCATTTATATTATAATATTTATATTATACATATAAATTGTGTTCATATTAGGTAGTTGTTTAAACTATATTAACAAACGTAACATTAAACTCATTTTTGGAATCAACAACGTAAAAGTATTTGCTAACAAAAGGCTGCCATTTAAATAAAAATCTATAAAAGTTAGGTATAATATATTCTAGTAAAAACCATTACCTTTGTTTAATGTTATAATAAAAGGATACATTAAAAACCTGAACAATGTAATAAAACACCCACATTTAACAACAGTCAACTTGACTTTTACAATGATGTGTAGCACGAGGGGATTGAGTTGAGATGTCAATTCATGTTATAACACGTTTTTGCCACATACAATCCTGTTAATTACTATACAATTCACTAACAATATAATATGTATATTCAACTTACCATTAATTCTGTTGATATATATATGTTTGTTTAGTGTTTACCGACTTAAAATGTATGGTATAAAAAATTACATTAAATATAGGCTTTTATATGGTAAAAAACCATAAAAATACATAAATTCTATTAATTCTAAAGCACGGTGGCAACCTTAAACGTTAATTCAGACTTAAAAAAATTTAGCAACATGTTTATATAAGAAATAAAAATGGGAAAATAGTTAATAAAAAATGGTTAATAAAAAAATTCTCTGCTCATAGGTAAGATTCATGTTGAATTTATACTAGAAGTTTTTTTACACATTTCAAAAAACATTTTTAGTGAAAGTATATTTTGAGTTGCTGACTTGCTGACTCCAGATTAGCATAATTATTTAGGTTTTTACTTATTTTCCATTTTTCTTTTAGTCTGTTGGAACTCTTTTATGTTTTATCACAATTTTCAATCCTTTTAAATCATCTTTTTGAAATATATAAAAAATTTTAATATAGGAAACACAATAGGCTGAAAAGTTAAAACATGGAGTTTATCAAACATAACCGTTGTCATCATTGTCATTAATAAAACATAGTGATGACAATGATCTGTAATTTTAATTCATAAATTTTAGTACAATATAAAATATTTAACAATAATCATGTATGTCTGTTGCTCTAAACTGACACGGTTCGTTTGAATTATTAAACTATTACATTCTGCTTTTTTTTTCTTTTAGAAATTTACAAGTTTTAATTGTAAGTTTAGCCTGTGAGAGTGGCCATCCTGCATGTCTGAAAAATGCTTCTATGTTATTCAATATGTGGATGAACCAGCCAAATCAAAATCCGTAAGCAAATGGTTTTTAAAATTAATTCATTAATTAAAGCAATATATGGTTTGTTTCAATACAACATTTAAATCTTTTATAAGTTATTTTTGGATATTTTAAAAGATAGCACAAACATAATAAAAGCTGTTTATTACAATAATTAAATCTATTATTATATATATATTATAAATATTAAATCTATTATTACTTTATCTATATATTATAAATATTAAATCTATTATTACTTTATCTATATATTACTTTAATCTATTACTTTATCTATTATTACTTTATCTATATATTACTTTAATCTATTACTTTATCTATTATTACTTTATCTATATATTACTTTAATCTATTACTTTATCTATTATTACTTTATCTATATATTATAAAAAGTCTAAGTAACTTGCTTGCTACTTATCTTGATGTTTTTTTTAAATATGTATTAAAATAATTAATCATAAGAATGCAATAAATTATTCATAAATGAGCACTTTAGTATGTTGAATTTAATTATTCAGAATTTCTCCAGATTTTCGTGATACAGTTTATTACTATGGTGTTCAAAACGGTTATGAAAAAGAGTGGAATTTTTTGTATGATCGCTACTTACATACAAATACTCCTTCTGAAACTTCCAAACTTTTACATGGGATGGCTGGATCAAAGCAACTTTGGTTGATTGATAGGTATGAATTGTAACTTTTGTATTTGCCTGATATTCATATTTACTATTGCAAATTTAGGTTGATGGAAACTAATATATTCTGTAGGTTTTTATTTTTAAAACATAAAGATTAGTTAATGTATGTGATGAGCCACCCCCTCTGCCCCCTATCTTCCCCACCAATCTTTTTTTGTGTTTCATCTTTAGTGATAAATTTATGTATACTAATTTTCAAGAGAAAGCAGAATATGGACAACAGTTTTTCGAGCTTTTGACATTGGTAACTATTATTAAAAAATTAGATACATAATTGAATTGTAAGTTATCCTTTCAAGTATTTTTGACAACTTGGTAACACTGGCAAATAAGTAAACATGCGAGGAGAGCTGCTATATTGACTGAGGCTTTGGTTTGGGCAGGCAAACCATCAATAAATATATATGTATATATATATATGTATATATATATATATATATATATATATATATATATATATATATATATATATATAATATATATATATATATATATATATATATATATATATATATATATATATATATATATATATATATATATATATATATATATATATATATATATATATATATATATATATATTAGGCCACTGTCATGTATCAGGCAGCTCTTGGCTCACCATGGGATTTATGTATTCTATATATAGAAATTATTTGCCACCAAAAAAAAGCTGTAATCTTTTTGGGAAACATAAAAGTATTAAAACTTATCTAAGACTTTTAAAAATTAATAAGCCTAAGTATTATAAATTATAAAACAATACCTTAAAATGGTAACACAGTATAAATAATAATAAAAAATTAAAAAATAGTATAAATATGCATGATGTTAAAAAAACCTTTTGTAAATCATAAATTTTCATAAATCACACATTTAAAAATTAAAATGAATGGAAATAAAAATGGAATTAAAATTGTGCATACTTTTGGATGCAGAAAATTCAAAATTAAATTAATGTATACCTTCTATTCAAAACTCTTGCTCTTTTTACCAGCAAACACTATATGACATATGTGATATAAATATATATTTTTATATTATAGTATAAATGATATATAGTATATTATCAAAACTAGTATATTATAAAAAATAACAAAAATATAAGCCCTTGCTGGTGGAAAGAGCAAGAGTTTTTTATAAAAGTTATACATTAATTTTATTTTATTATATTTTTAATTTTACATTATAAGTTTAAACTTTATTAACTATTCCTTTTTTTTGACAATCCCAAAATCCCGGGAAATTTCGAAGACTAATCCCGGGATTTCAGGATGAACAATTTGTACAAAATCCTGGGATTTCGGGATCCCGGGATCGCCATCCCTAATTAAGGTTGAGACTTGGAAAGATAGAATTGAAGCAAAAGGGCTATAAATAAACATGAATAAAACAAAAGTTATGGATTGTAAAGTCAAGAATGAGCAAGCAGAAAATACTGGGAAGTAGCCATGTGGAGTGTGTAGAAAGAGAGTTGGAGCTAACTCTGTAGTTTGTACAGTTTGTATGCAATGGTTTCTTAAAATGGTTTCATAAGTAGGTATATAAGATATTCTTTAAAGATTCTACAGCTCATATGTCCAGAGTGTTATGATGGCAGTGAAACATGGGCAATTAAATCAAAATCAGAACTTTCTGTGAACACTCTCAAATAAAAAAGAATCTTGCAAAAAAAAAAAGGATTATAATTTTTTTGAGAAAAGAGACAAATACTCAAAAACTTTAAAGTGGTTTCCCAAAATTATCTTATTGTTAATAGTCCAAATTAGCTAATTTTTTTGGAACCGTGATTATATATATGTATAACTTAAATCCCAAAGTGAGCCAATGTGTTCAGAAAAAATAAGTATGTTTAGACAGTGGTCTAATATATATAGTAGTAGTAGTAGTAGTAGTAGTAGTAGTAGTAGTAGTAGTAGTAGTAGTAGTAGTAGTAGTAGTAGTAGTAGTAGTAGTAGTAGTAGTAGTAGTAGTAGTAGTAGTAGTAGTAGTAGAGTAGTAGTAGTAGTAGTAGTAGTAGTAGTAGTAGTAGTGGTAGTAGTAGTAGTAGTAGTAGTAGTAGTAGTAGTAGTAATAGTAGTAATATATATATATATATATATATATATATATATATATATATATATATATATATATATGTATATATGTAATAGTACAAATTTTGATGTATTTTTTCTTATAAAGTACTTGTTACATTTCAATTTTTAATAATTTCTTTAAAATGTTTTACTTTAAGCATTTTATCTTTTAAACAAAAGCAAATCATTATAGTTATAAAATGAAAATACACAAAAAATTTTCGATTTAATTCATATTTAGAAAAACTAAATATTACTATTGAAAAATATATATTAAATTTAATTAAGAGAACAGATTAAATTAGATTTAATCAGGGGGTAGATCAAAACTATCAGAGCTTCCGTTTTTATCAAAAAAATAAAAGCAAAAAAAAGAGAAAGGTCAATTTTACAAAAGTATTAAACTTACTCTTACTTCTTTATGTGTTATATGAATGGCTGTATGAGTATGAATGGATATCTAAATGAATACATATTGGATAAATATAAATGGGTTGATTTCCTTTTTGTATTGTATAAATATTTGATATGAACTATGTATGTGGTAGTGGTGTAGTGGTAGAGTGCTTAATAAGCAAGAAGTTCCAAGTTTTATCCTTACCACATCCCTGGTAGTACTGTGTTTAACTTGCTTCTCTTGTTTGTTAAAACTCATATTTCTGAGTTGAGAATGGGTTGTAATGGCAATTAAAAAAAAAGAAAACCTCCTTGACTGTAGTTCCTCGGCCTTAGAGAGGTAATTAACTTTAAAAAATATATATGTTATTGTGTGTAATGGTTTTTTTGTGTGTTTGCTATTTTTTTTTTTTTTTTTTTTTTTTATTGTTTGTATATTACCCTTCTCATATATAAACTTGCACAATATAAGTTTGTGTTAATTAGAAAAATTAAGAATTACAATAAAAATACGGTTTGATTAAAAAATAAAGTAAAATTAATTATAAAAAGCTCTTATAAGATAAAATGTTATAAAAGTAGTAAAAATAATTTTATGAAATTTAAAAACTTAATTATGATTTTAAAATGTCAGCAAACAACCGAAAAACCTGTATGCTGTTTATAACTGGTACATTTAATATATTTAGATATCTGCTTAAATCATTAAATAATACAATTGTAAAAGATCAAGATTTTGGATATGTAATAAACTATGTGGCGAACAGTAATGCTGTTGGTCAGTATCTTTCTTTTTCTTTTATCAAAGAGCATTGGTCATTTCTTTATAATAGGTAAGTTTTTTTGTTTTTGTTTTTTTTTCTGTGTAGGGATTAAGAAGGTTATTGCTATATTAAATAATGCTAAGATTGGTATTAATTTTAATTATTTGGTATTAGTAGTTGCTAAAAATATGTTTTCATATAATTTTGTTATTATTAATAAGTATTGATAAAAATTTTTAATGATGGGATGGAAGCGTCAGGAAAGTTTATGTATGTGTTAAAATAATGATGTTAATTAGCATTGAAAAATTTTGCTTACTATCACTGCATCATTGTCTATTGTTTAAAATCAAAGTAACACGTTTAGCATTATCAGCTTATATAGTGTATTCAGTATTCAGTTTTTTTTAAAAATCCTAAAAAATTATGGGCATCCAAAGTTTCATTAGGAAGTTTTAATGGCCATTTTGTTTAAGTCATATACCCATGTATTTAAGCCATGTTTAAATGCTATAGTTATCTAATCAAGCAAATAAAAACAAACCTGCCTTAGAAATTGATTTGGCATAGAACTACATTGACTTGCTTCTACAGTTATTTATATATTATATATTCTATAGTTGTTCATAATTATTCCATTTGATATGTCAAATAATTTTTTACTTTATAACTTTTTTGCCATAATAGAGACTTAATTACTAACTTTAATGAGATTTATTACTAACTTAATTAAAATTAAATGTATGTATTTATATGCAATACTCATATGCAATAGAGAAAAGACCAATAAACAAAGTTTTGCAAATAGCCAAAAATTAGCTTTTAGACCTATTTATGTCAATTGAATAAAAAAAACACAATATTTAGCTATATCATACTTCACCATTCAATAAACTTGGTGTTTACTTTCTTTGTGTTTTTTGTATTCATTTTTATTTCATTTGAGTTATGTATAAAATTTGTAATATGTACATTATAATATGTACTATGTAATGTGTACTTTTTTTTAAGGAAAAATAAGTTTTTTACTTTCTCAACCTTTCTTTGTGAATATACCTTAAAACAAGATTTTTCTTTGTAAATATGCTTTAAAGAAAGATTTTTCTTTGTAAATATGCCTTAAAGCAAAAATTTTTTCTTAAATACGATCTTAAAATAGTAAATAATTTACATGCAAAAAAGTTGCAGTAATCTCATAATGCAAAACTCTGATAAAGCAAATATATTATTAAGAATGTTTGGTAAATCCGGTAAACAGATTTGTTTAAGAATTATATATATATATTATAAATCAAGTTTTGTTTCTGTATACTATATAGAAATACCAAATCTTCTGCATATAAATTAACAAAGTATTGGAAACTTTTCAGTAATTTTGCTTAGATATACAAGAATCATTTTGTCTGGAAAACAACAATTAAACAAAAAAAATAACCATGCAAACAACCCATCATCACTAAATCAGTTCCACTCAGCTTAGTTATAAGCATTTTATTACTTTTGAGCAAAAGTTCATTAATTTATGACACATTTATGTTTTATTATTTATGTTTATTAATTTATGTTTCAATTATATAATAATCATTTTCAAGTATAACTGTTAAATAAAAAACTATTTATTAACATTATATACTTGAAAATGATTATTGTATATTTGAAGCATGTTGTTGAAACTGAAAAAAATTGTTATATTTATTAGACTTATTACAAAATTTATGCTATTACGACCATATATGTATATATATAAAGTTTTTTTGTTTATATAATAAATTAAAGTGCAAAAATATATTTATTGTCAATGTTAATATATGAAGAAAAACCTGTATATATTTTAAAAGAGTTTTAAAGGTGTATTTACTACATATACCTACATAATGTATATACCTACAAAACTCAAATTTAAAATTGCATGCAAAGCATGGTACTTTTCAGCAAGAAATCTTTTTAAGAAAACATTTCCTTCATTCAAGACAATTTTCAACTGTTATTGTGCAAAAATAGAACTATAAAGTAAAAGGTTGACATTAAAGATGTGTTTATAAGTTTTTTATTTGTTTTGTTCAAAAAAAACTTATTTCTAACTAGATGTTTTTTTTTACACTTTTCAATTATCCTATAAAGCATGTAACATAGTTTAACATATTAATGGAGTTGAATTATATTTTGTTATCAAAATTTGTGTTTTTTCAAAATATACTTCATTTTTAACACAAAAATGATTTTGCTTCTGAAACAAACCTCTGGTACTGAATTTGATACTTACAAATTATAAAACTCCCTCAAGTGGCTTTGAGAAGCAAATCAGTATGGATATATAGTTAAAAGCTGTTAAATCAGTATCATATTTATGTATTAGGACTATTAGGGTTATATTTAAATTATCAGAGAAAAGCCCGGGATTATGTTCAGTTATATAAAATACTGCTTTCATAATGCTGGCATTGATATTGTCAATCTTCTTTGTAAAAGATAAAAGGAATTTGGTTCCAGCAAATATTTTTTTATATAATTGTCCTTATTGTCCTTATTATTTTTTTAAATATATAATATAAAGTCTTTGCTTTTTAGTCCTTCTACAAGACAGTAGCAATTTACAAAATGAATGACTTTGTTAAGTTGTCTTTAGCCTTTACTTAATCAAGAGTCATAAAGCAGAAAAGTAGTTTAAGTCAGAGTTAACTTCTATTCTTTGCCTGAGAAAGTAAATCAGAAAATGTTAGTTTCAAAAAAAAATAAAGCTGATCAATTTATTGGTTTTTATTGGATTATTAGTCGCAGATTAATCTGAAGATTAATCTGCTACTAATAATAACCAAATAATTTATCATTTGCAGAAAAGGATTAGCAGCAGGATAATCATGATTCTAATCTAAACCAAAATTTGGTTTTGAAATCTAACTGAAACTTGATTTTGAAAGTTCTAAATTGATTCACATTTATCACAAAGTTGATGAAATAATTGAAAATATATGCACCTTTTTTAGATAACTTTCATATATATATATATATATATATATATATATATATATATATATATATATATATATATATATATATATATATATATGTATATATATATATATATATATATATATATATATATATATATATATATATATATATATATATATATCACTTTAAACAAAAACTGGTCTAGCAAATCATCAGTTATTAATTATCATCGGATGTCAATTTTTCTCTGTCTATTTCACCTTATAATAGTTTGATAAATGAAAATGTGATAATTATCTTAACTCTTGTTATCAAATCTCTTATTAAATATAATAATTCGATCATATATTCAACAATCACATTTTCATAAAAAAATAATTTTTTTGAAAATGTGAAAATTATCTTAATTATCACAATTATGATAATTATCAAAAAATTATCATAGTTATCATACTTAATTATGATAATTACGATAATTGTGATATCTCATTTGTGTTCGTATTAAGGGGAAAAATTTTAAAAACTTATTTCATTAGAAAAGTTTAAAGATAAGTTTAATAGAGGTCAGAAAAAATTTTTAATAAAAATAATTGATGAGTTACTAGAATAATATATTAAGTATTTTAACAAACATGAATATAATTTAACAAACTTTCAGGCTTGCGGTAAAGTTGCGAACTACAGCCATTATGTTTTATATTTATAAATATATATATATGGGTGGTTCAGATTAAGGTGAAAATTTTTTATAAACTAAAATGGAAGTTCAAAAGGTGCACAGACCCTTGTTTTATATGTAAGATTTTTTTAAATATAATTTAAAAAAAGTTTAAGGGTGGCACAGGACCATAAAGTACTTTTTTTTTTAACTTTTTTGACATTTTTCAATCCCATGTGTGCCACCCTTAAAGATTATTGAATTAAATTTTTTTTTAGATATTTATTTTCACAATGATTAGTATTAAAAAAGGAACTCTCTCTCTCTCTCTCTCTCTCTCTCTCTCTCTCTCTATATATATATATATATATATATATATATATATATATATATATATATATATATATATATATATATATATATATATATATATATTTAATAAAAAAGTTTTTCTTTTTAATATAACAAAGTTTTTTATTATTTCTATACACAAACACACATTATTTCTATACACTGTTTCCATGACAGCAGTGTGATTTCATTGTGCTAATGTATTTTACATGCTAAATTTTCAATATCTGCTGTTTTAATAAAATTGAACAAAAATTTTACATATGTAAAATGTTGATTTTGCAAATATAAATTTGCAGTGATTTAATATATTATTCGTTCTTGCATAATATTGAAGTATGTTTTTAGAAATTAAAAAAAATCTAAATATATGTTATTATAATTCTTTTACATGAAATAAAAAGTAAAAATAAAATGTTATACCAAAGGTTCATGGAAAAACAAGAAATTGAGCAAAGTTATATTCTTAGTTAAATAACTAGGAAGACACTATCATCTATCATCTGTTCAGTTTTCAACTGTTAAAGAAATAATCCAGTATTATCTTTAACCACAAGAGTCCAAACCATCTGTTTCTCTCAAAAACTTAGTTTGTCGTCCAAACAAAAGTTCTACATTTACACCAAATTTTCCAGAAGCGGAAGAGAACTGCTGCATTATATCTAAGCTGTAGGTTCCCTGGGAACTTGAAAGATACAGAATTAGTTGCTTGCAATTCATTTTACGGTTAATATTATTTATTAAATCTTAATACAGTGAACGCTCTACATAAGCAACCTCTCTATAAGCAACATTCTTTATAAGCAACCTCTATAAAAGAAACTTTAGTTCAACTGCTCTGTATAAGCAACTTATTTCTTTAAAGCTAAATATATTTGAGTTAAATTTAGGATGATTTAGAAGTAAAATCAGCTATTCACATTAACATAACCTCAAATTATAAAAAATTATGTTATTTTAATGTTTATGTTTTTTGCTATTATTGATGTGAATTTCAGTTAAATAGAATAGTTACTTAAAATTTGTTAAAATTTGTTTTGTTGATTAATAAATCAACTCATCCACAAAGTTGTAAAAAATTTACCTAAAATTTTAAAAAAATAACTTCAAAGTTTAAAAAGTTCTGTTATTGGAATATGTTTGTATTTTGTGCTGCCAGTATTGGTAGGACAAAACACAAACATATTCCAATAACAAAATTTCTGTTAAATAGAATAGTTACATGAGCTCTGTTAGTTTCTGTTGGATAATAAATAAATTGATATTTTTGTACTTTGAATTTAACCATAAAATTTGAATCAGAAAAAAAAAAGGCGTTCAATATTGTTAAAAGATTAACTATCCATTGGTGAGAAAACAAAGGAGGTTTGTAACGAATATAAAGTTGCTAAATTTACTATAAGTAGAGTAAAAGAAAATAAAGAAGATTTAGAAGAACCAAAACCTATGTGAATCAGAGTAAGATTAGGCAAATAAAGAAAATAAAATTTAGTGAAATTGACAATACAGTGTTGTTTTTTTTGTTTCTTGGAGCGACAACAACAATTTAGTTCCAAATAAAATGATAAAGTTAAAACAATTTAGTTTTAAATAAAATGGTAAAGTTAAAACAATTTAGTTCCAAATAAAATGATAAAGTTAAGCACTCAAAGTAAATAGAGTAAATAATGGACCTGACACATTTTTTGCAAGTGATGGATGGTTAACAAAATTTAAAAAATGTATGCATAAATTAGTTTTGATGATGAGAGGGAACTCAAAATCTCCTCGCTGCTTCAGAAATATTAATTTTTCAGTATATTACAAATCATCCAAAATTGCTTGGCAAACTTATACAATTTTTAACAACTGGTATAATGATATATTCATACCTCCAGTAACTCGACACTCAAAACTCAAAATCTTCTCGTAAAAGCCCTTCTCTAAGTGCAACTTGCCTGAGAATAATTTTACTGATAACCCGAATTTCAAAGTAATGTTTTTTCCCTCTAATAACACATAATAATATTTTCCCCCTAATAACACATAATAATATTTTCCCTCTAATAACACATAATTATACACCATTATTGCAACCACGGCTTATATAATAATAATAACAATAAACTATTTTTTTTTGCAAAATAAAACTGAATTTATTTATTATACACAGTTTAGTTAGTAAAAGAAATAAAGGTAAGTATTTTTTATGCAAGTTGATATATATAGTGAACGCTCTACATAAGCAACCTCTGTATAAGAAATATATTTAGCTTTAAAGAAATATTTACTTGAATTTTGTTTGTTTTTGTTGATTAAGTTAATCAACTCAACCTCAGTTGTAAAAAATTAACCTCAAACTGTAAAAAGTTCGGCTATTGGAATATGTTTGTGTTTTGTGCTGCCAGTATTGAAGTGAATTAAATAGAACAAATTAATTGTTAAATAGAACAGTTAATTGAATTCTGTTAGTTTCTGTTAGATAATAAATAAATTAATACTTTTGTACTTCAAATTCAACCATAAAATCATGAAGTAGAAACTGAACCTACTCCTCTTGAAGAAAATGAAAAAACGTTGGATGACTCCAATAAAAACATCAACAATATAATACATTCTTTTAATTTGGTGGTAGAATGCGCAAAAAAAAAAAAGAAAAGAATTACCTGTGATGAGGTTTTTTTGTTACTAAAAATAAGAGAAAAAGCTATCATGAACAAACGCATGTAATTGTTTTTATTTGTTTGGGCAGCTATTCCTGTACTAAACCAAAGATTTATTAAAATTTGATTGTTTAATTTGTTTTTTAATAAAATTAACTACGCTTATATGATAATAATAATAATTATAATGTAAATTAAAGATTATTTTTTCTAAACAGTTAGTAAAAGAAAAAAGAATGTGAAGCAACATTATGACGATATGACAAAGATTAAAGGTTGGCTGCAAGAGCAGGCCCAACTATGTTTACAATGCATTTTTGCAATTTGTCTAAAAGAGAAAGGGCATCATTGGAAGATCAGTATTCCATATTATAAGTATTCCATACAAAGGCGGATTTGAGATTTATAATAAGAAGAATAAAATCCAAATTGATAACAAGTAACACAAAAATGAGTTTTAGTAGATGGCACAAGAGGCGCTGTGTATAGAAATAATAGGGATAACAGGTGCTGCTTTCCAGCAGGTTAGAAAACAAGACTCTGATAAGCACTTATTAAATAGTTTTAAACTTATAGGCAACAGCTCCGGAAAACACTACGGCAAAAATAGTATTGATCACAGCTCCAGAAAAAACTACTGCAAGACTATAACAGGTATGTTGCCTGGACCACAAGCAGTATAAGAGTCTAAGCAGGAAATTACTTTAGATACAGAAGCTGGAATGATACAAAATTCAGACAATGGAATAACCTGTTGTCAGCTATATCAGGTAGAACGCAACTAGTGGAATCAAGAGATAATATTGTTGAGAAGTTCTTAGCAAACAACTCTGCTTTGTTTTTAGGTGAGGTGACAAAATCTGAACCATACAAGAGAGGTGGAACAACAGATTAGCCCTTGTTATCAATACTGTTAAAGATTCTTTAGAAGACACAAGAGCCTAATTTTTGAGGTAAAATATAAGATTTTGTGACCTGAAAATAGCAGACTTTAACATTAGACAAAACCTTTTTACAATGGTTTCTAGCAATAGTAAACAGACATCTGTTTTCTGGAGAATTGTTTTGCTGAAAAATATGAAAGTAATGGTTTCAATTGGAAAATGGAACAGCAGCACAATAAGACGAAAACCATGGAGAAGAGTGAGGCTTGATTGGTATCGTCAAGAGGGAATAAAGATTCCATGCTAGCCTGAATCCAAGAAGTTATGCAAGTAGCACATTTGTCAGCAGGAAGGCGATAGATTTCTACCCAAGGGCCATCACAAAAAAAATCACAGAAAGAGTCCAAGTCAGCTTTAAGCTAGTTATAAGAGTTATTATGATAGGGAAATTCTGATGATGAAGAAGAATGAGATAATCTCTTTAGAAAGATCAAACCGTGATCAGAAGCATCTAAGAGTAGATGTGGAGAAGTGAGCACTGGCTAGGTTCAGAAACAAGACATAAGTTGAGTAGAGAAGGTAAATGGTTCTGATTGTCAGAAAAACGAGTTGGAAAGTTGACTATTTGAGTTAAAGATTGAGATAGGCAAAAGTTGTGGGCCCTAACGCCTTTATGAATTAAAGGAAGATAACCTTCAACACTAAGATCATAAGATGAGACAGCCAAACTCAAATTAGTCTCACAAAGAGCTAGTAGGTCTGGTGAACTTTGCGAGAGATAAGACTCAATAAAAGAAAAGTTACTTGAATATTAGTGAATGATAGATTTAGTGAACTTGGTAATTCTGATGGTTTTTTGTGTTTTAAAGTTTTTGATAGTTTAGTCATTTTTAAATTTGTTAAAGAACTTGACTCAAAGCACAGATAGTACTCAGTGCACTGTTTACACATAGTCCAAGTAATTGCCTCCATTCTATTAATTAACCCTATGCTGTAACAAAGGGCTCCAAAGGTGGCCTGGACAATGCACACCAAAATACTGAGCCAGGTTCTGGATAATGCAGTTCAAAGCAGTTTATTATCTAATAGATTCTTTCGGCCTCAGTCATCATATACAGTTTTCCAAGATTGGAAAGTACCATAAAATTATAGCAAGAATAGCATATAAGCTTGGGCGGCCACTACTTCTCCTTTCCTGTAGATATCATGTTTTAGAAAGTCATATTACCCACTTCAACAAGATTTATCCCGGTAGTAAAATGTCCAGTTCCAAATCAGCTCTTTAAATATCTAAAATCAGTCTGGAATGATCTTGAAAAAGGCACAGTTCCATTAACAATCATTCAAACTCAAACATGAGCTTTGTTAAATAAGCAACATCTTGAGGCTGAACATCTTAAGCAACATTTTGAGGCTGAACATTTCTAAAGAGATGTAATAGATATATCATATTTATTACATCTCTACATATGATCTACCAAAAGAATAAGAACATTTTTTGTACTAACTTGATAAAATTAATTTTAACAATCTGTTTTGTACAATCAAAATATGTCAAACAAAATCTTTTAATTTTAGGACGGTAAATCAAAAAAAATCATGAATTAGCTGAACTATCATTAATGGCAGTTTCTCAAAAGGAGAGGTTCAAATTTTGTATTCCTGGTCCATGGCATGATGGCAAAAGCATTGTGTTAATTTAAAATTTATTTACTTCTTGAAACCATTCCAAACCTATCAGAGGAAAATAAAAAAGAGATTCAGGATAGGGCTAAGTTTGTTGGCATCTTTTACACTCAGTGGTTCCTTAGAGCAGTATCTGCAGATGCTACTCCGTATCAAGTTAAAAATAATAATAAATAAAAAAACAGATTAAAAATTAAAAAGAAAACATATTAAAAATCAAAAAGAAAACAGAAGTTAGTTAATTTTTAATTAATAAAAATTTTAGTTAATTCTTTGATTGGTGAGTTTTGTTAAAATATTGTTTAGTACATGAAAACGCTGTGGTAGATGAAGAGATTCATGGATATAAAGCTTTATGGAGCTACTACAACACTAAAATTATTTGACAGGCACAGCTGGTATCTTTATCCTGCCTTAATTGTGCTTGCTTTAGCAGATAAATATTGCCCTAACTGAGAAGATATTGCTAAATTGTTACACAGTATATTTCCCACAAAACCAATAGTATATCCACTCGAATGTGTATGGTCAATAAAGAGCTTCTTCACTCACTAAATTTTGTAAAGATCAGCTTCCATCTCCTTTGTACTCTAGTAACTGAGCAATCTTTGATCATCTTTAATAAGATTGGAAATGGAAAAAGTGAGTTGCAACGGCTTACAGATTTCTGGAAGTTCAATGATTTTTATCTTGAGTTTGACATTACCCAGCAAGCATTGTTTTAGTGGATTTGCAGTGGACCTATATAGGCATTTTAGCGGCTCATTGGAGTTTTGCTCATCCGTAACTTAGTAGACCATTAGTGGCATAAATGGCAAGCCGATAACTTTCCAACAATTCATAGTGGCTAACCATCGACTAGTCAGTTTTGGCAGCTGCCACTAATGGTTCACTAAGTAACCAATAAGCAAAACTACAGTGGGATGCTCAAAATACCTCTATAGGCCCACTGTAATTCACTATAGAATGTTTGCTGGATATTAATAAATCCTTTGATTTGGCCAATGACTCATCAAAAAGAGCAGTTAAACTAGTTAAAGAACTGATTGTAAAATCAACTAAAAAGATGAAAAGACAGGGTTTGTTCTTGCTCAACCATGTTTAAAAAAAAAGGAAAGCAAGGAGCAAAGAAAACAGATTTAGCATCAAACTAATAGTGTTTTAAAACAATAATGTGTTAATAATTTAATAAAAATCTAATATTGCTTTAATTTGTTTTTCTCATTCATCCTCCTGCAAGTTGAAAGAAAGGTATATTGTTAAAGGAGAGCTAATCCACCTTATTTTAGTTTTTTCATTAAGTTAAATATCCAAAGTAATATAGCAAATTTTAAAAGCTTATTTATAATTTGATTTAAATTGATTTTGTAATAAAAAAGGCCACAGAAATAGGGAAATAATATTTTTTTGTCTACTTTGTTCCTTTATCTATAACTTTTTTAGTGTTGAGAAAAAATTTATAAAAAGAGTGCCTTTTTTTTATATATGAGTCATTTTGAGAATGAGTATAGAAAAAAAATTTAATTCAATAATCTTTAAGGGTGACACACATGGGGTCAAAAAATGTAAAAAAAGTAAAAAAAAGAAAAAAGTACTTTAAGGCCGTGTGCCACCCTCAAACTTTTTTTAAATTGTTGTTTATATTTTTATTGTTATTTATTTTGCTGATTTTGTTCTTTGCTTCATTTATTAACTATGGGGTCATTTAAAAAGTTAGGTTTTTACAAAAGTATATTGGTTGTCAATTAAAATATATGAAGCAATAGCTGTATATATTTTGCAATCAAAATATTTTCATGCGTCTTACACAGTTACAAAATCAATAGCAATATTTTAAAGTTTTTAGTTTTAGTTTTTTTTTCTAACATTACCATTGATATTTAAAAAAAAAATTTTTTTTAGACATATGAGGTCGCATTTCACGCTAAAAGAAGTTTTTGAAGGTATTTTTTCTGGGTTTTCAACTGAACACGAGTTACAAAAGGTAAAAGTTATTCTGCAGTAATTATTAGTTTCTTTGTTCTCTCAAAATTCCTTATTCACAAACATATTTTTAAAATTAATTGTGAATGAAGCTCAAAAGGTTGCAATACTCTTCGTAAAAAGTTATAGTCTTGTTAACCAAACATGAAAAAGTTTAGGCTTGGAACTTAACCAATCATAGACCATTTTTTTTTTTTTTTTTGAAGCTAGTTACATTCTTTTTTTTTTTTTTTTTTTTACCCCTTTAAAAGTTAGTAACTTTCAAAAAAGGTATTCTTTTGCTATCAATTTATTTTCTTCGTCATTGGCTCTAGCTACCAACAACTATAAATTATTGCTATCTTCATGCTACAAAAAACATTTTTTGTAAAACAAAACTACGAATTCTTCACAAAATTTTCCCACGTCTTCACTTTTTCCCTACTTTGTTTACATTTATTTCCTTTATATATTTTTTTAATTTTTGTTCAGCAAAATTTATGTTTTTAATTAATTAAAAGAATAAATTATGCTTTATAATTTGAACTAATCGTCTTTTTATTAGTTCCAAGCCTTTGTGAGCAGTATAGAAAACCTTGGCTCACTGAAAAGAGTAATGGAGCAACTTTTAGAAAAAATACGCGCTAACATAGAATGGAGAAAATATAACGAAATACTTATCTACGAATGGTTATTGCGAAAAAATTATTAGCTCCTAGATTGACAATTTATTGTAAATGTAAATTTGATAATTAAAAAGTAATGAAGTAGAAATTGCTAATTAAAATAATATGATGTGTGTAATATATCTTTAGTGTGCGTATGTAAATATTTATATTTAAAATGATAGTATAAATAAAATATTTAAAATATTACGATTTTTGAAATTTATTTTGATGACATTTTGATTTTTTTTTTTTGATTTTATTTCTTATTAATCAAAATATTTAAATATTAGGTTGTTGTTTCTTAGCTACCAGTTATTAACTTTTTTGAAACAAGATTACAAGTTATAATCTAAAAGTGAATTTCCACGTACAGGAAACTTTCCGCGGAACGGAAACGAAAAGAAGAATAGCTTAAAAATCATTTTCTTAGGCATAAACAACTGCCAAAATGCAGAACTTGCTTTAAAAAGTGCAAAACCTGGTCAAATGACAACCAGTTAGTAAAATAAACAAAAAAAAATACGTCTCTGGTAATTTTTTACTAACTCTTAAAACCTTCATAAATGCATTTACTTTCAAAAGTAATTTTGTGCGGCCGTGGTGCAGTGGTTAAAGCGCTTGCATTAGGAGCAGGAAATCCAGGTTCGAAACGAACTCTGGCCATATTTTCGCGTCACCTTAAGGAAGGAGGTGTGAATTTCCTAGTTATAGGCATTTCCGCGGTGTTCTGTGACAAGACCGCTTGATATTCTTTGGCACATAAATAACAAAATAAAAATAAGTGAAAAATAACTATGAAAGCTATTTTTACGCTGTATTACTATCACATAGCGTCAAATTCTATTTTAAGATATGATTTTCTCCATAAAAAATGTATTAATAAATAGCTCAGTATACTCTTTTACTACAAATACTCTACAATACTTTTAAGTGTCAAAATAAATAGTTTAATTATTCTTTTTTTGATTATTTAAACAATGAGCTTGATGATTATTTCACTTACAACTTGACGTTGATAAAAAACTTGATGAGCAGTTTTAACAGTTTATTTACTAGATGGCTTCAAAGGGGATTCTTTGTGACTGATGAAATCCTTGGTGTGGGTGTTACGATTGCACAAGTCCTTTTATTCAATATTGTGTGTAAAAAGTTATTGACCAGTAAATATAAATTACTTCATTTAAGTATTACGATATTAAACAATTAAAAAAATTAAAAAAAAAAAAAAAAAACATTTAAATTATTTATTTGCGTTCTAACATAATTAACTCATAAAACATACATATTAATACTTTTGAAACATATTTATTTATTTTTAATTTTTTAATATTATTTTTAATGTCAATTAATTTTTGTTTAATTTTTGGAAGTTTTTATAATTAAATTATACAATAAAGACATCAAAGGATGTCTTAAATGTACCATTTTGTTTTGGAAAACAATATGTAGGGTTATATATATGTTAATATATTAACATGCCAAAATAACAGAAAAATGCGTCAACAATCATTTGAGAAGGGATCGTTCGATAAATAATTCAATATGTTTATTATATTAAATAATTATTTTTAATATATTATAGCAAAATTTGTTATTACTTATCACTATTAAAAACGAATTCGATATTCAAGCTCTTATTATATTCGGGTCAGGATTTTATAAAAAACGCGAAACCTGGATTTGCTCACTGGAATTTAGTTTCAACCAAACAAAAATGTACCATTTTGAATTTTCAAAAATGTACCATTGTACCATTTTCAAAAATGTACCGTTGTACCATGTAAAATTTTCAAAAATGTATCATTTTGAATTTTCAACCAAACAAAAATGTACCATTTTGAAAAAGAATTCGTCAATAAAAACAATATGGCACCACGTTCAATCGAGGAGATGTTTATCTATTTAAAGTGTGAAATTTATACATTTGAAGAAAATTTTTTGAAAAATATTGAGGAAATTTGTTCTCATCCGAAAGACTTAGTTATCGCAAGCATGAACTCAATCTCAGAAAACTCGAAATCTTCGAGAACGACTTCGAACCCTGAACGAATTCGAAATCTTCGAGAACGACTATTTGCTGAAATCGTTGAGACATTTTGTGCAGATGAATTTAGTGAAGCGAACATAACTCTAGACCTTACAAATCCTGTTGAAAAGAATCTTTGTAAAAGATACAAAACAAGTTTATGTTTAGAAGATAATTATATACTTTCAATCACATTATGTGAAAAACAACTTCATAAAGAAATTGTTAAGGTAATTATCTCAACAAAAAATGTGGACACACTGCCCAACGATAAATTTTTAACTAAATCTGTAAAGGAGTTGTTACATATCTCAAAGGAAATTCAAAAAGAAAATAAAGAAATAAAAGAAGAACTCATACTTTTGAAAGAAAAAATAATTTTCCAAAATGAACTTATTGAAAAACTTAAGATAGAAAACAGACAATCGGAAATGGATATAAGTCTCTTACAGCCGTGTCAAATACCGAAATTAAAGATCGATGGTTATACGCAATGTGAAAATAAAATTAACAACCCAACTGCTACAAAAAATCTAACTCAAACAACGCATAAGTCTTTTTTAAACGTTAATACAAACCGCAACTATTAAAAACATTCGCAAATGTAGTAGCTCAAACTAACTCAATCACAAATCAACCACAAATCGACGCCATGTTGACCACAAAAATAAATAAAAAAAAACAATATCGATCAACAACTACACGCTTCAAACACCAACAATGAAGAAAATAGTTTTACTTTAGTGTGCCGAAATAGTAAATCTAATCACAAAACACAAAATCGTTCATTAGTAAAAAACATAGAATTTCAGAGCCCGTGTTCGGAACAAAAATTTCTGAAAATAAAACAAAGGCAGGTGAAAGAATAGTTTGTAAATTTGACATTTTTGTCGGAGGGGTAAGCAATCAAATCAATGAAGAACTTTTTAAAAACTATCTAGAAACAGAAATAGGAATCTCCCCCTTATCTGTTATATTGAATAAAGAAAATGAATACAATAGATCATACAAAGTTACCGTAAACAACACAGAAAAAAATATAATATTTAACCCTGCTTTATGGGATAACAATATAATAGTTAAACTATACCGAAAAAAACGTTTATATACTAACATATCTCAAAATCTGGAAACTAACGGAAACCAGGAAGATTTTCATAGATCAAAATGGATTTAGGGAATATTTTTAAGGAAGATAAACTTCCAACAACATATAATCTATGTACTTTCAACTGCCACGGTCTAAAGTCTAATTTTGAGTATACCAAATTGTTGATTCTCTCTCATGACATAACTTTTATATGTGAACACTGGTTATTGAATTTAGAATATTTCATAATAAAAAATATCTACAAAAATACCCACTCTTCATTCTTCCACCAGGCTAACAAACATGAGCAGGGTCGACTGTTTGGCGGAAACGCTTTTTTTATTCGGAAACAATTGTTTTAAAACATTATTATTCTATATGAAGATGATCATGTCTTCGCAATAAATCTTTAAAAAAATCAGACTAATATTATTATTATTGGCATTTATCTTTCATTGTCGCGCAATAATCAAACATCACTGGAGGATTACACGAGTCAGTTGGATATAATTTCAGGTGTTATTAATAACTACGAGGGCGTTGCTGAATTTATTGTCCTTGGTGACTTTCAATCTTTTCCTCACGGAATATATGATTCATTAAAGAGAGCTAGCTCTACGAAAAATAACTACTCCGTAGTTTTATCAAATTTTATTAAGTCGAATAAACTTAAATTAGTGGACGTAACAAAAGGCTCTGGACCTAACATAACGTATCACCATAAAACATTACCAAACACATCTTACATAGATCACATAGCTTTCTCAAAGTATACGTCTCTTCTTTATTCCAATTGTTTCGTAATTCCTTTTTTATCTCAAAACATGAGTGATCATTTACCAGTATCGATTGAAGTTGGAATTATTGGACAATCTTCTCAAGAAAACATTCATAAAAACTCAGACAAGTACAGCATTCCAAATTATGCCTGGAATAACAATGATTTTTTACAATTATATAACAATCGCTTAAATACTAATTTTAATTTTCATAATTTTACGAATCACAATTACGATAAGGAACTTATCAAAGTATATACTGTTATAACAAAGTCGGCATCTGAGGCACTTAATCAATATTTATCCATGAAAACACCGTCATTGTATTCAAAACCCTGGTGGACACCTGAATTAAGCCGTAGTAAAAATGTTCTTTCATTTTATTTTAAAAAATGGCGGGAAACTTGGTTCGTTAAAAACTTAAACTCGCAAATTTTTATTGGCACGAAAAAATTTCCGCAATGCTGTAAAAAATGCTCAAAATAAAAACCTGTACAAAGAATACATAAAAATCGAAACAATAAAAAATACAAATCCAAAATATTTTTGAAAAACTTTCAGAAATATAAAAAAAGATGCAAATTCGAAATTGTATATCATATATAATAATAAAAAAGAAAAAGACTCAATCACGAAAGAATTTGTCTACAAAATCGATTAAACTCTAAAACAATCACATATTTCTCTACAAATTTAAAAATTCCACCTTGCACAAAATTTGACGAGGTAATAATATCGGATGAAAATATAAAAACGGTTATTTCTCGCCTTAAATTAAACAAATCCAAAGACGCCTTTGGAATATCAGCTGAACATTTAAAGAATGCGAGCTGTGAAGCACTAACAGAATGGCTCAGAAAATTTTTTAACTTTTCTATTATTCATGGACAGACCCCAAAATCGATGTCTACATCACTTATAACACCATTTACTAAATTGTATAAAAAATCCTTAACTGATCCAAATAACTACCGCGGCATTAGCATCATTCCAATCTTTACGAAACTAATAGAAAATCTTATCCTACTAATCTGTCCAGAAATAAAAGAAACTCATCCTCTTCAATTCGGTTTCACTAAAAATAACTCAACCCTACACGCTGAATTTTTTATTAGTGAAACAATTAAACACTACAACAACAACAACTCATCTGTCTATCTCTGTTCCCTAGATGCTGAAAAAGCGTTTGACAGCTCCAATTGGGGCATTCTGTTTGAGAGACTGTACAATGATAAAAAACTCCCTCTGTATATTGTTAATACCATATCGTCATTATACTATGAAAGCAGTGCTTCTGTTTCTTATCTAGATTGCAAATCATATCCTTTCTATTTAACGCAAGGAGTGAGACAGGGATCTATTCTCTCGCCTCATTTGTATAACATTTATACTCAAAACCTACTAGAAACCTTACAAAACGAAAGCGTCGTAGGTACATCAATCAATGGAAACTATACGGGTGTTGTAGCATATGCTGATGACATTATACTCCTTAGCTCCACCCTCTCTGGCCTACAAAAGCTTATTAATATATGTAATATGTACACACACAAAAACTGCATAAAATTGAATGCTGACAAAACCGAGTTCCTGCTCACCGGAAAAAAGCAAATTAAAAACTGCACAATAACTCTCAACCACCAACAAATAAAACTTCATGATAAACTTAGTCATCTAGGCTTTACATGGGATACAAAAAGTTCCCCTTTTACCTCACTTAATAAATCAAACATTGATCACCGAATATCTAATTTCCGGACGGTAATCCAAACCTTATTTCAATCAGGAATCCGTTTTGCTCACCCAAACTCCATTGTTCAGTTATATAAAACTTTAGCTGTTCCAACACTAACGTATGGTCTTGAGCTGTGTGAACATAAAAAAATGTTAATGCAAAAGCTTGATATAGTTGGAAGAAATGCACTTAAGTCACTCCTCGATGTTTCAAAACATAGCAAAAATTATATTCATACCTTATTTTTTATTGAAAATATATCAATTATTGTACAAAAAACAAGCTAAACTTATTTATTCGTTTGATGAACAATAAAATGACATATGATATTATTAGGTCGCAGCTGAAAAACAAAATAGCCCCACAACATTTTTTAGATAGTATCAAAGGGATGTGCAATAATCATGAACTAAATCTGGAGACAATAATGGAAAGTAAAAAAAAAAAAAAAAATTGTCGGCCTCAAAAATTTAATTCCTGAAACGGATCTTCAACCTCTAAAATGTGCAGTTGAGTCCTGGAACTTAAAAGAGCAGAGAACTATCTTCAAGGACATTCTTGAAAAACATATTCCAAGATGATCACGTTGAAAAAAAATAATAATAATAATAATAATTTCCAAGATTTTTTATATTTATTTTGTATGATACTCTTAATTTACCTTACTTGTATAGTGGGTGTTTAATAAATCTAAAATAAAAATAAAAAAAGAATAAAATTTTTCCCTCGCAGAGTCTTAATTTAAATAAAATAATAAATTAGCGCATTAAGTTTAATAAAAATCGCCGCGTAAAAAAGCTTAATACCTCCTACTTCTGTTTTTTAAATATATTTTGCGTTGCATAATTTATGGACGATTCCTAACGTCGGGTTGTTTTGTTTTTTTTCTATATCGGGTGGACACGGAAAAATACGGTCAACTTTAAATTTAGATTTCTCTAAAAGCATAAACGCTTTTTATTTCAATTTTTTATACATTAACCTAACAAAGCCGTTGGCCATGATGATATCAATGGAAACATTGTTATTAATTCATATGATGTCTTGAAAAATATTCTTTTTAGGATATTTTCATGTTCCATCAGACAAGAAACTTTTCCTAATCAATTAAAAATAGCAAAGGTTATACCAATATATAAAAGAGGAGATTAAACTAATATTAGCAATTACCGTCCTATATCCATTCTTTTCATTTAATCAAAAGTTTTAGAAAGAATATTTAATAATAGAATATATAATCACCTATTAAATAATAATCTCATATATAACAACCAATATGGTTTTAAAAAAAATAATTCTAGGGAACATGCAGTTATCCAATTTTCAAGAAATATAACTGAGTCATTTTAAATTTCCCAATATATTTTGGGAAATTACTTAGATTTAGCAAAGGCATTTGATACCATAGATCATGAAATTCTTATAAATAAGTTAAAATATTATGGAATAACTGTTATTGTTCTAAAATGGTTTACAAACTATTTAAATAATCGCAAACAATATGTCTACCTTGATTTAAATAGGCATAAAAATTTGCTTAAAATAACATGTGGAGTACCCCAGTGATCAATATTAGGACCCTTACTATTTCTTATTTACATCAATGATCTCTATAAAGCCTCAAACTTAATAACCATTGTGTTTGCAGATGACACTTATCTGTTTTTATCTCACAACAACTTAAATTATCTATTTGAAAACATGAACAACAAGCTAATTAAAATCTCTGATTGGTTCAAAACAAGTAACCTATCTCTCAATATTGATATAACCAAATGGATTTTCTTCCACCCTCCTTTTAAAAAACACTTACTACCAAATGACACGCCTTTTCTTTTTATTGACAATACTCTAATAAAAAATGTAAGCTTTACCAAATTTCTAGGCGTTTATATTGATGAAAATCTCTCATGGAAAAAGCAGATAGAAAATTTGGGCAATAAAATATCCAAAAGTATTGGAATATTATATAAAACAAGAAATATCCTAAATAAGCACAACTTAACTAAACTATATCATTCATTTATCGAATGCCACCTAAACTATGCAAATGTTGCGTAGGGTAGCACAAATAAAAGTAAACTTGAACCTCTATATCGTCAACAAAAACATGTTGCACGCTTTATTAATTTTAGGGATCGTTTTACTCATGCCAGCCTCTCCTAATTGACATGAATGTTTTTAGTATATACGAGCTGAATATTTTTAATGTTCTTTGTTTTATATATAAATGTAAAAACAGTTTATCTCCTTAACCCTTTCAAAATTTATTTACTTTGAAAGAAAAGAACAAATATATCTTAAAAAATGATAAAGCTATTCGACAACCTCTTTACCATACAAATTTTGGAAAGTTTTGCATCTCTTTTCGTGGAGCTTTTCTGTGAAATAAAATAATTTCAAAAAATTTTGATATTTTTAAGAAATGTAGTTATCCCTCCTTTAAACAAAAACTAAAAGTATTATATTTTCAATTGACGAGATATCTATGTTTTTTTAAAATTATGATTTTACGTTTTCTTATTTTGCGTTTTTCCAGGAAAATACTTTATTGTTAAAGTTGTAATATATTGTAAACATATACTGTGTTCTTATGTATCAATTCTGTAAATTTTTTCTGGAATAATGTTATATATAGTTTAGTGAAATATACTTAAAAATGTAATGTAAAATAACATTCATACGCAATATATGTAAAATATATTGTGTACGAATGTGTATCTTTATGTTTAAATATGTAGGTGTGTATGCACCTGTGTGTGTATACATGTATATGTATATATATATATGTGTGTGTGTGCGTATGTATGTCTATGTGTATATGTGTGTATATATATGTATGTATGCATGTATGTATGTATGTATGTATGTATGTATGTATGTATGTATGTATGTATGTATGTATGTATGTATGTATGTATGTATGTATGTATGTATGTATGTATGTATGTATGTGTAAATGCATATGTGCATGCATAGACGTAGAGTATGGGGTGCAACGTGGGCAGGCTGCCTCCTTGAGCCAACCTTGCTCCCCTTGAAATTTCTTTTGCCCCCCTCGAAATTTTATTCAATCATAATAAGTATTATTTCAATTTTTTTTTTTTTAAGCAGAGAAAAAAACAGTTTTTTTTAATTCAGAGAAAGAATTCATTTTACGCTGTATACCAGTGCTCTAAAGTAATTTTTATGATATAGAAAATGTCACTTTAAAAGTTTTTTTGAAGTGAAATGATATTTTTCATGACATGTTTTTTTAAAAACCATCCTAGAAGGTTCAAGCATTCAACTTCAGGGAAGCCAACTCAACTTTAGTAAGGCTGAATCCATCATTCAGACCTTGAAATAAATTTGAGATCTTTGTGTACTGAGTCACGTTTCAAAACACTTTCCGATGCGGCAACTGAATCTAGTAAAACGATGGATTTAGACTCACCAGCTCTGCCCAGGAAGAGGAAAGTACCTGCAAGATTTGAAGTCGGTTTTAGGGATACTTATTACCAGCAAAAGGACCCAAATGAGATCTACAAGCAGTTGTACTTTCCCGGTTTAGATCAAGTTTTAGTTGGCCTCACCGGTAGATTTGAATCAACTGAAACGACTCGTTATTCAACAAGAATTGAAAAGTTTGCGATTGAATCAAATAACACTAAATGCAGTATCAATTACATAAATATTTTCTACAATGAAAATTTTTCTAATTATCAAAGACTTGTGCCATTACAAAGTATTGTACCATTTGATAACCCAATTAGTTTTGCAAGGAGAAGAAATATTTCAAACTTATCATTGTCACGATCTTCTAGTCGTGGTATAGAAAAGTTAAAAAAAAAAATACAGAAGAGGAAAATGCTCTTAAAATTAATTGCTCTGAACATTCAACTTCGCTTGTTTTATAAAATCGGAAAGGTTTATACATTTTGTTCAATGTGGATTCAGAGTGTCAAGCTTGGACTGAGGCATTGCAACGACCACGAACAAAATAAATGCAAGTTCAAAGCCATGAATCTATTTATATAAGCAGCCTAGAACTCTAACAAGCGCTAGAAACTGTCCTAAAGGTTCAACGTCTTGGTATAGTTCCAAGTACATCATCACCATTTATTGCAGGGGCGAAGACACAGGTTTTGATGTGGGGGACACAATTGTCAATTTGTGAAAATAGTCCTCTATATCAAAATTTTTCTTAAAAAAAAAAAAAAAGGTCCTCTAGAAAAAAAGTGGAGAAGGAGGAGGAAACGTACCCCCTAGCCCCCCCCCCCGGTGTTGTCGGCATTGTATTGGATCACACGGTCGTTTGTAAGAGGAAAGTTATTATACGCATGCGCAGTGAAATTACATTTTTTGAAGGTTTTTTAAAATGGCTACGGTAACAGGATTTTAGAAACTAATCATTGACAACGAGTAATTTGTTTAATTTTAGATAATTAAATAGGCTTTTAACTAGTTTTTTCATGAAATTATTTTAAAAATAGCTTGCAGCTGTACGAAGAAATTTTAAAAATAAAATACAAGATCTCTGAATGTGAATAATATCTACTTTCAACTAAAGCAACTTTAGTTTTTTTGTTTACAATTTTTAAACCTTTTTTAAAATATTTTTGAGCGTAGAAATTTTTTAATTTAAATTTATTCAGCAAGATGAACCTTTTATCTATTTTGTATTTTTTGCTTATATGAGGATTCAATTTTTTTTGCAGGGTTAAAAGAAAATCTTAATCATTAAACTTGTGTAACCTGTTGCTATGGTGCTCTTTTCCGATGTGGCTATATATATATATATATATATATATATATATATATGTATATATATATATATATATATATATATATATATATAATAAATTAGTAAAAAATCTCTTAACAAAATTTTATTTCATTTTACACTGTGTTTCATCAAGAATCATCAGAAATTTGCACTGTTCTTTTAAGAACATTGAGCACTCTATTTTGTAGAATACATTTTTTAAATTGTTTAAATATATATATATATATATATATATATATATATATATATATATATATATATATATATATATATATATATATATATATATAGTATAAACACTTATCTATTTTTTTGATAAACCTTCTGAAGGAGTTGAACAGACTGTCAAAGAGTGCTCAATATTCTTAAAGAAGAGAGCATAGTATTGTTATATGTTAGTAACATAATATTTTTATATGTTAGTAACATAATATTGTTATATGTTGGTAACATATATATATATATATATATATATATATATATATATATATATATATATATATATATATATATATATATATATATATATATATATATATATATATATATATATATATATATACATTAGGGCCTTGCAAATTGACATTTTTTGTTTCAAATTGAATCTCAAAGCAGTTCTTGATCCGCGAATCGAATCATGAATCGAATCAGCTATTCGTGAAAACCAAGTTTAAGTTTGTTTTTTTTTCCAAAAAGATAAAAATATTTTTTTGAACAAATTCTTTTTGCTCTGATTATATTTTTGGCGTTTGTTTTAAAGTGATGTTAGAACTATTTTCAATTACTTTTTCTTCCCCCGGTTTGAAAAACCCATTTCAATTACATTTTAGCTTTAGAAATCTAAAAAAACCAGCAATATTCGCAAAATAATTCGCAAAAATATGATTTGAAAAAACTTGAATTTTTTTTTTTTCGACTCGAATCGAAGCGACACTTGATTCACGAATCGAAGCAATTCACAAGACCCTAATATATATATATATATATATATATATATATATATATATATATATATATATATATATATATATATATATATATATATATATATATATACGCATACATACATTATATATTTATGCACACTTATCTATGATCAAAATTTTGAATGTTATTATTCCAGGCTTTTGATTTAGTCAATAACCTCAAATAAATCAACTGTATTGCCTGCATCAAAGCAATACCATTAGTTATGTTTTTGATTTTATCGATTGAATGCTATCATTTTGATTCTATCGATTGAATCATCAGTCTGGTTTTGTACATATTGATTCAAAATTAATAAATTATGATAAAAATTGATTTAAAACAAACAAATATTATAGTATATATTTTTTTAGTATTCCAACCATATTCGCGTTTCAACAAAGAAACTTGCCTGTTGTAAAGAAGGGAAAAGTAAACTAAAGCAGAAAGACTTTTTCTTGGAACTCGATATAAATATTTTTTGTGTTTCGTGTTTAAATTTTTTTTTTTAATGTTTTCAGCTTGAGATTGTTAAAATCAATATGAGTATATTTAAAATATTTTTTACTTAAAGATTGAAAGAATGAAAAATGTTTTTAATGCATAAAAGATATTTATATTTTCATTTGAATTATATTTTGATCTTTTATTTTGTGTTGATTGATATTTATTTGATGCATAAAATAAATTTACATTTTTTAAATTATACTAATGTTGCTTTTTTTTCTGTTTGTCTCTATTGCATTACGAATATTACACACTTTATATAGCTTTATATCTAAAAATTAAATAATTTATCAAAGTTATGCTTTAAGTTCAAAACTTGTTTGTGTTTTTATTTATATATAAATAAATATAAATAAAAATATATATATATATATATATATATATATATATATATATATATATTTTATATATATATATATATAAATATATATATATATATATATATATATAATATATATATATATATATATATATATATATATATATATATATATATATACATCAGAAAGGAGTATCGTAGCAACAGGTTACAAAAAGTTAACGATTAAGATTTTATTTTAACCCTGCAAAAAAAATTGAATCCTCATAAAAGCAAAAAATGCAAAAAAGATAAAAGGTTCATCTTGCTGAATAAATAAAAATTTAAAAATTTCTACGCTCAAAATTTTTTTAAAAAAGGTTTAAAGATTATAAACAAAAACAGTAAAAGTAGCTTTAGCTGAAAGTAGATTTTATTCACATTCAGAGGACTTGTATTTTATTTAAAACATTTCTTAGTAAAGCTGCAAGTTATTTTCACAATAATTTTATTTTAAAAATAGTTAAAAGCCTATTAAATTATCTAAAATTAAACAAGTTACTCGTTGTCAATGATAAGTTTTTAAAAACGTTACATCCGTAGCCATTTTTAAAATTCTAAATTATTTTTAACTCTACTGCGCTTGCGTATAATAACTTTCCACTTATTTCTAAAGTCTAAACGACCGTGATCAACTAATATAAGACCTTTAATTGTGGACTTTTCAACATTTGATGATAAAAACTTGCTTACTTTTTATTTGTATTTAAACATTAGCAATGGAAAAAGTTTCAATAGAAATTCAAATACATATTTTTTTTGGAAATGGATAGTTATGGACATTATTTTGAAAAAGCTAAAAAAAAGACTGCCAGGGGGTCTGATTCATATTGGGACGAGTAACTTGATATGGAAACTGAGGCATGCACTCGTCTTCAAAATAGATTTTTTGCTAGACATTTTTAAAAAAACGAAATGCGTCGTAGAATGTTTTATTTGGAAGCCAAGTAAAATTCGATCTCTACTGGTTTTACTTTAATTTCTTGATGTTAGTTAATCAAAATCAAATATTGTTATTTTTTATTTTTATATCAAAAATAATAAACACTGGACAGTAGACATATATTGTGCAAAGATTCAGATCTTCAACTTTTTGCCCCTTGAAAATATTAGTACTCTTCGCCAATGTGCACATGTATGTATTTATGTATATATGTGTGTGTGTATGTAATATGTATGTATGTGTTTTATTTGTATACGTCTATGTGTTTACTTGTGTTCATACAAATGTTCTATATGCACATATGATGCTATGTATGTTCATACACGTAAGTGACTAGTATGACCTTTAGATCTAACCTACTAGCCTAAAACGGCTGAAATTGTTCAAAGTTGCTGTACGTGGGTCAAAGAAGAACTTTTACAATTCACCAAATGGAAAATATTTATTATATGACAATAAAAATCTCTCAATTAAAAATTTGACAAGACAATCGTGATATAGTAACCAATACTCGACAAAGACAATCATAATACTTAAAAAAAAAAATTAAAAAAAAAAAGAAAAGATAGGCTATGATATAAAAAAAAAAAGAAAAGATAGGATAATCTATTCAATAATGTATTTATAAAGGTGTTTTACAATTGTTGGAGAAAATAATAATTTGGAAGAAAAATGAAAAATTTGTCAAAAAAATTAAGACATACAATTCGCTTTGTATGAGTATACATTAACTTTTATTGACTTGTCAAACTTTAGCGGCTCTCATGACAAGACCTTCGAAGTCTTCTTTGAGTTCCTGCGTTCTTTATTTTTACTTTATTTTTATCATTATTTTAAAATAATCTTTAATTGTAAACACTTTAACTTTGTATAAAACTTTGTATTTGTATAAAAACTTCCATGTAATAAAGAACAAAAAAAAAATGTGTTTACATCAATTAGGGATTTAACAGAATTTTAAGGGGCTTGACGGACTGTTTGGCAAGAAATCAAATTTTAAAGCGGTTGATGTCACAATTTCGCAGATTTTTTCTCTTTTCACCTTATTGGTTAATCCACTTTTTCTGGAAGTTCTTTTTATTTTTTGTTACTCCTTCTGTCTTTCGAAGAACTCTTTTAATTATCGCCCAATAATCTTCAATCTTGCGCTCATTATGACAATTTGGAGGATTTGCATCTTTAGGAACAATTTTCACATTATTAGTTTTGCGCTACTGTAGAATTGTTCTAGAGTAGTAAGAAAAAGAAAATTGGGCCAAAAGAGACATCGGTATTTGTGTTTTTTTCGCATTCAAGGTCTTCTTAGAGACAAAACAAGAGAACTGCATACCACAGCTACAAATTACTTACTACAAAAGGAACTTGGATGCAAATTTTTCTCGTCAAATATATTTAAATCGATCATCGACAGGTTTATCTTTGTTCTCATGATTAAATTGTTGACCAGATAGTTGTAAAAAATTCCGCTTTGCAATATGTTTCGTCGTCTTCAATTTATTCGCCATTATTTTAACCAACTTTTTTTGCGTGTCGTATTTCCTTTAATTTTATCATTTAAGCTTCTCATAGTTGTATTTTATTTTTATAAAATTCTTAATGTATTTTTCTTAAGTTGTCTAATATACTTCTTGAATTTATATAAGTCACAGATACTTTTTGATTATTTTGTTCCAGTGGGCACGGTAATTAAAAAGACGTTTTTTAAACGTTTTTCAAAAAAAGTTTAAAAACGTTTTTTTTTTGCGTCTCGTCCCCGTTGGTTAAAATGGTTTAAAACAAGCATGAATTTCCAAATTTGGCTTAATATAGAATTGCAGAAAAATACTCTATTTATAAAAATAATAGATATGCAAATAGTTAGCAAGAATTAACAGAATATTTATTTTTATTACGTGTTAGCTTAGAGATGTGAAGGGTGACAGGAATAGTGCCGAAAAATGAATTTCAGAATAGTACCGAATATAATAAAAAATCCTAATGTCGCAAAAAGAAGTAATAGTGTCGCAAATGAATTTAATTAATAGTGTCGAAAACAAAACAAAAAAAGGAATTGTGTCGCAATTAGTAAAAACGGAATGTGTCGCAAATAGTTAATTTCAGCAACTGCTTACTCGTTTTGCTTATCTTTATAGCATCGGGCTTTTACAGGAAGAAAAAAAAGAAGAAACAAACAAGAAATAATGAAAGAAAAGATTGCTACCAAACCCTAAACCCTCAGTTGATGTAGCAGCACTCCTTTTGCGGCAGCAGGTTATACGATAGTTGGTGTTTATTTATAATTATATATATATTTTTTTATTCTATTCTATAAACTATTCATTAAACTCCTTTAGGATGTTATTTCTTTTTCCTATTTTCGACACTATTCATTAAATTCATTTGCGACATTACTCCTTTATTTATTTTGGACACTATTCAATTAATTCATTTGCGACATTATTCTATATTCTGTTATTCCACAATCATTAATGCAACAATTAGCGCTACTATTCCTTTTTTACATTTTCGACATTAAAATTTGCGACAATAAAAATTTGCGAAAATAAAAATTTTGTAACACTATTTCACCACACCAATGTTCAAAAAACTCAGTTGAGCTCAGTTTAAAAAAAAAAAGTATAGAAAAGCAATAGGCAGAAAATGATGTTCTAAGAAAAGTTGGTAAAATATCAGCATTTTCAGTCTCAAGTCAATTCTCAAGACAAATCTCGAATATAACTAATGTAACTAAATCAAACAGCAACTAAATTTCTTCCGCAAATCTATTGCTTTGATGTAGAAAAAAACTTTGCCAATGAGAAAACTTTTTGCCAATAAAGGAAACTTCTGAAACTCAAAATGCTAAACAAAAACGTAAAATTATTAAACTTGGTCCATATTAACCAAAGGAGCCTTTCACATTTTACAAGAAATAATAAAAAATACAAAGAATCAAACCAAAATGGAATTTTTTGTCAAATTTGCTTTTGGTGGAAAATTAATTTGATCGCAGATAAAATTAATGTTCATATTGAAAAGAAAATTAGAAGCTGCCGCTTTCATAACATTAATAACATATAAAATGCAAGATCTATCAAAAATCGATCAGCTGAGTACCGTATTCCGTTAAGTTTTGATTAAAAGATGGAAGTGAAAAATCAATAGGGTTGAAAATAAAGAAATTTTTAAAAAGTTAAAAATGATATTTATAGCAATGATCATGTGTAAATAAGATATCATTACTATAAACATCGTTGTTTTAAACGGTTTCTATCTCATTCTCACCATCTCGAGAAAGTGGCTAAAAAAAATCGGAAGTAAAAAAACATTTTTTAAAATATCTCCAAAAGAGCAGCGGATAAAGATTGAATAAAAAAAAAAAAAAGATAAAACTCACATTTTTTTCTGGTTAAACCATATTAAACATTTGATTGAATAAAATAAGAAAAAGATAAAGCTCACATTTTTTTCTGGTTAAACCATATTAAACATTTGATTGAATAAAATAAGAAAAAGATAAAGCTCACATTTTTTCTGGTTAAACCATATTAAACATTTGATTGAATAAAAAAAGAACAAGATAAAGCTCACATTTTTTCTGGTTAAACCAGTTATTAAACATTCTTGAATACTTTTTATACACTAGCTTAGGACCCGTAAAGTAAATATTGCATCATTTAATGAACAACTATCATTAATACATTGGAAACATATAAATTTTTCATCGAAGGCAAATGTGGTTTATAACTCATTATTTAGAACATTCTATGAAGTTTATGATACAAAATTTCCACAATGCAAAATTAACTTATACAAAAAAAGCTTAAAGTCACCATGGATTACCAAAAAACTTTGTTTAGTAAGTTTGTGTAAAACTTTCAAATTATTCGTTTTTAAAGAAATTAAAAACTTGTCAAAAATATACTTCTTAAAATCTATCTAGTGTTATTTCTTAATAGTCAAGACTTTATTTCAATATATATGTTAAAATTATTTAAGTACAAATATTTACCAGGGGTAACTGTAAATGGAGGCCCGCCGGATGTTTTAGCTAGTAGAATAGTTCCTTCCGGAGATAATTCTTTATTGGAAATAATTCGAGATGCGATTTGTTCGGATGATTTGGCATCTTTTGCTGCTAAAGATTGAATGTTTTCTCTAAACATTATTTTAGAGCATTGGTGGGGCAATTCTTTTCCTAAAGGGCTGAGGCATTTGCTGCAACGCACCTTTGGATTTTTCTCAATAGTGGTTTGCTCTATAGCTTTGAACGACCAATTCGGCATGCTAGGCAACAACACATCGTGCCTCTTGTTTCAAGTCTCACTTGATTTGACTTAAAATCAAACAAAGGAGGGATTACAACTTCTTTCTCCTCTTGTTTACTGCGCAAAGTAATTCTACACGATTCGTTGAATTCTTTTAATACTCGAGTATCACTGATATCGATTTTGGTCTTGTACAGTTGGTATATTCGATCTGCTTGAAAAGTAGTAAGCTGTCTTAAACATTTTTTCAGACAGAGCAAGCACATAAACTTTCGATTTTCATCATGATTCTTTGCTTGATTTGGCATCGTGGCAATTCACTAAATTTGACTTCACTAAATCAAACTCTGCCTTTTACAAAATTTGACCTAAATTTATATTTGATAACAATCCACGTAATATAGTGACACACATTATTAATTCAAAACTATTAAACTAAAGGAAGTATTTAGTTGATTTAGTTGAGGTAATATTAAATTACAAGGAAATAATTCTTGAATAGTTTTTTCCTTACTAGGAAACAATTGTTTAAACTATTTACTTGTAAGGAAATTACATTATTGATAATTTTTACACTTATTAAACTAATGATACTTGTCACACATATGGGTTTAAAAAAATAATTCCTCTCAACACTCCAGCTTCATCTGATTTAAAATATCGCAGATTTGTTTGAAAAATCACAATTTACTCTTGCAGTGTTCATAGATCTATCAAAAGCCTTCGATACGATAGATCATGAGATTCTAATTAAAAAACTAAAAAATTATGGAATCTGTGGTAATTTTCTAAAATTACTTAAGAGCTGTTTAAGCGATCGTAAACAGTATGTACAAAATGAAAAACCCTCTACTATAAATTTATTAGATATAACATGTGGTGTCCCTCATGGGTCTATACAAGGACCACTTCTTTTTCTCATTTATATTAATGATCGTTATAATGCCTCAAATTTAAAAACAGTAATGTTTGCTGATGACACAAACTTTTTTCTGTCTAGCAATAATATTTTAACACTATTTAATGGCATGAACATAGAGCTAATTAAAATTTCAAAATGGTTCAAGTCAAATAAATTATCAATTAATATAGAAAAAACTAAATGGACTCTTTTTTTATCCAAAATCCAGAAAATATCTTTTGCCAAATGATATGCCTCAAATATATATAGATAATATTCAAATAAAACAATCAAAAGTTATACTTTTTCTTGGTGTTCTTATTGATGAGAATCTTATATGGAAAAATCATATTGAAACCTTGCGCAACAAAGTTTCAAAAAATATTGGAGCATTATATAAAGCGAGAGGTTTTGTAAATAAACACGCATTAATTCAACTTTAATACTCACTTATTCAATGCCATTTAAATTATTCAAATATTGCATGGGGTAGTGTTAAAAAATGTCAATTAGATCCTCTTTTAAAATAAATTTTAAAGATTCTCTTACTAAGTTGGAATTTTTTTTATTTTTAAAAACAAACTGAAAAAAGTTATTTTCTCAATAGGTAATATTTTTAAGTTCTGATCTCGTTACTCTTTTATAAGCGCTATCTAATTGTAATTTAAAATATTTGATTTTATTTTACAATGTTTTATTAAACGATGTTTTATAATTGAGATACTTTATCTTATTTGTATGTAGATTTTCTTAAACGGTATTTACTTTTTATTTTATATTTTTTTGAAATAATTGGTTTATTATTATTGTATTGTTAAACGGTTCTCGGTGACAGAATCTTACAATCTTCTTTGAGTTTACGTGTTCTTATGTACAACGACATTTTTACCAGAAATATTGTTAAATGAACAATATATATATATATATATATATATATATATATATATATATATATATATATATATATATATATATATATATATATATATATATATATATATATATATATATATATATGTATATATGTATATATATATATATATATATATATATATATATATATATATATATATATATATATATATGTATATATATATATTATATATATATATATATATATATATATATATATATATATATATATATATATATATATATATATATATATTGTACAGATAATATTTCATATAATATGTACAGATAATATTTCACGGATAAGAGATTATATTTATTACAATAGTAATAAATAAATAGATTTGTCTTTATTAAAGTATACCCCATAAAAATATATTTCATTATTTTTCTAGTTTTTTTGCCACAAAGTGACGTCACAAACGTAAAAAAATTGTGGCTTTAATGATTTACGAAAAAGTCTTTTCGTCTATTATTTTTAACGGTCTAAGAAGCAGGTAACGTAACTTTAGCAATCAGAAAATATCATAAGAGGGGCAAATCTAAAATTGAGGTTTCAAATTTTGCACTTGAATGAGAAAATATGTCAATGTTCAATATGTTCAATTTTGTCAGTTTTTTTAAATATAAAAACACACATACAAAAAATCAAAAGAAAACAGCTTGAGCAAAAAATATTTGTAATTATTAGAAATGTTTACTTATATTACATACGATCCTGATACGATCCGATTGTCTTATTAAGTTTTTTCAGCTTATTAGGACTAATTTCCTGAGAACATTAATAACATAAGTATCTCAATCATGACACATACCAGTGGGCACCGGATCAAAAAAAGACGTCTTTTGAACGTTCAAAAGACGTCCAAAACGTGTATAAGACGTTTAAAAGACGTTTTTTATGTCCGTGTTCACTGGGATACGCAAAAAAAAATTTCTCGCAGTGTTTTGATGTTTTTAGCTTTTATGAAAATCTTTTCGTTTGTTAAAGTGTATAATATGGTAACATATGTTTGAATATAATCTCTATAAAACTTCAAAAGTATTTTGTATTTTAAAATAATCGAAAAAAATTAAAAAAAAAAGTCAACAGTGGTAGGACTCAGACCACAGCTTAATTGTTTAGAAGCTTGGCGTGCTATCAAATTTGGTAAACAAAAATTTTTTAAACCAATGGTTTTCTTTAAAGGAAATAAATGCTATAGATCAAAATTAAGGACCCAGATAACATATACACGTTAGCCCGACGTCGGCACAACATAGGCTTTTACAGTGACGGTGGTAGTTTCACAACTACGTCGGGCCGACGTAGTTTTTGCTCATCAGAATTATGTAGGCCCGATGTTGTTGGGCCAATATCATTAAAACGACGTTGGGCCGATATCAGTAAAATGACATCGGGGCGAGATCAGTAAAACAACGTTGGGCCGAGATCAGTAAAATGACGTCGGACCGAGATCAGTTAAAGGACATTAGCCTGATTTAATTTTGAAAATGAGAATAAATGAGATTTCAAATTATTCATAGCGATTATAAAATAAAATGGAAAATTATCGAAAAACACGTAATAAAACGACGAAATAATTATTTGTTTTTCTATTACTATCTTAACTATTTTTTATACAATTTAAATAATTATTAAATAATAAAAATATAAAAAATTGTTAACAGCAAATATTTAACCGACTTTCGAAGCATGTCGGTATACAGTTCGCCAATTATACAGTAGGTTTAATGTTATTAGTTATAACTAAGGCGTTTCTGCATCGCAGAACATTTGTCATCTTTATGCATCTTCATTGTTTAATGAAACATTGTTCTTAATCAGAATATATCTTACTTTCTCTAAAAAGCGAATTAATTTATTAGTCTGGATATAAAATTCGTCAAAAAAAACAAACAGAAAAACCGAAATTAGGTACCTAAATTCCAACACTAATTAAACTAATTGCTTACAATTATTTGTTGTTGAAATTCGGCAAGTTTATAAAAAATGCATAAACCAAACTATTTTGATAATAAAAAAAACGGACTCTACGTTTCTTCAACTACAAATCCATGTGACAACATCAACCAATTTTTCATGCAAAACTCTCAGCAAAATAATCCATAAAAAAGTATGGTAGCAATACACAATAATGTATTGTTTGTGTTGACTATTTTAACTAAAATAAATCTTTCGTCCACTTCTTCGCGTGATACAAACTGTTTCAATGATATCAAACCACTTCTTCTCGTGATGCAAACTGTTTCAATATATTAATACTAATAATTTTACTTGCATTTGTTAAAAATCTTTTACTTGATTTACAAAACAGTTATTTATAATCTTATAGGTCTTATAATTATATAATTATTATATCTTTTTTAACGACGCTATGGTAATTTGCTTAAATATCGCGTACTTTTGAAAACAATCTGTTTGTTATGAAAGTTAGTGATATAACACTAACTTTCATAACAAACAGTTTGTTTTCAAAAGTACGCGATATTCAAGCAAATTACCATAGCGTCGTTAAAAAAGATATAATAATTATATAATTATAAGACCTATAAGATTATAAATAACTGTTTTGTAAATCAAGTAAAAGATTTTTAACAAATGCAAGTAAAATTATTGAGCGTGGTTCACTTCTATATGTGATACTTACAATGCTTAAACATAATTAAAAAAATGTAATAAAAACAACGCAAAAAAAAAACAACGTAAAATCGTAAACCAAATAAAAAAAAAATAGTTCATTTCCATTTTTTATACTTATAATGCTTAAACGTAAAAAAAAAAAAATTTTTTTAAAAAAGTAAAAAATACGTAAAAAAAAAAAAAAACAACTACAAAAAAGTATATTTATAAACGTAAAAAAAACGTAATAAAAAAAAAGTAATAAATTAAGTATTTTGATAAAAAGTTTGCCAAGAATTTTTCTTTTACAGTTTTGACTAAAAATGCAGACCATAAGTAGCATTTTTTTACCAACTATTTATTCTAGCCATAAATACTATGTTAAATATTTTAATTGTGTACATTATTTATTAAAAATAACAATATCAGATAAATAAAAATAACAACATCAGATAAAAATAATCCAAAAAGAATGTATGCTTATGCTAAAGCGCAACAGAACGTACATGTATCTATTGGCGCTATATCAGATGCAAAAGGTGAAACGTTAACAGAGGCAATACATATCGCAAACAGACTTAACGAACACTTTAAATCAGTTTTTGTTGATGATAGCACAAATGATCAGTTACCGGTTTTTGAGAGAAGACATAATCAAGAAGACTTAGGCGATGTAATAATAAGTTTTGAAGCAACGCTAGACTATTTGAATGGTTCGAACCCGAACAAATCTATTGGTGTTGATAACATTAGTCCAAAGGTACTTAAAGAATGTGCAGCTCAAATGACTTACCCTCTAACATTAATTTACAATAAAGCACTGTCTGAAGGCTCAACACCTTTAGCCTGGAAGCAGTCACATGTTACAGTCGTCTTGATGCCGCTAATTACAGACCAGTGTCTATCACTTCAGTTCCATGTAAAGTAATGGAAAAGATTATCAAGGAACAGATAACTAAATATCTTGAAAAAACGAGCTGCATCTCAAATAATCAACATGGATTTATGTCCAAAAAGGGATGCACGTCTAACTTATTGGAAAGTATCGACTACATTACAAAAGCGTTAAGCAAAAGAAATTTTGTCAATATTGCATTTTTGGACTTTGCAAAAGCGTTTGATAAAGTTTGTCATCGTAGACTAATACATAAATTGAAAGCATATGGGATCAATGGTAATGTTGGCAAATGGATTGAGTCATTTTTGACTAGCAGAAAACAACGAACAGTTTTAGGTAATCACTCTAGCGATTGGAACGATGTTTTAAACGGAGTTCCACAAGGGTCTGTACTTGGTCCAACATTATTCATCATCTACATAAACGACTTAACGGATAATTTAAAATCAGTTCATAAAATTTATGCTGATGACACTAAACTGTTCAATTTTTAAAGTGAAATTCAAACTATAAAGCTTGAATAATGTTTTATTATATTTTAACATTACTTAATTTGAAGTTTACGTACTTCAGATATTTTCATACATTTTCGCTAATGTTTGCTTACAACAAAATTTACTGCGATGCTTTCTCGCCACTACCTCGGTTGCAATGGCTGCCAAGGGTTCTGTGTCAAACACGCTCGAAGAGGCACTAACACTAAAAGGATTAGGTTTGGTAATAATATATAGAGATTTCTGCTCACGTAGATTTAATTAATTTAATTTTTTTGTGCGGTTCCGGATCAGAATAATAAAAACTATTGTTGGTTTTTACAGTTGTTTCTACTTTATAAAAAACAGCATTAATTAACATCGATAATTTACCTCAAAAATTACTAATCGTCTTTAATATTATTGCCTACAACTCAGCCATTATCTTCTAAATCAGCCACAGCAGCTTCTGGTTTACTTGCTACTTACAGTGAACCAGAAACTACGAGGCTTTATGTTGTGTCAATTAAAAGAAACTTATTTTATTTATTAGTATTTATTTTACAATAATAAAAAAAGTTGTTTTTAAAATATAAACCAAGTGCTAAAGGTCTCAAATGGGGCAAAGGGAAGATTGAGGGGTCCCAAACCCATTTAAAACTTTTTTTTACTTTTAATTCTTTTTTCTCTCTCTCTGAATTTATTTTAGAAGTTTAGATTTACTAAATTATTAAAAAACTATTATATTTCATTAGTAAGGTACAGTGCCCCCAGGATCTAATAAAAAATATAAAACTCTTATTTTTTTATTTATTTATCAATCTTTTTTCTTTAATTTATTTAAATGAATTGAATAAAATTCAAAACAATAAAATGACTAATATTTACAAATACTACTGACATATGGAACATAAAGCACCTAAACATTACTAACTCTTCTTCCGTTAAAGTCAATCACATAAGAGAGGAGTCTTTCGCCATATTCTTTGTTTGCAACTTGTCGTTCAAGCCTGTTCCACGTTGGTTTGAATTTTGAGTGAACTGATCTCATTGTTAACCAAACTTAGATAAACCACATTTGAGCAGATAAAAAGGATTTCTTAAATTTCAGAATGGCCTGCTGATACCCTAGCTCAAGTGTTCTACCAAAACAAGAATCTTTTACAATCGTAAAGTCTTTTAAGCATTGAACAATTGGCAGAAGATCAGAATATTTATATAAAACAACTCTTTCCAACTCATCAACACACTTTAGTATCTGGTTTGAATTCTACAGCCAACTTGCTTCCAATTCCTTTTTGAAGAGTAGATATCAATAGGCCCGTTTAATTCAAGAAAAGTTCTAACACTATTTGAAGTTTTTTAATCATTCGAAGAGATACTTGTTTAACTGACCTTGGTATAAATGAATAAAGTATTAATATCTTCTCATTTGATGAATATGTACTCAACAGTATATAAATATCTTTTCTTTGCTTTGTCCAACTGTAATCATCAATGGGTTTTTGCCAGAATAAAATAAATTGTTCCCCATTCGCAATTTTGTCAGTCTCCATTTTTGTTTTTATTATACTCAGGGGCGGATCTAGCATTTTAAATGGGTGATGCGAAATTTTTTTATTGACGTTTCCCCCCCCCTCCCCGCAACTTCTCTATTTGCCTATGTTATAATGTTGCCTTGGCTATTTTGTTCATAAATTAGACATGTAATTTTAAGTCTAATTTACTTAACAAAGTGCACCAACGAGAAGGTAAGCCATAGGACTTTGCACTTCATCTGTATACTGTCATTTTGCCCAAGGTTAGCCCTTCATTTCTGGATTCTTTCCTTTACTTGAGAGGCACGTAGTGTAAAGTAATGTTGCCTAAGGTTGGCCCTCCACTTCTGGATTCTTTCCTTTTCTTGATAGGCACGTCATGTAAAGTATTATTAGGCTATTTATTAAGGTTAAGTAATATTAGGTTAAGTAACTAGAAATATAATAATAAAGGTTAGTCCTCCATTTCTGGATTTTATCTTTATTTTATTTTATATTATTAATCTTATATTATATTATATTATTAATCTTGCCTAAGGTTAGCCCTCCATATCTGGATTCTTTTTTTTTTTTAACTGTTTTTTGTTATAATAATTTTTGTTATATTTTTTTATTTAGGTTCTATATTTTAATTATATATATATATATATATATATATATATATATATATATATATATATATATATATATATATATATATATATATATATATATATATATATATATATATATACACACACACACATAATATATTTATATTATATATATAATATATATAATTAATATACATAATTAATTTTATATTACATATATAATTAATATACATATAATATAATATATATATATATATATATATATATATATATATATATATATATATATATATATATATATATATATATATATGTATATATATATATATATATATATATATATATATATATATATATATATATATATATATATATATATATATATATATATATATATATATATATATATATATATAGACAGACACACACACACACACACACACACACACACACACACACACACACACACACACACACACACACACACACAATATTAGTAAAAATCAAATTAGAAAAAAGTAAAATAAAAGTTAGTACACTACTAAATAAAAGCTAAGTCTAAACGTCTTTCACCTGACTTTGAAAAAATGTCAATAACTCTTTCAACATCTGGAAAATGTTGAAAGAGTTTCGCTTTAACTCATAACTAAAGAGTTAAAGCGAGACTCAATCATATTACTTCTGGAGTATGTTTTTAGCCTACGTATAACTGAAATACTTCTTTCACATTCACAATTTGTTATTGGAATTGTTTCTAAAATTATAAATGCTGTCCTTATATTTGGAAAACCTCTCATGTCAATGGACTTTAAAGTACCAGCAACAGTTGAAGGAATACTTGACTGGTTTATCCAAAATAATTCCCGTAAATATAACTCAGCATGTATTGAAGTAAAATGAGGCATATCAGATGAATAGAAATTTAAAAATTCATAAAAATCAGATTTCCATGGTTTTTTTAAGTTGTATTCTGGATAGTACAGTTGAAGGAACTGCTGCTAGACCTTTATACCTATTATCTAGCTCATTAATAAGATGTTCAATTAATGGAGAAATAATGCTATGTTTAAAATAGTCACAAACTGTATTTGTTGGATAATTATCCCGGTAAACCTGGACATTACACAATCTAGGTCTCACTTCTTGTATATCAAGAGTTTTGGCCAAACTAAGAGCGATAGCATACCATTCAGTGTGATATATATCAATTTTATTTTTAATTTTTATATATCAATTTTATTTTTATTTTTCTAATAACAGATTTTTTAGATTAGTTATTTCAAAACACTGCTTGGATATGTCAAAAGATTTAGTTTGAAGAGTTACAGTAATTGCATAAAAAAAATCCTTACTTACAATGAAAGAGAAATCTGTTAATAATCTTAAAAAAGAAGAGGATTTGGAAGCAGTTTCACTGTTATATTCCTTTGACTCATTTAACCCCATCTCCTCTAAAGCATGAATAATAGGTATAAAATTATCAAAAAAAACATCAACACCTCTCAGCTTTTGAACCCATCTTGTTCGACAAGTATCTTTTATTTTTTCTTGATTTGGACTTAAATATTTTTTGAGACAGTTACTACGTTTAGGAGATAAGTGAAAAAAAATAAGAAATTTCTTTTACTTGACCAAGAAGATTTTTTACTTTTTGAACTTGGCATGCAGCTGCTACCACTAAACTAAGTCTATGGCTTGCACAATGAACAAATATAGCTTCACGATTAAGAGCTTTTATTCGAGAAGCAACTCCTTTATACTCACCTGCCATACAACCTGCACTGTCATACCCTTGGCCTCTACAATTTTGAATATCAAGTCCAAACTCTTGAAGTGCATTAAGTACATTTAGAGATAGACCAAGACCAGATGTACCAGTCTTGCAATCAATAAATCTTAAGAAATCCTCGCAAATCTCATTATTTGAATTTACATATCTTAAAACAAGTGACATTTGTTCAGTATTTGAACAGTCAACTGCTTCATCACAAAGAATTGAAAAAAAAATTGAATGCTTGACATTTTTTATTAAAACTTCCTCAATTGCTTTCCCACAAGAATCAATAAGTTGGTTTTGGGTAGTTTTTGATATATAGGTTGCATTTTTTGGACTTGAAAAAAGATGATTAGCTAATACTTGATCACCAGCATCAACACGGAAATTTAAAAGCTCTATGAAGTTACTGACTCCAACTTTTTGTGTAGAAGATTCCCCAATATCAGGATGATATTTGCTATCATCACGATGTCCACGAAATGCTAGATCGTTTCTACCAAGAAATATTATTGTTTTAATTATTGGAACTAATTTTTTTCGGTTATCAGAAAGAAGTTACAAACGAGAATTATTTAAATCAACCTCAATAACATTACTTTTGGAATTGCAACTTGAAAGCAATGCATTAAATGAAAGCATAGATTTTTCATGTAAAACACAATTTTCCTCATGTTTTCTATAATCACGAACAGCATTACCCCACTCTTGATGGGGCTTGAAAACTAAATTTAATATTCCAGACTTATTTTGAATACTAGCACCTAGCAAAGTACAAGGAAGACAGTAAGCTTCATCTTCTTTGCTAAAATAAGCTAACCAAGAAAACTAGCTGAGCCATTCAAATTTAAATGATCTTTTTGTATTAAAAGATATTGGAAAAACAAACATAGAATTAGGACAAAATACTTTGTTTACCATATCTAACAAAATAGAATCATCTTTGCCAGCAATTAAAAGTTTACCTTGAACAAGATATGTTGAAACATCATACAAAGAATTTAATTCATTATATGAAGGAATAATAACTGAGTTGGAGTCTAATGACTTAACTATTTTTGAATCTACAGAAGGTTCAAAAGGCAACTCTATGAAAGATTGTCTTTTTTAAAGTTAATTTTAGATTGAATTTTGACATGTTTTGCAGAATCAAGTTTTTTTTTTTTATTTGTTTCAGTTTTAGGACTAAAAAAGTTTAAAGGATAAGTAGCATCGTTTTTTATAGCCAAATTCTTATTATTACTAGAAATTAGTTTAGGCTTTTTAATAATTGGTACAAAATGGTTCGGTGTCCGGTTATTATTATTTTGCATCACTGACATAATATCAGTATTACACCATAAAATATTTAAAACATTTTGATCTTGATTTTTAATTGAACGAAATGGAAAAATAATTGTATTAAAAAGTTTTTTGAATTTTTCTAAGCCAAAATCTGGATAAATTGATCTAATAGGAATATAAAATACCATTAACTTTAATAATAGGGTTTTACCTTAAAGCAACATAATCTTTAGTATCTTCTTGCTTTGGGATAAAACGATCCATTTCAGTATTTTCAGATACTGACTATGTGGCTGAACTGGACTCATTATTTAAAACTTTTAATTCTTCAGTCAACTGGTTTTTATATTTCCGAATATTTGGCAAATGTCTAGCCTTAATTGCATTTGAGACTAAAAAATTCATTTTTTTTTTAACTTTAGTTTACAAGCAAAGTCCAACGACGAAAATTACGAGCGAAGAACCTTTATCTGGTAGCATATCAGAATTTTGTAAAATTTGAACGATTTGGAGCAACTGATGCAATTGTTCTAAACTTTCTACAAATTTGATTGGTTATGAATAACATTTCTTATATTTTTTGTAAAGTTTTTTGCGGAAGTTTTGTAGCAACTGATGCAATTGTTATTTTATTAAATAGTGATTGGTTTAAACTGTTTTTTAACCAATCATTAATGATTTAGAGTACAATTGCATCAGTTACTACAAAGTGATCGGAAAAATTTGTGAAAAAGTACAAATATGATTGGTTAAAACGTACTTTTTTTTTTTTTTAACTAATCACATTTGTATTTAATGAAGAACAATTGCATCAGTTGCTCCAAAACGCAGGAATTTTGTATAAGTAACGAATAAGTAACTATAGAGATAAAATAAAATCGAGTTTAAATGAATTTTTTTCGAGTTTAAAACAAGTATTTTATTTTTTGTGAATGCCAGATTCCAATTTCTACTTTTACTTTTTATTAAGAAAAAAAAGTGAAAAAGAGATACACTTAAATTTAGCGTTGAAAAAAGACTGATGCATGCGCATCATTCGCGACACCCTGGATCCGCCCCTGATACTAGATACATTTTGCTATAAACGAAACTTCCTAGACTTAATGCTAATAAGATCAGGTTCTCTACTGCAGATAAAGAAGAGCAGTTGTGTAAATATCCTTTTGGAATAGTTGAAACACATATACTACATAATTTGGAAGACACACTTGAGTTTGATATATTAGGAACTTCCTAGGTATGAATTGTTGAAGATGAAGCTGTTCTTGTTATCATCTCCATTCAATCTTAAATAAATTTTAAAAGTTCTTTAGTGATTATTTATGTATAAATATATATACAAATTGGAAAGTTTTTAAAATGTTTGAAATAACCAATTTTTAGACGAAAAGAATATTCGAAACTATTTTACGTTCATATGTATGACGAAAAGATTCTTCACAAAAATAAATTAATGAGATAGGAGTATGGGAACAAGAAACTTAGCCCCCCACCCTGCCCCAAACGTGAGAGCAACAAGTTGATGAAATATTTTTTGTACTATTTTACTAGACTTATATTCATCGATAAATTTTAAATTTCATAGTAAAATATTTTAGTGTTCAAAAATTATGACCATATAAAGTTTTCAAATTTTATATGGTCATAATTTTAAACGCTAAGAAAGTATACTATGAAATTTAAAATTTCTCGATGAATGTAAGTCTAGTTGAAAATAGTATAAAAATTATTACATTAACTTGTTGCTCTCACGTTTTAGGTGGGGGGGATCTAAAATTTGAGGATTTCTTGTTCCCATTCTTCTATCACAGTAATTTTTTTTGTCAAGACTCTTTTTGTCATACTTATGTACATTAAAAAATTTGAAAGATTTTTTTTGTGGAAAAAATGGTTAATTCAAACAATTAAAAACATTCCTACACCAGTGTGTGTGTATAAATAAATGTATATATATATATATATATATATATATATATATATATATATATATATATATATATATATATATATATATATATATATATATATATATATATATATATATATATATATATATATATATATATATACATTTATTATATATATATATATGTATATATATATATATAAATATATATATATATATATACATATATATATATATATATATATATATATATATATATATATATATATATATATATATATGTATATATATATATATATATATATATATATATATATATATATATATATATATATATGAATATATACATATTTATATGAATATGTATATATATATATATATATATATATATATATATATATATATATATATATATATATATATATATATATATATATATATATATATATATATATATATATATATATATATATATATATATAAACTTCTGCATATAATCGCGCACCATGGATTTTATTTGCTTTGCAAAAGAATTACATTTTAAATGTTGCTTAACTTGTTATTGTTAGTTAAGGTTTCTTTATAAATAAAAAATTTTAAAAGTCTGCTATTATTTCTACTATTTAAAAAATATCAGCTTTTAAATATCTCTTATATAAATAGTTTGTCAAATATTTTTCAGCAATTAGAAATTGCCATAAATAGTTACTTTTTTTCCGTTAAATTGTTAAAGGTGCAAAATTTTGAAGGAATTTTTAAAAAGATGTTCTATTTTAAATTTCAAATGTAAAATAGACCACTTGCCTGTAACTTTCAGACCTATGTTTTTATAAGATTTCAAATCAGTCTAATGTGGGTTTGATTATAAAAATGGGTGGGTGTAAAACTATCCTAACACCCTACTTTGCCCCATTTGGATCCTTAGCACTTGGTTTAGATTTTAAAAACAACTTTTTCTATTATTATAAAATAAATGCTATTAAATAAAAAAAAGTTTTGTTTAATTGACACGACATAAAACTGGCGGTCTCTCTGGTCTACTGTGTACTCCAACCTTGAATTTAATAAACTAAAGAATTACTCGAAAAGAAACCCTGCTGAAATAAAATAAAAAAATTAGAAGTAAAGCAGTTTATACTACCAGCAGTAAAAAAAAGTGAAGTTGTCAGCTCCAACATCGGTAAGGAAGAAAGGCATGAACTTTCTAGTTAAATGCTCTTCTGCGGCTGTGATAAGACCGTAATAGCTTCTTGGATCAAATAGAAATAAATAATAATTGCAAAAGAAAAGAAAAAAGTTGCAAATAGTGCAGAAAAGTTTATAAATTATACATGATTTCATGCAAAAATCTTAATAGCAGCATTTCGCTTTGAAATTTGTTAAAGAGATGCATAAATTTTTTTTTTTTTTTGTATTTTAAGTAAATATATCATTTAAATTTATGTACAAATTTTAAAGTTTTTAATGTATTTTATGATGATTGTTTTTAACGAATCTCTTGCAAAAAAAGCGAAGAAGTTTTTTTGTTTTTACGTTTTTAATAGGGAAAGGTCTTGTTCTTTGAGACAGCTCATTTATTATTTATTTTCAATTGAATGGGTTTTTTATTATTTTTTACATACTATAGTAAAATCCAGCATTTAAACCAGTGATATTTTCGTACACGAGAACGAAAACGAGAACGAAAAAAAAAGCCTTTCGTTTACGAAAACGAAAACTAAAACGAAATTTATTTTAAGAACGAGAACAGAATAAAAACGATAATTTTAAATTTTCGAACGGAATAAAAACTGAATCGAAAATTATTTTAAAACGAAATATTTTCGTTCTAGATTTGAAACGAGTTGAATTATTTGATATATATAATTATTATATTACAATACATTATAATGATATATTATTCGAACTTAATTGAATTTTCTTCAATTAAGTTCGAATAAGTTTAGTTATGATATAGTTCGAATATATTTATTCGAATATCTTTTTTCAAACTAAAAAAAATTAAACTGTAAGACCAACACAACTACGCGATGAGTTTGAGTAAACTTTTTGCTGGTAGGAAGAGGAATAGTTCAGTATGGAAATGGTTTAAATACGATGCGTCATCCGACAAATCAGTATGTTTAGTTTTACTTGATGGTGAAAAAGTATGCAATACAAAGTTGTGTGGAAAGAACCCAACAAATCTTAAAGTTAGTTTATCTGTTAGAGGATATGTTTTCATTTTGAAACAAACGACTCATTTTTATCATTTTAGAGTAATTATTCAATAACGTATACGAACTTATTTATACATTAATTGATAAACAGATAGATAAATAAACATATAAATATACAAACAAAAAATTTTATAAATATGTTTATTTTTTTCTAGCTACATTTAGCAAGAAACCATAAGTCTGTACACGTTGAGCTGGAAGAGTCGGAATTAAAGAAATTAAGTGAAAAAAAGCAAACAGGGATAAAGAGAAAAGCAGTGGATGAAAATGGACCTACTCTTTTAGAATCGTCCTCAAATCAGAACCAGACCTTGATTCAATGCATTAATCGTAGGAATACCGCATGGCCTATTAATTCACACGAGCATAAAATTCGACTAAACTCTCTTATTCAAATGATAATTGCAACATGTAATCCAGTGACATTGGTGGATAATGCGAATTTTAGAAAGTTAGTTAATACCTTGGATTATAAATTTTCATTGCCTGCTTCTGCCAAAATTACTAGCCTACTTAATGAAGAATTTACTGTTTTAACGAGAAAACTTCGTGACTTCATATCTGAAGGCAGGCGCTTCACAATATGCCTTGATGGCTGGACTAAAAAAGGTCTTACTGCGTCCTTTTTAGGAATTTCGGTTTGTTTTTTTCACTTCAAATCCGAAAAACCAATACATGCTCTGCTTAATTTGTATCTTGTGAAACATCCACATACAGGTGAACAAATTGCTAATTGTTTTGAAAAATGCCTAAAATATTGGAGTATTTCCAGAGAAAAAGTATTGCTTGTTATTTCGGACAATGGAGCAAACATGGTCAAAGGCATAAAGTTGTCGAGAATGAAAGCTCATGCTGAACGTGATATACTTATTGAATTAGAAAGTGAGGTTAATGAAGAGCAGATAACAGATCTGGAAGACGATGAGAATATGACAAATAGTGAAGAGTGGGAACATGTTGACTTGATAGTTGATGTAATAGAAAACGTAGCATTTAGAAGATTGGGATGCATTGCACATGTTATACAGTTAGTTGTAAAACTTGCATATGATGGTAAATATCATGGCTTACTTTTGAAGGTACGTGGATTAGTGGGAAAAGTTCGCAAATCTTCTGTTGCATTGGAAAAAATTATCAACAAATGTGGTAAGACTGTGATCAGCGACTGTTCTACAAGATGGAACAGCACTTACTTTATGGTTCGGAGATTTCTGGAAATAAAGACATCTATCAACGAAGTTCTTGGAGACCTTAACATTGATTCACTTGCCAATAGCGAATGGTTAATGCTTCAGGATTTTGTCAATCTTTTAGAACCTTTTACCAATGAAACTGATATTCTTCAGACGGATGCACTTTCACTATCCAGTGTTATACCTTCAATACTTAATTTAGAATGTCACCTTGAGCAATTTGGAGATGCCAAAGATGTAGCAGTTAAAATGCTTGAAGATCTACGCCGTCGTTTTGCCGTTCTTTTGCAGCCAAACGATCCTAATTTTAATCCACTGCCATGTGCCGCATGTCTACTTGACCCCACATGTGCAATAGCTCTTTTAGGTAATGAGCATACACAAATCAGAAAGTGTGCAAAGAAATTTTGTCAGAGGCTAAAAAATGGGTGCAACATGATTTACCTTTAGGCAAGTGCATCTACTCTTTCTGTTGAGATTGCTCCAGAAATAAATGGATTAACAAAATGGAAATTTTTAGCGGCAAAACAGCGAGTAGAAAAAATAAAGCTTATTCCAGGTAATGAAGCACAAAATGAACTCAACAAATATTTTATTGAAATAAGGAACAGCTCTATGTGCCAAAATGCTTTAAATTTCTGGAAGATGAGACGTGCTGTTTACCCACATATTGCACAATTAGCTGAAGACCTCATTGCAGCTCCTGCAACTCAAGCATATGTTGAAAGACTTTTTTCAATCTGTGGCTTGCTCACAAATGGACGGAGAAATCGAATGTCAGCGTCATTGGAAATGCGAGTTTTCTTAAAACTAAATTCTCATCTAGTCTAGATGATAATCATATAATCACTAGGCCCTTTATTTGTAAAATATATGAGTAATTATTAAAGTCTATACAATAACTATTCATTAGTTTTTATTGTTACCAAATTTGAGGAGTTTTTTTTATACCTAATAATTGAAATTTTTTTAAGTTTTAGAGCAATAAGGACAGGTTGTTGTGTTTTTTATTAAGAGCGGTGGGCGGGGCTCTAAACTTCTAGCCATGGGACTGGGTGTATTACATTTAATTAAGTTCTCATTTTTTTGTTTGTTTATAGAACTAAGACTTACTTCTTTTAATTATATATGCCTATATTATTTATAAATTATACTAAATTATAATTAGATAAGATAAAAAATTTATACGACAAACGAAAATTGAACTAAATAAAAACTAAAACTAAAATTATTTTAAGATGAACTGAATAAAAACTAGAACTAAATTTATTTACTGAACTGAATAAGAACTAGAACTAAAAACTTTGCCTCTAAACTGAATAAAAACTAAAACTAAAATTATTTTCCGAACAAAAATATCACTGATTTAAACAACACGCCATCTAAAAATTCAAATACATTTTTATTAAGAGAGTAATTAACTATTTTATACGCCCTGATAAAATCTCAAGGTATAAAAGCAAATTTTCTTTGGAATTTAGTGTGATTTAATCCTTAGGGACTAAGCGTAAGAGTAGATAAAAATATTTAAAACAAAGTGAGCACTTCAGTAAAGAAACCTAATTCAATTCAAACTAGTATATAAAAATCAGAATAATATTTTAAAAAACATTTTTCTTTAACTATTATCCATACGCATGCCAAACGTATTGAAATCAATAGGAAACTTCGTCACTTTTTTTTTATGTTAATTCAACTCCCCAAGGCCGAGAAGGCCACTACAGTTGAGGAGGCTACTATAACTGTGGTTACAACCCTCTCTCAACTCTATAACTCCGAAACACGAACCTTGACAAACAAGGCCACTGCGCGGAGAAACAAGTTGAGCGAGGTAGTTGAGCGAACATTTTGTTTAGGCAAGTGCTCCACCACTTCACCACTACCGCATTGCTTATATACCGGTACTTGTTTCAGACGTCTAGAGGTTCTTGAAGAATAATGCAAAAAAATCTACTTAATATAAATTTGCAATACATTTCTCAGGGTGTTTTACCTTTTATTAGAAAATTTATAATTCTAGTTTTAAAAAAGTATTGAGTTTCAAAATACAGTGTCGTTTTTTTCCAAGACTTTTGCTACGTAGTAAAAAACTCGCCTCATAATTGACAGTTTAACTAAAACATAATCATTTGGTTTTATTTTGTCACAGCCAATATTTTCAAAATTCTTTGTATTAATTCCTGCACAGATAAATTAAAAATTTCTCCACTAGATAAAAAACTCATTTGCTCATTCTCTGAACTAGAAGCTTATACAGTTTTGGTTTTGTGTTTTTTCTTTACTTTGTACTAGGAAAATAATTATTATTAACAAAGGATTTTTTTTTCTTTTTACTCTTTTTTGTTCTTCAACTAACTTGTACCATGGAACGTCCCAAGGTACAACGATAAGTTCCAAGGTAAAATAGGTAGTTAAAAGTGTTTTAGATAAGTTGAAAGACTAATTAACCATACCATTGAAAGGGCTATTTGAAATATCATTGAAAATTTTATGATTAATAAAATTCTTTTAGCAGAATAATGAAACAAAAACAAAAAAAAAACAACAAAAAAAAAAAAAACATCAAAGGTTTACTCATCAATGATGGGTTTACTGTAACTATTTAACAAAACTGGCTAAAAGGCTGAAACGCTAAGTGGGGTTAACCCATGAGTAGCCACAATATCACGTTGTCGGCCAGCCACTTTTAGTGGCAACCACTAATGGTCCACTAAGTAATCCTTGACTTGAAATATAAAATTGAATTTTGTCTTGATGTAAACAGGATCGCCCTACTTGCATTTACCATGTTTTTACAACTAAAAAAACTTTTCTAGGCGAGGAAAAAGCTGTATGAATTTCTTTCCAGCTGTTTGAATTACCTCCCAGGCATATTGAGCTTATTGAAGTTTTGTTTGTCGGTTACTTAGTGGACCATGAATGGTATCCGCTAGAAGTTGCCAGCCGATGACTTTCCAATATGAAATATAGTGGCTAGTCATCAGTAAGCAACTAGAGGCTGTCACTAATTGTCCTTTAATTAACCGATTACAGTGGACCGCTCATAATGCGTATATAGGTCCACTGAAGTTCTTCTGCAAATGTTTGCTGGGTAATACCAACTTTGTTTGTGTTTATTTTACATAAACTTAAAAAAATAGAAAACAAAATGAATAAATAAATTATTTTTTTCTAAACTGAAATACTGAATTATCAAATATGAAAATATTGGATATCAAAATACTTAATTATCATGACATTCTGAATTAACATGAAAATAACATGAATTATCAAATATAAAAATTAACAATTTAGTATTATAAATTAACAAGTTAATTTTATAATTACTTTAATATATTTTTTTATTTAATATTATAAAAACTTTTAAATAGATTTTATAAACAAATTATATGCTTATTAATAAGAAAATAATTTGAACAGAAATAAAATTTTGAAAATCTGCTAAATTAAATTTTTTGTTATGCAGTGGCCGTATTCTCATATCTCCGTTAAGCGTAACGGAGCTTTTATATAAAATTTCATGACAATATTTCTAAGACAAAAAATGACATAAACTTTATTTAAATTTGTTTAAATAATACTAATACTAAAATAAAACGATTTTATTTTAAAAAATCATACATTTAAAGAATTTTTTTGATAATGTAGTTAAAAAGAAATTTTAGACAAACGCTCCATTAAGCTTAACGGAGAGATGAGAATACGGCCACAGAGTGTTTCAGCATGGAATTATGAAATTGCAAGTGGCCATTTGCATATTATGCAATTCGTAAATCAATTATTCATTTGTAATTGTTAAATTTAATTTTAAAGATAAACAAATTCTATAATACGCATTTGCCTAAAAATCACGTATACCAACTAAAAATTTGGTTTGTTAATGCCTAGTAAAAACTCTTTATTGTTAAACAACTATTTTAAACTGATTTGCTTACCTATTGATTATTCTAAATTTCCTGTTTGTCACTATGACCAAGTTATTGTTAATTTAAGTTACATTTATAAAAGTTACTTTTAAATAACAGTAGAGATAACAGAAAACAAATCACAAATTTATTAGCTTACAGTTATGTTTTACGAAAATTAAAGCGATATTGAATTTAACAACTAAAATGAAATATTATGATAATAAATAAATCAAGTTGATTTAAGTCCAAATATAAATAAAAAAGAATAAAAATAAAATGTTTATAAAATATTAGAAACATATTTTATTTAATCTTCAGATTCCCGCAGTTTATTTATGGTAATTATTATTGTAATGAGTGAAATAAAAGATTTTCATTTTATAAATTTAATTACAAATAAACTTTCATTGTGTAAATCTAAAAATTAATAAAAGTTACTCAACAAAATCCTACACGAAGTATTACCAAAAAAGAAAATGTCCTTAGCTTTTCAAAAGGGCACCCTAAATTTGCTGGGCGTGACGTAGGCTAGCCACGACTCTCTCTTATGTATATAGATAAATATATATGTTTATGTGTATTGATATAAATATGTTTATGTATATGTATTGTTATATATACATATATATATATTTATTGCTATACAATTGTTAATATTTTGTTGTAATTAAATTTTATGATTCAAATTAGGTTGTTGTTAATTTGTAAATGAGAAATTTAATATAAGTATCAAGTAACAATTTCATGAAGTTGATAAAAATAGGCAGGAAAAGTACAGTAATTGAAATTCCTTTACCATTTTATAAATGTTTCAAAAAAAATTTGGAGAACCATATTACGTTATAAAAGAAAAACGCAAAAGCAAGGCCGAGGTATTTATTGAAGAATCACTAATCTATAAATATAAATATATTACATATAAATATATTACATATAAATATTGTAATTTCAGTTTGGATTTTGAAGGGAATAAAGCTTGTTTACACAAAACTGCGAAAATGAAATCGTCGAAGTTCATGCTTGCAATCTTTGCTGGAGTTTCTATTGCGATTTTGTATGCTGGATTAATTGTGCTTTTTATTCAACAAAAAAACATGGCGCAGCTGTTAGATAATTTTGATGAAATTTTTTTACAAAACTCTAGTTTGCTTTTAATAAATTCATCCGCTGCTTTATTTCCAAAACCACTACCTACAACAACAACAACAACAACAACAACAACAACAACAACATCTACAACAAAAAGCACATCAACAACCACAACTAGAGCAACACCAATAATATACGGTATGTACCAGATTTACATAAAATAACTATAGTAAACTATATATGATATATATGTATATATATATATATATATATATATATGTGTGTGTGTGTGTGTGTGTGTGTGTGTGTGTGTGTGTGTGTGTGTGTGTGTGTGTGTGTGTGTGTGTGTGTGTGTGTGTATAACATCTATTTGGTAATGTAAAAACGAAATTTGATTTTTATTTTAATGATATTTTTAATGTTCTTCCTAAATTTTCAATAAATTTAAGTTATTAGGTTCTTATAACTTCATGTTTTTAAAGCCTAAAGTTATAAAAGTACAATAACATAACATAATGAAACAATGTGTCATGTATTTTTATCATATAAAACCAGCATATTAAACAGAAACAAAATTTATTTTATTAATTTATCATTTACTTTATTGTTAAAAAATATAGAATATTAAAATATATACAGAAAAATTGTGCAAATTAATTAAATAAAAAATAATTTAAAAGTTTTAAAATTAGCTATAGGGTTTTATATGCAAAGACTTTTATATACAAAGAACTGCACATTTTAACTTTTTTCATGCTTTAAATATTATGCTTTTCACCAAAAGATTTTCTGAACAGGTTAATAAATTAACATATTTCTTTAAGTCAGATTAAATAAGCATATTTTTTTTAAGCGTGGTTTCCAATAGTTGTAGAAATGTTGTGAAGTAGTTTGCGTTTTTTGTACAACAATTGTTGCCGAAATAGGTTTGATTCTATTTACGCAACTTGTTTTGTAACATAAATTTTGTTGTATAACCGAGGGCAACTTACGTATGGAAATGTTTCCATTATAAAACATTATTGTTGTACAACTGCTGTATTGGAAACCAAGCATTATTGGTGTACAACGGTTGTACGACATTTCTACAATTATTGGAAACCAAGCATTAATCACTTTATTTTCTCGTTTTGAATCACCAGATAAGAAAAACTAGAAACGCTAACATTGTTTTTTAAATTATTTAATTTTCATCCGCGTAAAACTTTATTAATTTTTTTTCACGTGTTTTGAAATAAGTACTGTTTAACAGTCTTTTAATATGAAGTTTTTATTAAAAAGTTCAATAAAGAACACAATTCACTCAGTTCAATAAAGAATACTGCTCATTAGAAAAATTTATTAAAAATACAAATTACTTCAATTAGATTCTAATACAATAAATTTAATAAAATATTTTTTTTTAAAACGTGATTTTAAAATAGAAAAAGCGTTTTCATTAGCACTAAATATATATTGTTAAACATGTATTAAATGTATTTGTATAAGAATGCAAAACATTTTTTTTTTTTTCCTATTTTTATATCAATTTAAAAGTCATTTTATTATATGACAAAAGCTATGTATTTTTTAATGTTTTGTGTATATTTTATTTTTCGTTTATAAACAGTCAAAGTCTTCTTGCTCCAACCAATATTTATATATGCCTTTAAAATAATATTTATTGTAATATTTATATATGCCTTTAAAATAATATTTATTGTCTTTATTGTAAATATATGAAACGGCAAAAAAAAAAATAAACTTAATAAATATAATTCATTTAATTTAATATTTTGTAAGACCTAAATTTTTATTAGAAAATTTAGGTCTTACAAAATATTAAATTAAATGAATTATATTTATTAAG
>NC_061168.1:13579819-13739819 GCF_022113875.1 Hydra vulgaris
CGTTTCCTTGCTCTAGTATTCAAATTGTTTCAAATATACCTACATTAACAAGTATTTGAGTTATTTATGTTAACAAGTATTTAAGTTATTTATGTAAATGACTTTATTTAAAACTCATTTTCTTTTAACTTTAAAATTTTTAACTTTTATTAAATTTTTTTAAATTTTATTATATTTTTGAATTTGATGTTTAGCACCTGCACTACCTCTCACTGTACCAATTGTTCGTAAAGTGTACAGTAAGTTATAAAGTCTTTTTTGAAGTCATAATATTATAAACAAAATAAGTTGTCATTTTAATTTAATATCATTTATAAATGTTTAATGTAATATAATCATAAATCTCATATATGATTGTTTGTCATGAAGATAAGAAAATGAAAAATTAGTAAAAGGGAGAATTAATAATTATAATTTAATAGTGATAATTATTAATTCTCTTAATCATGAGTTCGTTTTTTTTGTTCTGAGATAGAGGCATCTAAAGTTTTTAATTCATCACTGCGTTTGATCTTTTTAATTAAACCTAATTGTTTTTACAATACTTTTTGAATATGTTATTATTTTTCATAATATAACAAATAAAAAATTTTAAAAAATTTAATTTCAAGAGATTGTAACAATGCAAATGGACTTAAGATTATCTTATAAACTATATAAACTAGACAAAATTCTACAAATTAAATTGCCGCTTCAAAATAAGTCCATCTTAAGTCTGTTTTAGCTGTTCTGAGAAAAAGACATTTTAGATTTTAAATTTAATTACTGCTTTTGATTTTTTTAATTAAATCTACTTGTTTTCAGTTATTTATTAAATGTATTAAGCATTTTAAATTAAAAAAGTTTTAATTTTTTTTCAATAAAATGAACTTAAGATTAAGGTTTTGTTTTGCATTAGCGATGTCTCTTAATTATTTTTTTTTAGGACATAAAATATTTGAATTTTACTTATAGTTGCAAAAGTTGAATCAATTTCGGTTTCAAACTTTGTGAGATGACTTTTGTGCATCTTAGGAGTATTTTAAACCAAGTTTGCCAAATTTGGATTTAAGAGTTTTGCTTTGCAGTATTATATATATTAATTTTTATTGATAATTATGGTTATTTTTTGTATATTTTTTCAATTAGATCCTGCTATACCATGTAACCCATCTATTTGCAAGCTACCTAATTGTCGTTGTACTGGTGTTGATACTCCTGGTGGTTTACTACCAAGTAACACTCCTCAGATTATGTTATTTACAATGGATGATGGAATCAATGTAAATAACATTCAGATTTACAAAGACCTTTTTGATGGAGTAAAAAATGCTAATGGATGTCCTGTCAAAGCTACTTTTTTTGTATCAGGCGATAATACTGATTACTCAATGGTAAAAGAACTTAATGATAGAGGTTTGACTTTTTTTTAATATTATATACTAAGAGAGTGAAGGTACTCAGAGTTTCCTTATATCTTTAAAAAATATTTTCCATAAAAGCTATGGAAAAAAAAAACTTTTATACCATTTTGTATAAATATATCTTAAATGTAAATAATACTATAGGGCATGAAATTGAAGATCACTCAGTTACTCACAAATTTCCAATATCCTGGTGGTCAACCAATGTAAGAAACATTTGAAAATCTTTTTTATTTATTTTTAGTTTATTTTGATGATTATTAAATTTTTTGGTGGTTTTTAGGCTTCATATGACGATTTGGAGTTTGAAGTTCTGACACAGAAGTTAACGTTGGAAACAAAGTCTTCTGCACAAATATCTGGTTGGCGAACTCCATTTTTAGGATCAACTGAAAACACCTTTAGAGTTTTAGCTGATAATAACTTTTTGTATGACAGCTCTATTGCTACTCCAGTCGGAGTTAGATGGTGGCCATACACTTTTGACTACTTACCAACAATACCTTGTCCTGTTAAAAACTGTCCAACCAGTAAGTTTTTAATGTTTGTCATGAAAATTTATACTTAAAAATATCATTAAGTATCAGTAATATTCTAAATTATTTTTAGATTCTTATCCTGGTCTGTGGGAAATGCCTTTAAACACTTGGTTTTGCAATGATAATGGTACTGTTGGAGCAATGTTTGATGATTGTGCCCCTTACCTGGTAGACCAAGATCCTGATTCTGTCTATAATATGTTTATGAAAAATTTTTTACTTCATTATAATGATAAAAAAACACCTTTTTCTATGTTTGCCCATTATTTTTGGTTTGCTGGTCCTACTTTAAGTTATAGAAAACAAGGTATTGTTAAAATATTTTAGATACTTAATTTACATAAACAACTTTTTAAACATTGTTTTTACATATATAATATTGGATTTATTTAGGACTTATTAAATTTTTGAATAAAGTCCGGTTGTATCCTGATGTTTTTTTTGTATCTGTTAAAGACGCTATTCAGTGGACAAGAAATCCAGTTGGTTTGGATAAAAAACCTTTTTCTTGTTAAAGCAAAACTAATTTGAGAAATTAGATTTTATGTTATTATTCAAGTGTAAATTATTATTAACGACATTTTTTTAATCGATCAATACTGAAAAAATATATACGTAGTTTTTAAGTTCTTTTCGTTTCTTTTTGTTTTACTTCCCTTTTTCTCTTCTTTAAACTCATTTTGAGATTGATGTTAGAAAAAAGCTTTTGGAAAAAATCCATAAAATACATAATCGAAATTAGGGTATTTTTATATATCAATTATTGTTGTCAAAGAGGTATTTATAATAAAGGACAACATCCAAAATAAAAAAGATTTTTTGTGGAAGAATTGAGGTATTTATAATAAAGAATTTGAGGTATTTATAATAAGGGACAACATCCAAAATAAAAAAGATTTTTTGTGGAAGAAAATAGATTTGCAGCTTTTTACTCAAAAAATAAAACTGAAGAACTTAAAAAAAATTTTTTACTTAAAAAATTAGTGACTAGAAGCATCATACTCTGGTCCTGACTGGTAAAACGTAAGTCTAGATTAGCAAAAGACAGAACTCTTTCTAAAACGTTAATTCTTTTTGCTAAACGTTTCTTATTAAATCTTAATTGAACTTTTTGCTTTTACAGAACAGTATAAGAACAAATAAAAAATAAACTTGCGAATGAACTAACAAAATCTGGTTGGTTAGTTGTATGTATATATGTATATATATAAGTTTAATTTTGCTGTGAGCATATATTCAGGAAGAGTGCTCGATGAATGATATCAGAGCTATATAATTGATATTTTGACGAAATTAAATAAAAAATAACTACATAATTTTTACTACTAAAAGTTTCATGCCTTTATCAATCATCAGGTAAAAATACATTATTTTTTTCGTTAAAAAATATACTCTTAATAAACATCGTGACGTTCAAAAACAATTATAAAATGTTACTATTTGCAAGCGTGGTTTGGTTTTTTAATCTTTGGGCTCGTGGTTTTCAAGCAAGAACTTGTTTTCATGACGGCACTTAAATATTATTTCTGTTTTCTTATTTAATAATTCTTGCGTACCTTTGCATGATATTATGCAAAGTTTATCATGAAGGCAAAGCAAGCATTTTTTTGTTACGTTGCTGTTGGCGGGGACTTGTTTAATTATAGACCAGATTAATTTGGGTGGCTTTTTAAGTTTTCTTTTACCTGTCATATATACTTTGAAAAGGTAGTTGAATTTTTCATCTTTTTGTTTGTGAATGAGTGTTTGTGGTTAGCTCATCTTTTTTTCCATTCGCCTTCTGCTAGGCTAATATATACTATTTCTGGAGTTGGGGGGAGAGGGGAGGGAGGACAAGGCTATTGCGGTTGCAGATAAAATACTTTTCAAAGTATTTTATCTGCAACCGCATTCAAATTTCTTTACTAAATTATCGGAGTACTTATGAGAAAGTTAAGAAAATCATTATCAACGGTTAGTTAGTAAAAAGAAACGAAAAGAGATAAATTGTATTATAATCCGTAGCGTAGCAACAAAAAAAGTTCCACCACCCCCTCCTTCCGCAAAATATTAATATGGGCTCTTAAATTACTCTGCTTCCCCCCTTCCTTCTTTTCATCTTTTTGATAAAATAATACATTAAAGCTAAAACCTTATTCTTAAAAACAATTTTAATTTAATTTAGTAAAAACCAGTATGTTACACTATGCAAGTCTAGTTAGTAGAAAATCTAATAAAAATTTTTTTCTTGCCTCCTTAGCTGCAAAATAGTATATAACACCGTTTAAAATTACTTGCGCTGCTATTTTTGCTTTAATAGCTAATAGGTTTAGAAAAAATGTTTTGGTCCAACGTTGCCTTTAATATGTTTTAAATCTTTTTAATGTGGTTAAGGATCTTTTTGCAGTTGCCACAAAATCGGATAATATCATATACAATCAAGAGGTTAAGGTTCAAGTCCATCTGTGTCTCTGAAACTACTATCAATCTGTTTCTTTGCTCAGACAATCCTCTGCGCAGACCGCCCCCCCTATTTTTATTTTAAATGTTTGTGTTTCCGAGTTGAAAAGAGAAAGAGAGAGAGTTGTAAATAGAATTTTAAAAAAATGAGTAGCTCTTTTGACTGTAGTGGAAACATAGGTATTGGGAGGTGCAATTATATATTAAAAAAAAATTGCAGTACAGATACAATAATAACAATTCGAAACCCAATTGAGCTTGAGCTTTTTTAAAAAACATATTTAACCTAGAAATAAAAGAAAGTGTTATTTACAGGACTTGAATGAAGCGTATAGTGATTGCAAGTTGTGATTGCTTTTTGGACCATTGGTTTTTTCTTAAAAAAATATTTTCAAAATTTTTTTTTTTGTTTTTCATTATTTATTTTTTCTTTTTGTCTTGTTGCAATTCCTTAAAAAGTTTTTTAAAAAGTAATTCCTTAAAAAATTCCTTACTAAAATAATCCGCTGTATTTCCCCTGACTCGCTCTATATAATTAAAATTACGATATATTTGTGGTTGTACTTCGTTTGAAACTATAACATTTTCAATACAAATTGCCAAATTTGGCATTTATAAATTTGGGGTACCACAAAACGACGAAATCACAAATTCACAATTCAATAGTATTTTGCACAATAACCAAAAAAGCCACAAAGTAACTATTGACCGCTCTACTATCTTCTAGTTTTTAGCATGCGTTTTCGGTCATTTAACTTTCATGCTCGTACGATGTTGACAGCAGTTTGTTCTTATTTAATTTTGACCTTAAGCCGTTGGCTGTGGTTTTTTAATATTTATTGAATTACTAAAATCAATTAGCAAAATAACGCCTTCCCGCGCAGTTGTACAAGCTGAATGGGCGTTATATGTTGTTGAAACTGTCACCATTCGTTTCGATCAGCTAACATGCCTACTGATAGAATAGTGCAGCAGCACAATTCTAACAGTAGGTATTAGCATCTCTATATAGAGCACTTGTTAGTTGCTTAGCACTTGTTAGAAAAATTAGTTAGCACTTGTTAGAAAAATTATTAATTACTTTGTTTTACCAAGGTTGCTACGTGGCGGTGGAAGTATTGGTATTTTGGGATACTTTAATTTTAACAGAGTAGGTGTGTGTAACAGTTATACAAGCCATGTATAACTGTTACACACACCTACTCTGTTAAAATTAAAGTATCCCAAAATACCAATACTTCCACCGCCACGTAGCAACCTTGGTAAAACAAAGTAATTAATAATTTTTCTAACAAGTGCTAAACCGCTAATATGTTTCCTAAGTAAAGTATTTCTAACTGCATTTGAAGAAGGGCTATTTTACGGTTTTCTTTGATTATGTTGATGAGATGAATAGTTAACTTTGGATTAGCTCTACAAAATATATATTTTTCGCTCCGAAGTTTTCTTTAATCTACCAGATCCTTCATAAACTCGGATGCCACCTGTTGCTTTAATTGTTTTTGGTGTATTTTTGACGTAATTGTCTAAAATTTTAAATAATTTTAAACAGTTCTACTAAAGTCCAGCAGAATAGTTTCTACGCACCTTAACCATTACAATATCTTACAATATCTTATAGATCTTACAATATCCAAGAACGTAAAATAAAATCTTATCTAATCCTTGTAATATCTAAAGAGACTTTAAATGTGACTAAGCTGAACATTATAAGCAAATTAATAAAATCATTATGAAGATGGGTTGAATAAAAAGTAGAACAAAAACCAATTTAAAAGTTTGTGCATCTTTAGTTTTTACAACATTTTTTAGCAGATTTTTTTAATTATGTATCAATGTTTTGCGTATTCCTTTGATTAAACTAAATTTTTTTTATTAAAGCACTGTATATTTTAAAGAATATGTTGTTAAAAAGTTTAAAAACTAAAGTTTTTAATTTTTTTTCTATAAAGTATTTGTTAAATTATAAAATTTCAGTTCACTTTAACATGGACGTAGAGTACTCAAATTTTCGAGGGGGGCAAAAAGTTAGAGGTTCCATTTTTTTTTGTACAAAAATGTAAACGTAGTAAAACTTTGATTTAAGGTTTCTTTTAAGATTCTAAAAAGAAAAACTAAAATTTGAAACGTCAGCGATGGACGTGTTTAAAGACTTTGTAACTTCATAAAGTTATTGTCAAGTGAACTCACCGTTACTTTGAAATTTGCATAAAATAAGCTTCACTACTGTAAAGTCAAGTCCACCAATATATCTTGTCTAATTGGCTTTCTTTAAAGATTTTTTAATTGATACTTTCTTTTATTTGATTCTTAAAATTTAATTTAGTTAAAACAAAATCTACACAAAATCAATAACACCAAAAAATTACTTTAAAGCATTAGTATACAGTGAGAAAAAAAGCTTAAATTGAGATCAAAAGACTATCTGAAGTTTTATTTTATCGAAAAAACGTATTTTTTTAAATCTAAAAGTGTTTAAATTTTCCAAATATTTATTATTTAAAAAACGATTTTTTGGGATTGTTTAGAGCAAAGGATTATTTATTCCTTTGCTTTTCACGGAAAAAACTTTATTTCTTCCTCTGTTTAAAAATAAAAAATCGAAATAATATTTATTACAAAATTTGATAAAATTTTAAGAGGGGCAAACGAAATTTCAAGGGGGGCAAAGTTGACTCAAAGGGGGCAGCCTGCCCGCGTTGCACACCATTATGAACTTTAATATAATAAAAATAAAACTTATAAAGATAAAATTTATAAAAATCTTTATGATCTTAGTGTTGTTCAAAAATTTTTTAGTTTTACTGCGTGACAATTTTTAATCAAAGAGTTAAAATGTTAATGTTAAGTGTTATTTTAGCAATTTTTCAATGTAAGTCCAATCCGCTTGCCCTAGGCATATGACGTCACGTTATATCAAGGAATCGGAACGACATAAGTTTATGTTTATTTTTTTAACCAGAGTCTGTACTATTTGTGTAAAATGTTTGAGAATGAAAATTCTAAAATTATGGTATTTAGGCCCACTTTTGAAGAGTTCAAAGATTTTCCTAAATACATAAGTTATATGGAGTCTAAAGGTGCACACCATGGTGGCATTGCAAAGGTTTGTTGAGGTTTATTTCAATGTAATGAAACATACATGTAACTTAAATGTCTATGTTATAAAAATTTTCACGCATATATAGTAATATTATTGTTATATATATCGATAGAAGTTCTGTTTTTTTAGAATCTGTATGCTCTTAGATATGACATGTGGTGCAAGCCATACAGGGTTTGGGTTAGGAAAACACCTTTCTTAACCAAAACTGTTTCTAAACATAAGTTGTTTAAGTCTTAGGCTCTCAGATTTCCATTAATGTAAACATCGGTAAATTCTCAAAGGTCAATTTTAACTCAAAATTACTATTTATTGCAAATTTAATGAAAAAAATTAGTCAAAAACTGTAAAAGATTTTTTCTTTTAAATATTTATGCTTTCCGATGAAAATCAAGGGTGTATAAAATTCAATTGTATTCTAACTCATCTTTGTTTATAAACACATGGTGGCCACAGTCCTGGAATGTCCTGGAATTTCCTGGATTTTTGCAAGTACCCTGGAATGTCCTGAAATGTCCTGGAAAATTACATTTTTTTCAAAAATGTCCTGAAATGTCCTGGAACTTTTTTTTTTCGAGTCAAGTTAAAAAATTACTAATAATATTGAAGTAATATTAAACTTTTTATGCAAAAAATTTTATATAAATGGTTTAAATTTAATTTTAAATAAGAGAGTAATAACAATATAATAATATAATATTCTATTCTATAATTCAATCAATATGAAAGAAATTTAACGTAAAGATAATTGATAATATTCATTTAATAAGATATAAAATGTCCTGAAAAATGCAACAAAATGTCCTGGAATGTCCTGGAAATGTCCTAAAATTTAACTTTTAAAATTTTGTGGCCAACATGAAACACATTGTTATTTTCCTTGTCTTTCTTTTTAGCTTGTAAGTGTTTATAATTTTAAATTGGTAGAGTATATAATAAGGGTTTCTTGTTTTTTCACATTTGTGGAAAAAAAAAGAAATAAAAATAATGAGGTTATATATTTTATAAATATATATAATATTGTCATTCTATAAACCAAAATACTGAGATTAATTTTCAGATAACAGTATTAAATATATATTTATATTATATAATATATAATAATTATATTTATAATGGTTTGTGTATAATTTTATAAGTAATGCAATTAACAACACTTTTAGGCAAAAAAAAGTGTTTTTTTTTTTTGCCTAAAAGTTTATACTTTCTGTCTAAAGTAACTTCATTTGTTATCAATTTCCAGCATAAATTAAAAATAAAATATGTTTTTATCATCTAATAGGAATGCGTAGATGTAAACCTGTTACATTGTTTACTGTCTTACATGATAATGAATGCTGGATTGTCTTGACTCTGCTAAGATTCTCTACTTGATTTTTTTTTACTTGATAGTGGTTATGGATCTCTTTGTGTTATCTGCTAATGAGGGTACAGCTCTAAAACTCAGTGTAATGGTTCAGAGCCCAGCTGGAAGTAAGATTTCTCGAACTCTCAGAGAGGCTGGTTATATCAACAGCTTTAAAATATCAGAGTATTAACAGTGATAAGCACATGGATTATGTCTTTGTTTGTGCTTTTGGTGTGCATTGTCGAAGTCTCATAAGGAGCTTTAAGTAACAATTTTGGGTTATTAGCGAAATTAAATTGACTACATAGCTCATTGCTTGTAATACTGTGCTCTATCTATGAATTAGTAAAGTTCTCTTTAGCTTAAACTATGCCTAAAGTACTCAAAAATGTTAAGTTTAAAACCATCCCCACCACCAAGTAGTAAGTGACCAGGGCCCCAGCCCCGGCTAAAATTGAGACTTTTTGCAAACCTGGGCCTGGCTCCAGCAAAATTATAAGATTTTGCAGAGAGTGATAGCTGGGGCTAGAAAAAATTTATTATACTTTTTATACTTACATTTACTATTTATTATATACTGGCATATATTTATATATTTTTAAACTCTAATTTACTGCAAGCAACCACTATTAAGTTATGAGTTACTTTACAATAAAGGATAGCTTAAAATACTAGAAAATGGTAATCTGAAGACCTTAAAAATTATAGAATTATTTAAAAGAAAAACATGAAAATAGGGAAGAGTTATAAGGCTTTTTTGATGTTCAAAGAAAAAAACTAGAATAAAAGTTTTTGTAGTATTAAGGAACAGGTACAGTAAAAAGATGCAACTTATTGAATAAGAAGCCAAGTAAGAATAAGTTTTGGTTTATCATAATAGAGATGATAGCTCATTTGAGATTTTGATGTTAATGATTTAATCTGTTTAACTGGCAGGAAGAGTGAGGCCATTAGATTCAAGAGTTGAATTAGAGTAAGATTTCTTTGCAAAAAAATCTGTCTTATTCTGGGGAGAAGTAAAAAGATCAGACCTTTGAATTAGAGATTAGGTGTTAGAGTTACTTTAGTTAATGACACTGTTGAAGACATATCAAAAGTCTCTAGAACTTAACATCTGAGAAAAGAAAACAAGATTTAGTAAACTAAGAATAACAGAGTTCATAATCAGATCTTGGAATAATAAAACAACATTTGTTCTTAAGAGAGATGTTCTTGTAAAAAAGAATAATGTTTAATAAAGCAATAGCTCAAGATATTAAAAAACATGGAGTAGAATGAGGCTCAACTTTAAATTTGAGGAATAAAAGCTTCCAAACTTTTAGTTAAGAAGGAGTAAAAGCTTCCAAGATGCACTTATGCATACATATTATGGGTTTAAACATATATGTTTGCTATTTCTTTAGATGCTGGCAAACAATATCCTTTCATATTTGTATAAAATTTAGTATTTATATGGTGTTGTATTTGCGGAAAGAGAAGATGATCAGACAGATGCGTGGTGTGATTTTAGAAAGTCACACCACACATCCATCTAGTTGAGGTTAGAAAAAAATGTCTTATCAGACAAAGTTTGTTAGAGAAGATTAAAGTGATTTAGGTATCAGCATGTAGAGAGGTAGCAGCCTCAGGAGAGAATGGTAGTGGTAGAAAAAAGAGTGCCTTATATATATTGTATGAATAAGGTTTAGTTATGGAAAGAAAATGCTCTAGATTGTTTATATTAGAAAAACAGAATAAAAGAGGAAGACTAAAGCCTGATGATAATGACGATGATGATGATGACGATGATGATGATGATGATAGTGATTATAATGATGATGATGATAATGATGATTATGATGATTATGTTGATCATAATAATGTTTTTATATGCATATATATACAAAATGTAACATGAATTTTGAATTAAAAAATATACTTTACAATGTATAATTGTTTATGCAGCCCCAGTCACAAACTCGGCCCCAGCCCCTGCTATATTTTATCAAACCCGGCCCTGGTCAAATATCAACCCCTGTCACTTACTACCACCAAATTGTTTCAATATATCTTTTTACCACTATTTGTGGTCTTCGAAGAAACCTTCCATCAGCTGAATCTTACCTCTAGCAAAATTCACCAGATCATTCACTAATTTAAAGTTGGCTGTTCCTTCTTTATATCTCAGTATTGATCAGGCTTGGTCAGGAAGCGGGAGCGATCGCTCTCAATTGCTGATCACCCAAATAATATTTAGTTGCGAAAAGCTGGCCAGATTTTTTAGTCGTTTTGAGCACATTTTAAAAAGCAAAAAAAAATGCCCAAAAGATTAATTTGACCAATGAGAGACAATTACAAAAAAAAAAAAAAAAAAATTAGGAAAATAAAATATCTTTTAAAGTAAAAATACTTAAAGCAAAATAAATTATGTTTGGAACAAATATTTTTGAAACATCGCTCTTTTATAAATTTTTTATAAAATTCAGTGACAGTTTTTATATAAAGTAACATCTTTCGATTGTTTAAAAAGGAAACAAATGTTCTTTATTTAACAAAGAGTGTAATATAGTTTTTATTTATATATATATATATATATATATATATATATATATATATATATATATATATATATATATATATATATATATATATATATATATATATATATATATATATTTATTTATATATTATATTATATATTTATATTATTTATATATATATATATTTATTTATATATTATATATATATATATCTTATACTTGTGTCTTATTTCCAGTGCTAGATTAAGGAGGGTTGGGTTTAAAGTTGGCTATAGCCCCAGGCCCCGCAATGTTAGGGCCCCAAAAAAGTCAAGAAGACCTTTTTGTTTAGTCATTTTTACGCTATGGCACATACAAAGGCATCCAAAATAAAAATAGCCCCCAGCCTCGAAAAGTCTAACAAGATTCTAATCAAATTAATGCAAGTTTTAGTTTTATCTAAGCTAAATTATTTTGTAAATAAAAAAGTTAGTTTTTTTATAACCTATTTTATGTTTCGCGTAGTTTGATAGTAAGATAAACAAATGAAATAATTAAATCATTGAATTACTATAGAAATTAATTTAACTACAGACTTAAAAACAAAATTAGTATAGAAATTAAATTTTTCGCTTAGTAAGATAAACAAATGAAATAATTAAATCATTGAATTACTTTAGATATTAAATTAACTAGATAGTAATCAACTAAAAAGGTTAAAAATACTTTATGACGAGGAAGCAAAACTGCATCACAATACCGCTGATGATGTTTAGTGAGTGGGCTTTTTAATTTTAATTAGTATTTAAAGCAGAAAAAAGTATAACGAGTTTTTAAGAATGGCAACTGAAGCGAAAATAATTTAGTTAGTAAACCAATATCTAGAAAATTTTCGTTATATCTGATAACTTGCTATATATATTTTTGTTCTGTCGTGACCTCAGGCGCGGCGCTTGTTCATCCACAAGTTGCTTTGTATGCATTGTTTGTGTTTAGTAACCAGAAACTTCTTATATGTTTGTTACATAATTAGTTTTATTAACTCCTGACAACCCTAATCATTTACCTTCACTCCTTGACTTATGTCTTGTCTCTGACCCTAGCTTATGTTCAGTTTCTCCCTTTTCTCCCTTAGGTGGTTCTGACCATGCAATGGTCTCTATAAATCTTTCTTCTCGTACTTCTTTTTTGGGCTCACCTTATCATTGCACCACCTACTACTACCCTAAAGCTGACTGGGATTCCTTTTGTGATTTTCTTCGTGATGGTCCTTGGGCTGATGTTTTTTCTCTCGCAGCTGACAATTGCGCCTCCTACGTAATCTCCTAGGTTCAGGCTGGAATGGAAGCTTTTATTCCTTCTCGTCGGTTTCAAGTCAAGCCTCATTCTACTCCATGGTTTTCTCCTTCTTGTGTGGCTGCTATATCCAATCGTAATCATTTTTTTCATCTTTTTCAAAAGAACAACTCTCTTGAGAACAAATGGCTATTTATTATTGCAAGAAATCGATGTAAAAAGGTGCTTTCTGATGCTAAACTCCATTATTCTCAGTTCACTAAATCTTGCATCTTATCGCAGAAGTTAGGCTCTAAAGACTCTTAGAAAATCTTCAACAGCATTATTAACAAGGGTAGATCTAACATTCCATCTCTCATTCATGGGACTGATCTTATTACCTCTCCCAAGGATAAGGCAGAACTATTTGCAAAGAACCTTTCTTCTAATTCCACTCTTGAATCTTATGGACATTCTCTTCCTTCCATTCCAGTCAAACAGGTTGACCCATTGTTAGACATTCAAATCACTTCGGCTTCTGTTGCTAAATTCATCTTGAGTCAAATAAACTACTGTCAGACAATCAATACGGTTTTCGATCCTCTTGCTCTACGGCCAACTTGCTAACTGCTGTAACTGAAAGATTTTATCGTGCATTAGATGGAGGCGGTGAAGCTAGGGCTATTGCTCTCGACATATCTAAAGCTTTCGACAAAGTTTGGCATGCTGGTCTTCTCCATAAGCTTGCTTTATATGGTGTTTCTGGGAAAGTTTTTGAGATTATCAAATCATTTCTTTCTTACCGGTTTATTAAAGTCATCCTTGAAGGCCAACACTCTTCTTTATTTCCAGTAACTTCTGGGGTTCCTCAAGGTTTTATCTTGGGCCCTGTTTTGTTTCTTATCTACATAAACGATCTTCCTGACAACCTTTCTTTTAAAGTAGCTCTTTTTGCTGATGACTCAACTTTATACTCCTGTCTTGACAAAAAGTCTTCTCTTTTCAATTGTCTAGAACAAGCAGCTGATCTTGAATCCGATCTCACTTCAGTAATAGATTGGGGTTCACAGTGGCTTGTGAATTTCAACTCTAACAAAACCCAGTTGTTTACTGCAAACAACTACCGTAATATGATCAACATTCCTATATTAATGAATGGCAATCATCTTACTGAGTCCTCCTCTTTACGTCTTCTTGGATTATCGCTTACTACTGACCTTTCATGGAAACCATATATACAATCAATTGCTAAATTAGCTTCTGCTAAGGTTGCTTCTCTTTATCGTGCTCGCCAATTCCTTACTTCTGATTCCATTCTCTACCTCTACAAATCTCTTATTCCTCCCTGTATGGAATACTGTTGTCAAATTTGGGCTGGTTCTTCTAACGATTCACTTTCTCTTCTTGACAAGGTCCAAAAACGCATTGTAAATGTTGTTGGAACTGGACTATCTGCTAAGCTTGAACCTCTTTTCCATCGTCGTAAAGTTGCATCTCTTTCTATCTTCTACAAATACTATCATGGTCACTGCTCGAAGGAGTTATCATCTCTAATTCCGTCAACTAAAATTCATTCTCGTTTTACTCGTCATTCAGCTAAGTCTCATTCGTTTACTGTATCTGTCCCTGCATGCTCTAAAAACTTTTATTCATCTAGTTTTTTTCCCCGCACTTCAATCCTTTGGAACTCTCTCCCATCTTCATGTTTTCCTGACTCATACAACCTTCAACTTTTCAAGTCTTCTGTCAACTGTTTCCTTGCTCCTAGTAACTCCCAACTTAATAGTGCTTGCAGCCTTGTTGGGAGTGAATGCAAATAAAAAAAAACAACTTTAATGATTATTAATAACGCAATTATTTTTGTAAGTCTTTGTTTACAAATTAAATCAAAAAAATTGCTTTAAAAGATTACATTACAATAAAAAACAGATACAAAATATAACATTTACATAAAAAATACTTACTTTTAAATAAAAAATAAGAAAATACTAATAAAATCTATAATTTATAATAAACTTTCAAAATTTTGACAATTTAAATAATATATAACTTAAAACCGCCTAAGTTCGGTCACCGTGTAATTTTGGTCATTTAAGAAAAAATACAAAAAAGCATGCAAAACTCAAATTTTATAAACTTTTTTTTCTCAAATAATATTTCACACCCACGCTGAACCAGACTTTTGTTTGATGAAATGACATAGAGTTGTGTCATACCTTTTTTAAATTGTTAGAACCATACCATTAAGGAAAAGTTAGTGAAAAAAATCATAAAACTAATCTTTAAAAAATATTTGGGTTTATGCAGGGGTCCAAACGGTTCCCAAACTTTGGTGCCCCTCTGGTTGATCATGAAACCAACCCGAGGGGGAAAAATAACTGTTTTATATTTTGTTAAATAATATAACTAGTTATTAGTTGCCCCTTCTAGATGGTCTAAAAAACAACCCGAGGGGCACCAAAGTTCATCACCTATTTTGACCCGTGTGTATATAATCATTATTTAACTTTATAAATAAGTTTATAAAGAACGAATAATATATTTTACTTTAAACAAAATATCAAAAATCACTTTATCAATCTAGTCAAATATGTTTACATTGAAAATAAAATAAATAAGCATACAAATATTGTACAGTAGTTTTATAGTTTTATACTGAACAATACAAAACAGACCGCAACTTATCATTATCACATGTGTAACCAAACTTCTTAATTCTGCATATTTTCATTTTGTTTTAACTTTAAAAACTGAAGTATAATAAACAACGCTTGTAAGTAATGTTAACTGGTATTTAATAAGGAACCTTTATAATATACTGTATATACTGTAATAAATATACTTTAATAGTCATCATTTATATTTGTATTATATTATGTTATATTTGTATAGTGTTTTTGAAACATTTTTCAAAGAATTATTATATGGTATATAAATCTTTATATTTTAGGTATAATAAAAAGTGTGTTTCTCTGTGTTCTTAAATTGTTTTATTTTTCTAGGTAGAATGAGTTTATTTAAACCGTCCTGTACTCATGAGGAAAACAGGAGAAAAGTGTGTTTATATTGTACCAAAAAAAAACAAATAAACCTAACGATATTAATGTACCGTGGATTAAAAATTTAGTGAATTTTAAATACAACATTAAAAATTCATTCTATCCTAAAGCTATTTGCGAATCTTGCAAAAGCAGTATAAGAAGAGGAAAAGAGATTTACAGGTAAAGTGGAATAAAATGAAAATACTAGTTCAAACTAGAAGTGTTTTTGTATGTAAATGCGAAATATGTATAATTAGATCTAATCAAGGGAGACCTAAAAAATTCAAAAAGGGACGTAAATGTAACGCGCAACCTCCAGTTAATAGTCTAACTTGTCAAACTTGCATTTCAACTATTAGCAAAGGAATTACCCACAAATGTTCTTTAGCTGTACTTAAATGTAATGTGATGCAAAAGCTCGCAAATAATGTCAAGACAATTAAGCAAATAGCTTATTCTTTAATAAAAGACAAAATAGACAAAAAGGGTAAAGCGATACTTGCTACTGGTGGTAAAAAAGCAAGTTTTACACTTAAGAGAAACCATGATACTAGTAATATACAACAACTGTCTATAAACAGTATGATTGACAATCATCTTTAGAATTAAGTAACACAAAAATTTTAAAGCTAGCAAAAGAATTACGGTTCAAAGCACAAAACAGAAAAATTGTACAATTAGGGTTAGCAGCAGAGCTCAAACGTATTGACAAGCAACTTGATGATTGCTTTGTTGAGGATTTTGAACTTTTTAATATTAAATCTGTAGATGAAAAAAGTTTGTTTAAATCCCATTTATCAGAACAACAGATGTCAATGAGTTTCTGTGGCAAATAATAGATAAAAAGGAGCCTATCCTTAAAACCAGTTAATAAAAATTTCCATTGACGGAGGTCGGGAATTTGTTAAGGTAATTTGATTTTATAATGTGTCACTTTTTTTTCTAAATAAAAATAATAAGTGTAATTTTTTTTTATTTTTTTTTATTTTTTATTTATTTGAGTTTTCATGCTATATTTTTTTATACAATGTTCTTATATCCGAAGATTGTTGGCTTAGCATAGGAACAGCCACAAATAGTCATTAAGACTAATCCAAAGTAGTGTCCGTTATTGACCAACATTTTTGTACTACTCAAGCGCTGAGTTGGCGGTGGCGGGATTTGAACTCTTATCGTTCAACAGTCCGGGTTTTAACTTTTCCTTTGACATTCTAACCATCTGAGCTATCCCGCCACATAATTTATTATAAAATATTCAGGTTTGCTTAAATTTTGTATCAAATCCTAGTGAAACAATTAAAAACAAAAGGAGAAAATATGGAGAAATTAAATCACCAAATTTCAAGGAAGGATCTGTGAAAGCATCATTTATTATAACACTGGTACCAGATGTACCAGAGACAAACCATAATGTTAAAATTCTGCTTAACAAACTCTGTTTGAATAAAATAAACTTTACTTGTGTGGCAGATATCAAACTCTGTCAAGTCATGTGTGGTATGTCTCCGAGTTGCCGGTTTTTAAAAATGATTGCACTGAACTACGAACACTTGGGTTACTATGATTAAGCAGTAAATTGTATAAATTGATCGGATCAAAGAAAATTAGAGCAAAAGAATATTTTAAGTGAATTGATGAAGTTCTTTTAATTGGTGATGATCTAGTTGTTAATTATCTTTCTCCTCCAGAACTTCATTTGATGGAAGGGGCAACAAACCATATCTTTAAAACAATAAACAAATTAGCTGATCCAGTACTATTAAAAAAGATTAAAAATGACTTAAATATTTCTAAATCAATAAGAAATGGGTCAAATAATGGCAATCGTTGTCGAAAAATATTAAAAAATTGGGCGAAGTACTATAAATTGTTTCCAGTCCTATTAAAACCATTGGCTGAAGCTTTCAGCTTCTGGATAACCTTGTTCACTCTTGTTTTGGTGTAAATTTAAGGCCAACATTTGAAAAAGAAGTCAGGATATTTAAGAATCATTATTCAACCTTAGTGGAAGATTATGAAATGACAGTTACTGTGAAATTACGTATCATGTTTCAACATGTAGGTCCTTTTTTGTAAAGATAAGAACATTGAATTGGGTTTCTTTAGTGAAGAAGCAGGGGAAGCTCTTCACTACTCATTTCTAAAGGAAGCATGGGAACGTTTCAAAGTGTCTGATAACCATCAAAAGTATGCAAAGTATTTGAAAAAAGCAGTAGTTAGTTTCAATGGAAAATATGTAAATAATGTTTAATAAATATTTTCTAAAAATGTTTTTTTTTTTCCCTTTTAATTTTAAGAAGAAAAAAGTACTCGGCATATGCACCCCTCAGACTGTTTTTAAGACCCATCTGAGGGGGACATATAACGACTAATCATATTTTCTGACAAAATGTACAACAATTGCAAGCACCCCTGTGATGGGTCTTGATATCAGTTAGAGGGGCGCCTAGGTCCAGGACCCTATTTGACCCCTGTATAAACCCAATTATTTTTTAAAGATTAGTTTTATGATTTTTTTTACTAACTTTCCCTGAATGGTAGGGTTCTAACAATTTCAAAAAGGTATGACACAACCCTATGTCATTTCATCAAACTAAAATCTGGTTCAGCGTGGGTGTGATTTGTAATTAGTAAAAATTAATAAAATTTATATGTAACCTGCTGAAATAATTCTTTAGCAAAATAACAATTTAAAAAAATGCATACTGTTAAAATCTAAAATAAGCAAACTATTAAAATAAATGATCATATTTAATCTTGGCATTATTAAGAATCAATATTTACAAAAAAAAATTATAAATTTTAAAAAATTACTTTTTTAAATAAAATTAGTGAATTTTTTAAATACTCTAACTTCGGTCATTCGCGGATAAACAACGAAGGAGACAATTAGCATTAATATTATGAAATATTGATAAGTGTTGCGAATGTAAAATTTTACCGGTAGCTTTACCTGTAAATTTACCAGTAAATTTTGACATTTTTATAATGGATACACACCATGATATTTTATTTGAATGAAAAATTTGTTCATAATTTCGATGGTTCTTTGAGTTCTAAAAAATATCAAGCTTGTGACATTTTTTTTGAAGATAAAATTAATGCTCAATGACAATTATGGATGCATTGCGAACCCTGTGACGATTTTTTGTGTAGATCTTGCTGTTCTGCTATTTAATGATACGTGCAAGAATTGGCAATAAATATACAAAGCTCATTTAAAGCAAAGTAGTGTTTTTATGTTAATTGAAAAAAAAAAATTTAAATTAACTGAAAAATATATTTTTAATTGTATTAACCGGCGGCGTAGCAAATGTGATTATGTCCAATAAATATAAAATCAAGTAATAAAATAGTTGACTAATTACAATAAAAATTAAAAATTCTACTACTTATATTTAAAAAGGCCTTTTTTTATGTGCTCCTTCTTGTTTTCTTTGGTGCCCCAAAAGACTTTTTTTTTGAGCTCAGACTGACTCCCTTCTTAGTTACTGGTATTACCTGAGTTTATATATCGTAATTTTACAGTAAAACATTTTAAAAATAGTTTTCATTATTTGTGACGTTAAGTTTGTGATATGATATTAGTATTTATATAGTGGCCAAACTTATGAGATGGTATTAAAAGTTCGGTCAAAATAGATGTTTTCATTTTAAATTAAATACAAGTACTAGTTTTTATTTTTCATTTTTTTATTTTTACAATATCAATTATCAATAAAATTTTCTGTATATTTTAGGGAAAAAAATTAAAAAATTCTATATTTATGCGTGATAAATAAATTTTCAAAGCTTAAGTGACCAAACTTAGACAATTTTACGGTGTTTAAAACATTTATTTTTGTAAACAAATAATAAAATTTATGGCTTTGCAGATGTGGCTCACAGAATGAGCCATCGTATCGATAATATATTCTTAAAACAATTTATGCTAGAAATCTCAAAACGTAACTAATCATGAATAATACAATTTCTAAAACATTTCAACATAATACTCTAGAGCTTTATTTCGCTTAGTCAGTATATTTTTTGAACCAATAGAATTAGTTTGTTTGTTAATTTAGTGGGTTCGCGTGTATTGGGTTTAGTGTTCGCAAATATTCTTTTTATTCTTCCTCACCAAAGTGTTTTGAGAACATTCGAGTTTTTTATGTTTCCATGTATGTCTGTAAAACAAAAATTTTTTGTTATTTAAACTTAAATGTTCTCAAAATGATTAAAAAACCTGGCCAGTTTTTTGCAACTAAATATAATTCTGTGGTCAGTATTCGAGAGCGATGGCTCCTACTTCCCGACCAAGCCTGATTGATGGGTACTATTCTTTGATTCACAAAGACTCTAATAGCCATATTCTTTAGTTGAGAGTTACTTACCAAATAACCTATTTGTTGAGAAATCAGATTTGAATCTTTTGACTATTCTTTTATATGCTTCCACCTCTTTACTCTACAACATTTTTTTTGTTAATTATTGTTCTTTTCAAGACTGTACTCTTTTAGATTTAATTCCTGATCAAATTGACCATGCCTTCTTTCTTTACCCAACTGCTAATATTGTTGTTATTGGTGTCTTTAATGCTCATCATGCTGAGTGGCTTGGCTCTAACACTACTGACCCTGCTGGCACTAAAGGCTATAACTTATCTCAATCTCTTACTCAGATAATTAACTTTTTGACTAATTTTCCAGACAAATTTAATCAAAACTTACCTTCACTCCTTGATTTGTGTCATGTTTCTGACCCTAGTATGTGTTCAGTTTCTTGTTCTTCATTGGGTAGTTTCGACCTTGTAATGATCTCTATGAATCTTTCATCTTATATTTCTTCTTGATACTCACCCTATCATTTGGACTCACCCTATCATCGCACTACTTACTACTACTCAAAAGCTGACTGGGATTCTTTTCACAATTTTCGTCGGGACAGTCCTTGGGTTGTTGTATTTTCTCTCCTCTGATAAAATGCTCCTTTTACGTAAGCTCCTGGATCTAGGCAGGTATTGAAGCTTTTATTTCTTCTTGTCAGTTTCAAGTCAAGCTTTATTCTACTCCATGGAGCAGCTGCAATATCTAGTTGTAATCAATTTTTTTCAAAGAAACAACTCTTTTGAGAACAAATGCCTATTTTATTATTGCAAGAAATCAATGTAAAAAAATGCTGTCTGTTGCTAAGCTCTATTATTCCTAAATAACTAAATCTCACATCTTATCTCAGAAGCTAGGCTCCAGAGACTTTTATAAAATATCAAAGAGCGTCATTAACAAAGATAGGTTTATCATTCCATCTCTCATTCATGGGACTGATTTTATTATCACTCCCGAGGATAAAGCTGAACTATTTGCAAAAAACTTTTCTTTTATTTAACTCTTGAATCTAATGGCCATACTCATAATACTCGTCCGTCTATTTCAGTTAAACAGTTTAACCTGTTGTTAGACATTCAAATCACTCCAGTTTCCATTGCTAAAATCTTAATTAAACTCTTCTACAGCTTGTACAGTTTTTGATCTTCTTATTCTACAGCTATCTGATAGATTTTATTGTGCATTAGATGAAGGTGGAGAAGCAAAAGTTATTGCTCTTGACATACCTAAAGCTTTTAATAAAGTTTGTCATGCTGGTCTTCTCTGCTTGCTTCATATGGTATATTTGAGAAAGATTTTGCTTTAAAAAAGTCATCCTTGAAGGCCAACACTTTTTTAAGGTTCTATCCTTGGTCCTGTTTTGTTTCTTATCTACATTAATAACCTTCCTGAAAAATTTACATCTAATGTGGGTCTCTTTGCTGATAACTCAACTTTAAGCTCCTGTCTTGACAAAAAGTCTTCTCTTTTTGATTATTTAGAATTGTCCGATCTTACTTCTGTAACAGATTGGGGCTTGGTTTGTGAGTTTTAACTTCAGCAAAACTCAATTATTTACTGCAAACAATTTCAATACTGTCAACATTCTTATATTAATGAATGGCAACCTTCTTGCAGAGTAGTTTTCTTTATTTTTTTTTTTTTTTTTTTTTTTCACATTATTCACCTCCCCAAGGCCCGAGGGGGCCACTACAGTCGAGGAGGCTACTCATTTTTTTGTGTTTTTTTTTTATTTTTTTGTTGTATTTCGTGGTACAACCCTCTCTCAACTCTTTAACTCCGAAACACGAACCTTGACAAGCAAGGCCGCTGTGCGGAGAAACTAAGTTGAGCGCGGTACTTCCAGGGACGTGGTGGGAGTCGAACTCCGAACCTCTCGCTTACAAAGCGAGCGCTCTTACCACTACACCACTGCCGCATGTCTTCTTGGGTTATCATTTACTACTGACCTCTAATAGAAAACTATATTTACAATCAATTGCTAAGTTAACATCTTCTAAGGTTGGTTTCTTTTTTATTTAGTAACTCCCAACTTAATAGTGGTTGCTTGCAGCCTAGTTGGAAGTGGATGTTCGAAGTAAAAAAAAAAACTTAAAAGAAAAAAACTCTTACTATTTGTTTTTTAATAATTATGTATATAATATTCTTTAAATGGTTTTATGATTGTTTTCTCAGTAGTTACAAGCTGTGTTTTAACTGTTTAAAATATTGTCTTGAGCCTACTGGGTAGATATAAATTCAGGCCTAGTTAAAAAGTGTTACCCTTTATACATTTTATGTATGAAATGGAGATTTCATCTACATGTTCAGCAATTTTTGTTTAACAAAAACTTTAATCCATTGGATTATTTAAATTTTTTTTGATATTGTTTATGCAGCGTTCATTTTGATTAAACTAATTATTGTATAAAAATTAATATTAATTGTATGATAATTATATAAAAAATCTGTTTAACGCATTTGTGAAATAATTAATTTTTTTAATTAAAATTTTTTTTTTTAATTAAATATGGTTTTCAAAATTAAAAGTGTAACTTCGAAGTAATGTAAAATGGTTTTGCTATACTTTTTTAAGAAATGAACATTTTTTCTTTATTTACAAACTAATTCAATACATAGAAATGTTAAGATTTTAGGAAAGTTTCCATCATATATTTAAATCAGGGTTGGCAAAAACCCGGGTTTTTTGAAAAAAACCTGTCCCAGTGGGTTTTTTTGGGTTTTATTGGATTTTATTGGGTAAATTTGGGTTTTTTTGGGTTTAATTTTTATTTTATCCCTGTAAAAATTTTTTTTGTGTTTTTGTTTAATGATATTAAAAATTAGTTTCATTTTCTACTTTAACTTTATTTAAAATATACTTTATATATTGTTGTTTAATTATTTATAACAAGAATTTTTCAAATTATTTTGAAAAAGATTTTTAAATATAATTTAAAACTGTAATAAAAAAAAAAATTTCACGCTTAATCTATATGTATTGATTTATTTTAAATTTAAAAGTATTATTCTATATAATTAAAAATGTCAATGAGAAAATGGGAAAAAGAAGGCTAGAGAATGGGAGGTAGTAACTGAAGTTTCAATTAAACTTTGAACTTGAAATTCAAATGAACAAACTTGTTCCTCTGCGCAGCGGCCTTGTTTATAAAGATTCGTGTTAAAGAGTTGAGAGAGGATTGTAACCACAACAAGGTAGCCTCCTCGACTGTTGCGTTGGCTTCTCTGGTCACTGCTACTCATTTAAATTCAACTTGGGAGGTGAATAACATAAAGTAATAAAAATTTCAATCAATAAAAATATTTGAATAAAATTGTAATAATGTATTTCCAAATAATGATTCAAATAATAGTAAACCTGCTCTGATAGCTGTTATTGTTGGTTATAATATTTAATAATAATAGTTAATAATAATTTAGTTAATAATAATAGTTAATAACTATTTTAGTTAATAATATTATAGTTATAATTTTAAAGTTGGTTATAATAGTTCATAAACTTATTATATATCTTTAAAAAAACCCAATAAAACCCAGATTTTCCAGGGTTTTATTGGGTTTTTTTAGGCGGGTTTTTTTGGGTTTTATTGGGCAGGTTTTTTAGGGCAAGTTTTTTAATGCCAACCCTGATTTAAATATATGTAAAAGCAACCATAAAACTTCACTTTTTGTTTTAAAAAATGAAAATTGTTATTTTTAATGGAATTAAAACTTTCTTATTCAAAATCTTGTTAAGTTCGTATACTGGACTTTATTACCATTGGAATTTTAAACTTATGAAATTTTTAATTTGGTCGCATAACTTTAGGAACTTATACCGGTCAAACCGTATGGGATTATGTCTGTTAGTATTATGTTACACATAACATAACAAATTTATATTTAAATAATAGAATATATCTCATTAAATTTACTAGTATACTAGCAAACATAAAAATAATGTTAAGTATATTTATTCAAATGGATGCTATATGTTACTAATCTTAATCTTTTTGTCTAAAGTTGTCCAAAGTAACCCCAGTTTACAGTTTGTTATACATGTCTAAAGTAACCCCAGTTTATAGTTTCTTATAAATGTCCAAAGTAACCCCAGTTTACAATTTCTTATAAATGTCCAAAGTAACCCCAGTTTATAGTTTCTTATACATGTCCAAAGTAACCCCAGTTTACAGTTCCTTATACATGTCCAAAGTAACCCCAGTTTACTGTTTCTTTTGCATGTCCAAAGTAACCCCAGTTTACAGTTTCTTATACATGTCCAAAGTAACCCCAGTTTACAGTTTCTTATACATGTCCAAAGTAACCCCAGTTTACAGTTTCTTATACATGTCCAAAGTTACACCAGTTTACAGTTTCTTATACATGTCCAAAGTAACACCAGTTTCCAGTTTCTTATGTTTAAATATTATAATGAAGTTATAAATCATGACAAGAAGAATCACTATAAAATGTGACTTGCTGTAATGTTGAACATGATAGAATTAAGATATTGGACTTGTATAGGAATGGACTCAAAAATAAAATTAACATTAAATCAAAAAAGAATTTTTTTAAACCATTATTTTCGGTAATTGCTTATATGAGTACATGTTTTCTGTATTGTTTCAGGCTTGATAATTCTTATAGGTAATAAATTTACCCTTTTGTTATTCAGTCAAATTCAAATTTTAATATTATTTAAAACTAAATAATTAAAATAAAACTTTGTTAAATTAACATTTATAAAGTAATTAAACTAATTATAAATTTATTAAGGTAAGTTAAATAAATAAGTTTCTATAAATCAAATACTTTTATTGTTATTGAAGGTTATTCCACCTAAAGAATGGAGACCTACCCAGAAATACAACATGAATCACATTGGGAAAATTGTCATCAAGACTCCAGTTTCACAGACAATTACAGGACAACAAGGCAAGTAGAGTTGTCTTATAATAAAAAAAGAAACCTAAAGTTTTGACTGATGCATAAAGTGTCAAATTGAACAGTGTTGTTCATTTTGATAAATTTTATATTAGAATATATTTAATCATATTGATATTTTTGTTAGTATAAAATTTAAATATTTTTTTCAACTTGAATTCAATAGTTTCTGTTAATTTTATAATTTAATAAAAATGTATTTTTTGATTGTATATAATAAGATTTTCTATATAAAATAATTTAAAGATATTTACAACATGATTATTAAGCTAAACTTTTGACTAAAGTATAGAGAAAATCCTCAGACAAACTTTCAATAATGTGATAACAGTATTCCATACAGAGACACCATACAAGGAATAGCAGATTTATGGAGTTCGAAAATAGAATCAAGATTAAAAAAATAAAAATAAAAAGATGAATCTGAGCAGATGCTAACCATCCAATAAATTGTAGATATTGTATCTATAAGAGGCCAGTAGTAAAAGATAATTCAGTAGAAGACTAAGTAAGAGTGTTATTAGCAGTAAACAACAAAATTTTGTTATGATTAAAAATTAACCAGCCTCTGCAAGCCCCAAACAGTCACAAAAGAAAGATCGAATTCAAGATTGGCTGCCTTTCAAAATTAAAAAACAATCAAAATGCTATGACTTTTTTAAAGAAAGTTTATAGTTGTGTAATTAGCAAATAGAACCACTAAAGATGTAATATTATCATGAATTTGGCAATTATGAAAGGAATGGCACTCAACTGTTGATGAAACTATGTGTTACCCAGGGTTAGCTGGGTAACACATAGTTCCAACCTCAAAAAAATCATTAAAACCTAAATATATTTTGTTTTTTCAAAAAATGTACAAATTTATAAATGATAAGTCATTTTAGCTTCTATAAATCCTTATTATTAACTATTACTTTACTATTAATTAAAATTTTTTATACTGTAAATATTTTTTATACTGTAAAAACTTGTATAAACTGTATTTGTATACAAATGGTATTTACAAATGGATTTACAATGAATATAAGTTTTAGTTTGAAGTTAGTAATTTATTGTGGTGTTAGGTGACTTATCAAGCTATATCTCAAGAAAAATGTATCAAAACACTATAAAAGTTGCTTCACATCAAGTTTAGGTACATATTGTTCTAATAAAACCACAATTTAGGGTATTGCTTGTCTGTATCTAATTATTTGGTTATTAAAAATGACATTTTTGATAATTTTCGATCAAAAATTAAAGTTTTTTTTGCTAACTTTAGGATCTATTCTTTAAAGTTATAAAATAAAAAATATAGCTTAAATTATAAAACAAGTTACACTCAAAAAGACCTGTAAATAAAGTGAAAAACTTTTTTACTATTAGAAAGACTGCTAAAACTTATAACATTCCATTAGAAACAGTAAAAAAGTAAAACTATGGAATTAAGTTCTAAAAAAGCATGGTGGAAAAACCATGAAAAAAAAAGCTTTATTTAAACATTTACTTAAATGAATAACTGGAGGAACGAAGCAGAGGTAATAAATCATCTTTTAGGAAAAAATAAAAACCCTGGTGGTAAAGACATTGTAATGGTTCTAAACAAATTCATTTTAAATATCATTAAGAACAATCTAGACTTAGACACAAATCCACTTGCAAAAAAAATCTATAAAAAAAAATCTATCTATAATCTATATAAAATTTAAGAAATAAAAACATACAGCATTCATAGTCATCTTAAATTAGCTATTCCTTCTCACCCTGTTTTAAAAATACCAATATGTTCAGATCAAAAAAGTTTTTACTGCATAGTGCTGATCTGGTCTAGGTTTTTACTGCATAGTGCTGATCTGGTCTAGGAGTTTTCCAATAAGCTGGCTAGTTAAATGTTCTATTAAAAAAAGTTGCAAGTTAACAGTTTTCTTTTATAATGCAAAATTGTTACCCTATTGATAGTAGTCTACAAGGTTCAAGTCTATCTGTGCCTCTGAACTAAAATCAATTTGTTTCTCTGCGCAGCCCCTCCCCCCCCTTTTTTTTTTTTTTTTTCTTATTTAATTTAGCATTTATTTAGCATTCTAAAAAGTATAAAACAAACTTTTTGTCTTAGGTTTTTATAAATGGTCATCCATAAAGTACGCCATACTAGTTTTAAAAAGTACGCCATACTTAGGTTAAAGTAAATATAATTTGTCTTAATAAACAAAATTTCTCTCACTTTATTTTATTTCAAAATAATTTGAATAAAAAATTGAATGAAATCATCAACTTAAAAACCATTTGAATGAAAAAGTTAATTATACTTAAATTTTTAATAGTACACTAGATCAAGAAGCAATTAATTAGAAAAAAAAGGTATCTAATAAGATTTTTTTGAGTTTCCTTGTTTGTTATTTTGATTTGATTTTACTTGTTTGGTCTATAGAGAGAGCATTTTTTGCATTAAGTTTTATGAAGATTTTATGTTTTCATCAAATCTAATTTTAAAATAAGAATAATGCATTTACTTTGTTTTATTTTTTAGTTAATGTTATAAACTGTATAAAACACCAAAATAATGTTGCAAAACTCCAAAATAATGTTGCAAAACACCAAAATAATGTTTCAAAACACCAATAAAATGTTGCAAAACACCAATCAAATGTTGCAAAACGATTTTGTTACATTTATCTGATTAAATGATTAACAATTTTAATACTACGATTAGGAATGAAACAGTTAGTAAAACAAATTAAGATATTATATAGTTTAAGTATATTAGTTTAAAAAAATAATGAGGAGAATTCTGGAGAATTTTGCAGGAAAGTTGTCCAGACCACAAGCGTTCAAGTGAAAATTTTTGCAATGGATTTGGGTAGTGATTTTTCCTCAGAACCTAATTTCTGAGAAAAAAAAAAAGTTGTTAAATCACTTAATTAGGAGAAAATAATTTTAGGAAAACAACGGCCCTTAGCATTAGACGATTACCTTATAGTAACTTTTTTAGGCAATCAGCTATGCAGTTGCTTCAGTCTTACTAATCAACTCAAAGTCATAACAAAAAGCTCCTTATATGGTTTTATCAGTTCATACCAAAAACACTAACAGGGACACCTTTCATGCTTAATGTGACTGTTATTATATTGATATTTTACAGCTGTTGATTGGATCTCGCTAACAGTAGGATGATCATGATAATTTTAATCCTAACCTGACCTTGACATATGCATGTATATATATATATATATATATATATATATATATCGCTGACTGAAAATATATGTATTGTTTAGGAGTTTTTCAATTGTTCAATATATCAAAAAAATCCATTACAGTCAAAGATTTTAAAGAGCTTGCTGAATCAACAAAGTGAGTTTTTTTTTTTTTTTATTTGTCTTTGGGTTATTTTTTAGATTCTTAAAGTCTACTTTTTTTTGTGCTAGTTTTTATGCTTTATGCTTTTAATTAAAACATACAATTTATAAATGTCTGTTCAAATTGTCATTTCACTGTGCCCTACATTTAAATTTTTTTAATCTTTAATTGGTGTGCTTGTTTATGTAAAAATTTTTAAAGGCTGTAATATGCTGTTTTAATTTTTTGCTTAAAAAATTCATTTCTAACAGATATAAAACACCAAATAGTAAACCAGAGGATCTTGAGAGAGATTTTTGGAAAAATTTAACATTTAATCCTCCTATATATGGCGCTGATGTTCCAGGAACCATATATGACAAAGACTGCGAATACTGGAATATAAATAAGCTGGGAACAATACTTGACATTTTGAATGCAAGTAGTAAAATAAAAATTAAGGGTGTGAACACTGCATACCTATACTTTGGAATGTGGAAGACAACTTTTCCTTGGCATACAGAAGATATGGATTTGTACAGCATAAATTATTTGCATTTTGGTGCTCCTAAATCATGGTAAATTTTATTTAACTATTTATTTTAATGTGTATAATGTGTATAGTTACTTTAATGTTTATAGTTAATTTATAATTTAAATACTTACAAAACATACATTTATAATACATTTATTATATATATATATATATATATATATATATATATATATATATATATATATATATATATATATAAATGACTTTGGTTGATATTAACCTGGGCCGGGTTTGATAAAATATAGCTGGGGCTGGGTTTGTGACCGGGACTGCATAAACATTTATACATCCTAAAGTATAATTTTTTTATTCAAAATTCATGTTATATTTTGTAAATATATGCATATATAAACATTATGATCAACATAATCATCATCATCATCATCATTACCATCATCATCATCATCATCATCATCATCATCATCATCATCATCATCATCATCATCATCATCATCATCATCATCATCGTTATCATCATCAGATGAGAGTGGTGCTACCAGGGATGTGGTAGGGATCAAACTCGGAACCTCTCCCTTATGAAGCGAGCACTCTACCACTACACCACTACCAAATACTAAAGTTTATATAAATATGAAAGAATATTGTATGCCAGGATCTAAATAAATAGCAAACATATATGTTTATATCCATAATATATGTATGCATAATGCGCATCTCAGAAGCTTATACTCCTTGTGGACTAAAGGCTTGGAAGCTTTTATTCCTACTCTTCAAGTCAAACCTCATTCTACTCCATATTTTTTTCAGCATCTTGAGCAATTACTTTATTAATCATTTATTTCATCTTTTTTACAAGAACATCTCTCTTAAGAACAAATGTCCTTTTATTATTCTAAGAATGTAAAAAGGTCCCGTCTGATATTAAGCTCTGTTATTCTCAATTGTTTACTAAATCTTGTATCTTAAATCGAATGTTAGATTCTAGAGACTTTTGGTTAGTTTTCAACAATGTCATTAACTAAAGTCTAACATTTAGTTCTATTAGTTCTATAATATTTAATAACATTTAATTTTTAAAAAGTGCTAAATAAGTGGTTCCAAATTTTCAAAACTCTTTAGAAACACTTTGACCTCTCCAACTATTCTATGATTAGTCTTCACTCTGTTATTAATTTCTTTATATAAAGGTTTTGAGATTATTAAATTGTTTCTTACTAACTGCAGTAAAGAAGTTTTTCTTGAAGGCCTACTCTCTTCTTTATTTCAAGTAACTTTAAGGGTACCACAAGGTATCTTGTGGTACTCTTAAATCTTTTCTCCTGTATTGTTTCCTATCTAAAATATCAATCTTCATAAAAATTTATTATCTAAAGTGGCTCTATTTGTTGACAACTCAACTTTATACTCTTCTCTTGACAAAAAATCTTCACTTTTTGATTGAGTAGAACAAGTTGATTTTTAAATTGATCTCTCTTCTGTAACAGCCTAAGGCTTGCTGTGGTTTGTGGACTTAAAATCCACAATTTTTGTTTGACAAAAAAACTAATTTTTTTACTGCAAAAAAAAATTGCAAGAATGTTGGTGAATGTTGATGAATATATATATATATATACTATATTGATGAATAGCAATCCTCTCTCAGACAAAGTCTAAAAGCGCATTGTAAATGTAATGCAGTTGTGGTCTAGTGGTAAAGAGCTCAAGCAAGAGGTACTGAGTTCGATCCACATCACATCTCTGGTAGTACAGTGCTCAACCTAATTCTCTGCACAGCGACCTTGGTTGTTTAGGTTCGTATTTCAGAGTTATATAGTTGAGAGAGGGTTATAACCACAATTAAGTAGCCTCCTCGTCTGTAGTGGCGTTTTCAATAGTGATCCTCAAGGGAATTCCGGGAACGGTAATTCCCGGGAATCTTGTTGGTCGATTCCCGTTCCCATTCCCATTGTTTTTGTTTTTTTTATAAATTCCCGGGAAGTTTTTTTAAATACAAATATGTAGACTATCATTTTTTAAAGGTATATTTAAAGTTTATAGTTGTAATTGCAGGTATAATTAAAGTTTAAAAATTTTTTTATACCTGGAAATACACTTTACAGGTGTTTAAAAAGTTTTAATCTTTAAATATACCCGCAATTGTATGTATTAAAATGAATCTTCATAAATTTTACTCTAAAGTCTACCTGTAGCTGGTGGTGCAATTATTGCAATATAATAATAAAAACAATAAAAATAAATTTTTCTACAAACAACGTTTTTCTAGCGTCCTAAAAAGTAAAAAATAATTTTTCTTTGAGCTTGTCAGAATGTCTGGTTATATTCCACTTATCGCAGATTCTGATGACAGATTTTATAACAAATTTGATACACGTATTACGAAAAATGTTGGGCACAGTGTAGATATATTGCGCTGATGTATGATTAACGAAACCATTAATGTTGGTCAATCACAACTCTTATATCTTATGACACATTATATATGAGTCTAGCGAAGTTGGCAATTCAATTCTTGTCAAAGAAATCAGTAAATCTTATCGATTGCAACACATCTATTAAGTTTCTCTTGGACAATTTAGAAATGCATGATCATCAGCTCTCGCAGGACATCTTCTTGGCTATCAAAGAGAAAATCAACAAACGCAGACATGATGTTCTTCAATCACTCATCTTTTACTTGCTTGACATCAACAGCATCAATGGGCCAAATCACTTTGCTACATCGACTGTTGCAGCTATGAGCAAACTTGCAGTGAAACTGATGGAAAGACTCTTCAGTACTGAAAATGATGATTGTGTGGAACAACCTGAACAGCAGGAAGAACCATCAGCATCAACATTACAGCAGGTTCAATGAAGTTTAGCTGAGCAACTGACACTTGACTTGAAAGCTTCAAGAGAGGTCACCAATAAGCAGGCAGCCAAAGTTATTGACTACAAAAAGGAGATGCATATGTATGCAAAGACAAAAGTACGCTCACCAACTCTGGATAGACTTTTCGAGGGACTGAATACAATACAAGCAACATCAGTAGCTGCAGAACGTCGTTTTTTGGAAGCAAATATTCTTGTGAGCAAAGTTCGCAACCGTCTTTGTGATGAGAACATCGATGCTATTTCTTTTCTTAAATGTTATTTCTGAAATAAATTAATAAAGTAGATTTAAACATAAATTTTGAGTTCTTTGTATTGTTTTTTGTATTTTTTGATTAAAAATTTTCAGGTTTTAGAAAGACCAAAAAATATTGAAAAGCTCATTCCCGGTAATGATAATTCCCGGGAATGAGCTTTTTCATTCCCGATATTGCCGAAATTCAAATTCCCGGGAATTTGAGGATCACTAGATTTCAGCCTTGGGGAATTAACATAAAAAAAATAAAAAATAATAAACTAGACTTTATCTGCCAAGCATGTAAGGTTGCATTTCTTTCTTTTTTCTACAAATACAATCATGCTCAAACAAGCTATTATCTCTATTACGATAAACCAAAACTCATTCTTGCTTGTTTCTTATTCAACAAGTTGCATCCTTTTACTGTATCTGTTCCTTTTTTATAATCCAGATTTTTTCCCTGCTCATCAAAAAAACTTTATAACTATTAGCCATCTTTATGTTTTTCTTTTATATACAACCTACAACTTTATAAGTCTTCAATTAACCAGTTAAATTGATAATTTCTGTTCCAGATCGGGTTTCTCAAATTTTTAGAGCTAAAGGATCCAACATTTTTTCATATAAAATCAAAATCAAAATTTTTTTTTTATCTAAATTTAGTACTATGTGCTATAATTTTGGCCAGCTTATTTTTCTGTATTATTCCTTAGTGAACTTTAAAACATGTTAACTTAAAATGTATTTTCAATTTCATTCATTTTTGTAAAATGTGAAATGTTTTTCTTCAGATAAAAAAATGTTTATAACTTTTCATTCAACTGTCCATTAAATTTTTATTTTACATTTGTACTATAATTTTGACCAGTACCTTGTATATACTATATACACTATAATATATATATATATATATATATATATATATATATATATATATATATATATATATATATATATATATATATATATATATATACACACACACTATAGTGTATATAGATCAGCAATTGCTTACTCATTTTGCTTTATAGCATACAGCTTTTTTAAGAAAAAAGAAAAAAAGCATAGAGTTTTTTTAATATTTAAATTTACTGAACTTAAATATTAAAGCTTAAACTTATAAATATAAACTCTTCAAACCAAAGTTGTTAAATATTGATGTATCATGTCAGGGCCTATTCTAGGAAAAAAATTTGGGCAGCGGTACCCCCTTGTTTCGGCGGACTTTAGCGGAAAATCTGCATTATTTTTGCGAAAAAAACAATATTTGTCATAAAAACCTAACAAAACGTAAAAAAAAAGGAAAGGTAAAACATACAATTTGGGCGGCGCTCAAATATGTTTGACGCTGTCGAAAACTGTCTAGAATAGCCTCTGACTGTATGCAGATACATTTTAACATTAACATAAGTATTGATGTCAAAAGATTGGTTGGTCTAGTGCAAATTATTGCTATTATACTATAAAGCATTGTTGTTTCATTATACTATATATTGTATTATAATATAATAAATTAACGATGAAGCTTTATTAATAACTGCACATGATTTTTCCATGTACTACACTCTAATCCTTGCTGAGGCTGGAAGGGCTCATAATAAAAAAAAAAATTTGAAAGTTTTAAAACAATGCTTTTTATATTAGACTGATTTCATTTTTAATTAAAATTTAGTATATATAAAATATTAATTCTCTTTCAAGTTTTAATGCTTATAACACTATAAGTATTTGTACATATAGTATTTATACTCAACTATTAAGGATTAAGTTCTATTAAGTAAGATATTACAATAGAGTACTCCTATTAAGTATTATCTCTTAACCATACAACAAGTTACAGTAACCATTCAACAAGTTACAGTAACCATACAACAAGTTACAGTAACCATACAACAAGTTACAGTAACTTTACAGTAAGTACAAGTAAGCCTAAATTAGTTTCAATAACAAGTTATGCAAGTATGTTGTAATTTGTTTTTATGTTAACACTTTATTACTTTGATTGCAGTATTTTTTTTGTTAATTATATTTATATATATTGTTAATTATATTAAATAATATCTGGTTTAAAAAATGTTTTAAAAAAAATAAATAATTGTATGTAAATATAAATGTAAATGTAAAAATATTGCTTCATTTGTTTTACTGTTGGGTTTATTAGGCTTAGACTTTTCAAAGCACTTTATTTTGAAAACTATTAAACTTTTTTGGATGTTGACAAAGTATTAGATTTTAAATAAATCTGTATATTATATTATATTAACATATATAATGTTAACAAGCCATGGCAGAAATAAACAAGTGTGCCATCTGAGAAAAGCTCATGTAAAATAGACATGTCGAGCCAAGTAAGTTTGCCTAGGAAACTTTTTGCATGAGCTGCCTGTTTTCACATGAGCTATTAGTTATATAAACTGTTTTTTTTTTATTGTCATTGACATTTGATGTAATAATAATTTTATTTAATACTTTTTAAAGCGCAATTTATGTGGTTAAAATAAACAAAATAATTTTATAATAAAATTTATTTAATGATAAAAATTATATAATTAAAACATACAAATAAAGCATAAATATATTTATAAAATAGAAAACATTTAAAAAGGAAAATAATACATTTACTTTGATATATTTTTATTGCAAACAGTTTATAGATTTTCAAAAAAGTTTTATTCAAAAGCAATTTGCCTAATTATAATTATAATTAGGTGAATTATTACCTTAATTATAATTAAATTAATTATACTTGATATTAAAACTAATTTAATTATAGATATTATAACTATTTTATTATTTAATTATTGATATTATAACTATTTTAATTATATTATCAATTACATATAATATCAATTATAGTATCAATTACATATAATATCAATTAAATTTAATTTAGTTCAATTAATATAACCATTAATTTAATTATAATATCAAACTCATTCATTCAAAATTTAATTACAACAACTTTCTCTCTCTCTCTTATTCTAAATTTCTACGCTAAGAGCAAATGATACAATAATATGCAATAATAATAGTTCTTTTAAATGCTTTTTTTTGATGCAGCATTAATAGTTCTTATAACTTTGATCATAACTGATTAGAATATAAATAATAGAATAAAGAAACGTTTTTATAATTTATATTTATCAAATATAAAAATATATTTTTTGACTGCTTGTTTGTCACCCACAGTTTAAAAAAAACTCGTTAAAATAAATTTAATTTATCAAAAAAGTTCCTTAATTTTTTACTTTTGAGTGAATCAAAAATAGCTTCTTTAAACCAGAGGGGAATGTGAGCATGAGCAAGAGTTTAAGCTCATTCCTGCCATGGCTTTTATTAATCTATATTTTTAATAAAATAAAAGGTTACATAATTTTTATTTTATTAAAAAAAAGAAATTGTAACTTAATACTGTATTGAAAAAAAAAACTTAAAAATAAATTAGAATTAAGCAAAGTTTCAATTAAATCAATTTGTAATTGTAAATTTTGTAAATATTATTTTTAAAGGTATGCCATTCCTCCAGAGCATGGAAAAAGGTTAGAAACCCTTGCTAAAGGTATGAACAATAAATAAAAACTAAGCTTTATTTTTTTAATGGCTTTTACAGTATAAACAAATTTTTGCTTTTAAAATATACTTGCATGTATACTTTAAATATACAAAATCAGACTATGTCAATTTTTGTTGTTTAATAAAGTATGAGAACACATAGTGTAGAGCTGTTGTCTAGAATATTGAATTTTAATACCAGAAAAAGTCATGACTTCCATTCAGGAAAAATGGATGTAGTTTAAATGTTGCAACAGCTTATAATATTTTTGAGACATTAAGTTAGTAATTAATTAGTAGATATAATTATAATTAGTGTCTGAAATAATTTTATTTAGTTAAATTGACATAGATATTTCAATGTTTTTAGCACATTTTATAAATGCAGTGATTTCTTTGGCTTTATTTAATTAATATTGCTGCTTATAAAGCTACATTTTGAACTTTCAAATATTAGCTACTCTTTTTTCTTCAAAATCAGTGAAATTTTAAAACACTATAACTTTGGTCACTTATGGATTATGTGCAATGCGTCACTAAATGATAAAAAGCAGCAACAGGAATGTTGTGAAATGTTTTTTTGTGAAAATTGTGACTTTAGTGTATGTGAACCAATTAAAAAAAAAAATTAATGTGCACAAAGCTGGTACTTTGACTCATTACAAAACATAGTTGACTTATTAGCTTGTTGCCAAATTGTCTTAACTTTGACCATCCGTGTAAGTTGCCATAAATACTTACCAACATCATTTATGTTAAATGCTTACCAACATAGTTTATATTAAGGGCTTACCAACATAATTTATAATGAAGGTTTACCAACATAAATTAACTAACTGTAAACTGTAGTTTTTAAATAAAGTCCTATTCGAGTGTTTTCAATCATTTTTAAGATTTTTTTTCTGGCAGCGCATCTGAATCTAGTGAGATTCCTATTATGTTTTTTCAATAGTTTTATAAGATTTTTTTCTGGCAGGACATCTGACTCTAATGATTTTCTTATTAAGTGTTTTCAATAGTTTTATATAATTTTTTCTGGCAGTGCATCTGATTGTAATTATTTTTTTATTGATTGTTTTCAATCATTTTATAGGATTTTTTTCTGGCAGTGCATCTGACTGCAGTGAGTTTCTTCGTCATAAAATGGCTATTATTTCACCTCATGTTCTTCGAAAGTTTTCAATTCCTGTCAATAAGGTGAAATATTTTTTAAATGTTAATGTTTTTTATTCTGGTCAAAAGCACAAATATCATTTTTTTCTCATTTTATATTTGAATTATATTAGTATTGTTGTATTTATATTAGTATTGTTGTATTTAAAATTTATTAGTATTGTTGTATTTAAATTATATTAGTATTATTATATTTAAATTATATTAGTATTGTTGTATTTAAATTATATTAGTATTGTTGTATTTAAATTAGATCCTTCAAAATGAAGGCGAGTTTATTATTACATTTCCATGTGGTTACCATGCAGGATACAATCAGGGTTTTAACTGTGCTGAATCAACAAACTTTGCATCTGAAAGGTGGATTGACATCGGAAAGAAAGCATTGTATGTAAGTTAAAATTTAGATATCAAAAGTTAAATTATCTAAGTAAAAACCATTTAGTAACCCTGAAGTTACACAAAGGCTATTAGGAGAAATTTTTAACAAATAAGTTCATTCTTTAGAATAATTGGCTTGGTCATCTTTGGAATATATTAGTTTTATAAGTATTTATACAATCTATTCATAATTGAATAAATAAAAGTAAAAAAACTTATTCCAAAGACTACTATTATTATAAAGAATAAACTTATCTGTTAAAAATTTCTTTTAATAGTTTTTATGTGTAACTTCAGGGCTACTAAACAGTTTTTATAAATCCTGTTTATATATTTTTTATTAAGCACTCTTATATGACAAGAGTTTTTTTTATTCTATTTGAAATAAGTTTTTTTATTTTAATTTATTCAAATAAGAATAGATTAAATAAATACTTATAAAACTATTTTATTTAAAAAAGAAAAAGAAAAAAAAAGTTAAATTGTTAATAATAATAGTAATTAATTAATATTTATTTAAAGGGATCTCAAACTCCCAATACATGTTGTGTTCATGTTAAAGATAATGTTAAAAAAAAAAGTTTGAACCAAGTTTTTTTGATTAAAAATAAATAATGAATGCATACCAAGGAAAGCTAATGTTGTTGTTTTAGCCGAAGCTTGCCTTCTCCATTTTTTTCAATAACTCGGAGACTTTAAGTTATACGTTGCAATCTACAGACAGGATTTCTTTGAAGCGCGTTCATAAAAGTTTTAGTATTTGACGTCATGGTAGACTTTAGACCAACGAAACCCTGGAAAATTTTTTTTTTTTAAATTCATAAATTTTTTCATTACTTGTTTAGTTTTTTTGTTTCTACTTTTTACATTTAAAAAGATATTAAAAACCTTGAATATTTTATGCTGGTTCGTTGCTATAAATTGTTATCACGTTATATTTAATGTTATTAAATGATGAATATTTATTGTCTCAATCAAGATTCTGATAAAAAATTGTTTTATATTAATTAGCCGTATAAAATTAGTAGCAGCATTTTTAGGTTAGACAACATATTGTCTGAATTTGCTTTGAATGAAGTTCGGTTAGTCAAACGAAAAAACTTAGTTTGAATAGTCTTGTCGCAATATATTTAAACAAATGATATTAATGACATGAGTACTAAAGCCTTTTTATAACAAATGTAGGTAAAAAATAAATAATTAAATAAAAAGCTCAACATTTTAAAGTTTTTTTTAAAATTATATTGTAACTGTAAACATTAAAATATTAAAATTTGAACTAAATTTACTTATTACTTAAAACTACTAAGCAATAAATAAAAATCCTGTATAATTATGCGATATTGTGTTGTTTATTTGATTATTGTTGTTGTTTATGTTGATTATTTTCATCAATATCAAAATAGTCCCAGATTAGACTGTTAGTTGCCTTGCTCACTGTTGATTTATTTCTAATTTAATTTTATCTTTAAGTTTAGTTCTATGTTATGAAAGAAAAGTTTTTATTTCATCGCGCGCTGTTTTTATAAAAAACAGTAGAACAAAAGAGAAAGAAAAGTTTCACGTAATTAAACTTTAAATGGGAGTTAGAAGAGAAAATTGCTTGAAAACTTGTATTTGTCAATTTTGTTAGTTTTTTAATTTTCTAATTTTTCATGAGACAAATCACAAATACCACACATAAATTGGGAAATATTGAATAAAATATGTTTTTCAACGAGCGTTACGACATTTTGACAATTTAAATTACCATCTACTTTGAATTGTCATTAATTAATGTGTTAATTATAGCGTTAATTAATAATAGTTTGTCTGTATTTTTGTTAAATGTTATTGTATTAAACGAGCAAAAAATATATGTACTTCATGTTTTTTATTAACGCTATAATTAACACATTAATTAATGGCAATTCAAGGAAGATGGTAGTTTAAATTGTCAAAATTTTGTAATGCGCATTAAAAAACATACTATATTTAATATTGTAAATACAAGTTGTAATGCAAAACCAGAATCTCACATATCCTTTAACAAATTTTCATATCTGATACTACAACTGTATTGTTTAGTGTATTCTTGTAATCTATCAACTGTATTGTTTAGTGTATTCTTGTAAATTTTTTTTCATAACTTTTACAGATTCTAATTGGTATGAAGTTGCCGACATTTTGAAAGTTTCGTTATCAAAAATCAAATGCAAATTTTAACGATATTTTCTTTTTATCCATATCCATTTTTGAAAATTTAGCAATTTAAATTAAATCAGTGTAATCAAAAAAATTTTATAATAAAAAAATTTAACATATATCAAATCAAATATATTTAATCAAATATCTTTAATTAATAATGTCAATTAATGAAAGTAATTGTTAATACTTTTTTTTGACAAGAAAAAAAAATATCATAGTGTAAAAATGACCAGAGAAGTTAGAAAATATTTCCTATTGTTTAAATGAAAATAAGTAAGATTCACAATACATAATACTGCACTCTCTTGCACAAAAACGAAGGACAGTATAACATAACGTTCTATAAAAACGAGGGATATTATTACATAACTCTCTATATAATGTAAAACACTCATATAAAAATCATAAAATTCGTAAGTAAAGCTTTAATTTGTTTTAATTTAAAAATAAAAGAATTATAAGTAAGATATATAAATCTGAAAATTATTAAGACATCTGTAAAAAAAAAGTTGCTCCTATGAAATAAAAATCTTTTATTAATTTTGATTTTTACAAAAATTTGTTGTAAAAGTTGTTTTGCTGTATGTTAAAAATATACTACATCAAACTTTTTGAATTAAAGTAGAAAAATGGCAGATTTGTTTAATTACACTTTTGATTTGTTAAAATTCTACCGTGACGTCAAATGCTAAAACTTTTATGAATTAAACACGCTTCAAAGGAATTGCCGAAGTCTGTAGATAGCGACGTATAGTTTAAAGATTTTGAGTTAGTGAAAAAAATAGAGGAGGCGAGCTTTGGCTAAAACAACAATATTTTTCTCGGTACGCATTCATTATTTATTTTTAATCAAAAAACTTGGTTCAAACCTTTTTAAAATTATCTTTAATATGAACACAACATGTGTTGGGAGTTTGAGATCTCTTTAACAATAGTTTAACAATTGAAAATGGTATAATAGTAGTGCTTTTGTTATGCTAACGTTTTATTTATTTATACATACAAAAAATCGAAAAGGAAAATATATATTTTTTAAATCAAAAAGCATTCTTACATTCTTATTTGTAAAAAATAAAAGCATTTTAAAATGTTTTATTCTTTATGATTAGTTACTAAGTTTATAAACAATCATTATGTAACACATAATGATTGTTTATAAACATAGTAATTGGGATCATTATATATATATATATATATATATATATATATATATATATATATATATATATATATATATATATATATATATATATATATATATATATTTATATATATATATATATATATATATATATATATATATATATATATATATATATAAGATTTCTAATGATCCCAATTACTATGTTTATAAACAATCATTATGTGTTACATAATGATTGTTTATAAACTTAGTAACTAATCATAAATAATAAAACATTTTAAAATGCTTTTATTTTTTATTTAGCACTTTCAACAAAAACATCATAATATATTTTTATGGTGTTTATGTGTAAAAATATGTCAACCTGGTACTCAAATGAAGAAAAGTTATATAAAAATTTCAAAAATAATATTCATTTTGGAAAAGTTGTTATTTTTCATTTTATTACTTAAAAAATTACGTTTTGTAACAAAAAAAGAAAAAAAATGCATTTTTTATAATAATTTTAATAAGTTAAAATTTTTAAAAATAAATATAATTTTTGAAGTTTTTATATAATTTCGCTTCAATTGAATACCAGGTTGACATATTTTTGAAAAACTTTTTTTTTGAAAATATTAGGGACCCATTAAATATTCAAGGGTCAATTTTTTTTTATTCAAAAAAATGTAAACCTAGTGTTTTTTTGTTTATGTGTGTGTGTGTGTATATAATATATATATATATATATATATATATATATATATATATATATATATATATATATATATATATATATATATATATATAAATTTATATATATATATATATGTTAGGGTGCATCAAACGCCCCATACTTTCAAAAATTGATCTGTCCCTATTCTTAAAACTTTCTATTGGTACTCATAAGACACTCTGTTAAATTTTTTCAAAATTGAATGAGATTTAGGGGGGCCACCTAAAATCTGAAACTTGCGACGAGACCCTAAACAGAAGAAAAAAAAGTTTTTCAAATGTATGTCATGTTGGGACTCAAAAGAAGCAAAATTTTATAAAAAAAAATTTCAAAAACAATAAAAATTTTACATAATATTTATTATTATAAGTTTTATTGCATAAAAATTATTTTTTAGCAAAAAATTAAAAAAAGCCATTTTTTCATGGTTTTTAGCCGAAATTTTCAAGGTATTTTTAACAAAAAATCATAACTATTTTTGAAATTTTTATAAAGTTTCGCTTCTTTTGAGACCCAACATGACTTACATTTGAAAAACTTTTTTTTCTTCTGGTTAGGGTCTCGTTGCAAGTTTCAGACTTAATGTGGCCCCCCTAAATCTCATTCAATTTTGAAAAAATTTTTGAGAAAAAAAAAAGAGTTTCTCGTGAGAACCAACAGATGGATTTAAGAATAGGGACAGATCAAATTTTGAAAGTATGGGGCGTTTAATGCACCTTAATATATGTATATATATGTGTGTATATATATGTATATTTATGTATATTTATGTATATATATATATATATGTATGTATATATATATATATATATATATATATATATATATATATATATATATACATATATATATATATATATATATATATATATATATATATATATATATATATATATATATATATATATATATATATATATATATATATATGTATATATATATATATGTATATATATATATATATATATATATATATATATAAATATATATATATATATGTATATATATAAATATATATATATATATATATATATATATATATATATTTGTATACATATGTATATATATGTGTATATATGTATATATTTACACACATTTATATATATATATATATATATATATATATATATATATATATATATATATATATATATATATATATATATATATATATATATATATATATATATATATATATATATTGACAAAGGATCTATTCCTAACAAGGCTCTCCCAAGAGATTTCAAAGGGGAGGGGAATGACATATCTGTGTTTTGCCAACCAAGATCTTAAAAGATAATTATCGTTGAGGGATTAGACATCCCCATATGCCCCCTCTTGGGATGACCCTGAATTTTGATAGTAGATTCACAGGTGTTCTTATTTAAGTTTAATCATTTTTATGGTTAAGTTATCAAATTTAATCATTTTTATGGTTAAGTTGTCAAAGTAAGATAGCTGAATTAAATAAAGGTTTCAGCAAAGTAAAGCAAATGATGTCAATTATTTACAGCTAATGTTATGTGATATTACTGCTTCTGCCCAACATAATAATGGCAGATTAAAATAATAAACAAAAAAATTGGCTTCACTTTCAGTTAATAAAAAAATATGGAGTTAAATATCTAGTTATTTATCATATGTCATTGAGTTTAGCGCATGTGTCTGATAAAATCTAAAGGAGTGCGATCGAAGACCATTCCTGACCACTCATAAATATTTTGTTTTTACAACTTGACCACAACTTTTTTTTTTTGTCAACTCTAGGCAAAAATTGTTTGCAATAAACCCATTTTATTTAAATTATCAAATATTTTTCCTAATTTTATTTATATAAATTTGTTTTTTTTTTATAAATCTTTTTAAACTTTTTCTATGATTGATTTTATAAATAATTTTTATAGTAAAAAACTTTAGCGCGAAAAACAAAGGTTAATAACTCAAAATTTAATAGTGTAATAAAAAGGTACTTTTTTCTATCAGCAATAAAATAACTATTACGTTAAAATTTTTATTAAATAAATTCTAAAAGGGGTTTTAAAAACTAAAATATTCACTTGAAATTCATAAAAGCCATCAGACAAAAAATAAAATAAGTAGTAAAATATAAATTAATAATTAATTGTAATGTTTTAATATCAATGATATAAACTCCTTAATTCAAAAAAATTTAATGCTCAGATGGGCATTTCCATTTCTGTGCGTGATTTTTTATTTTTCTTTGTTTTAGCAATTAAAAGCTGGGACTTTATGCAATATGCATACTATTTTGATTTTCTTAAAGAACAATTATAACAAAAATATTTTTATCATATTTTAGACTATCTGAATAAATTAAATATACACATTTTTACAATTTTATTTTTTTGAGTAATAATATTGCTACATTTTGTAAAATATACAATAATTTTCAAAACGCCATACTCTAGCTATAAATAATTGATGACTCCCATTTCTCATCAAAAATATATTAAATATGAGTCATAGAAGTATAATATTTTACTTGAAATACTCACAAGCAATTTATTTTCGTAAAAATAACTAAATGAAATTGACAAATTCGCAACATCGGTGCATGATCATTCATATACTGCATTTAAACGGTTGCTGTGACTCTATGATTCATAGTGCAATCCTGTAACTTTCTGGAATTCTTTACTAATGTTTAAAATATTAAAAAAAAAAAAGTATACCAGTGAAACTTATATTTTTTAAGGAATTAAAGTTTATTTATCTAGTAACTAAAATAGAAGTTTTTCTGTTCCGTGCGTGATTCCATTTCAAATTTTATTTATTCTTTGTTAACATTACTAATGCTTACTATTTTTGGTTTACAAAATATTTATATTGATTAGAATTAAATGAGAGTAAATTGAAGATCGCTAGTTTTATTATTATGAAAATAAAAGTAAAAACAAATACGAGTTTCCGTGCGTAATTTTTTGGAAATGCCCAGATGTTTTTTAAAAATGAATAGCTCAGAAAGATGACATATTTTATTAAAATATTTAGTTGTTCAACTTCATTTTCTGTTTTTTGTGTAAAAAATTAAAAATTCAAAAAGTAAAGTTTATATACTACACTGAATTTACTAATAATTTTGGATCAACTAAAATGATAGTAAAATAAATGAACACACAAAATATGGGTCCGACAAAATGACTGGTAGATGTCGTTTTTTACCGGGTAAGTGGCGGACAATGTCTGGCAACTATTTCGAGCTCTGATATATATATATATATATATATATTTATATATATATATATATATATATATATATATATATATATATATATATATATATATTTATATATATATATATATATATATATTTATGTATGTATGTATGTATAAAATTAAGGATTTGTTATTTTATTTAGTGCAAATGTATAAATGATTCAGTAAAAATAAACATGGATATTTTCATAAAGCATTATCAGGTAATCTTCTTTAAGTTTTTTTATCAATTGTTAAATCATATAGTATTTGTTAGTTTAACACATATTACATTATTATTAAGACAGTAAAACATAAAAGTTTAACAAAATCCTTTAGGATTAATTATGAAACAAATACACACTTACTTGTGTGTACATGTGCTTGTGTGTGCATGCTTGTATGTGCGTGCATGTGTGTTTGTCCTATTTATAAGTATATGTAATATATATATATATATATATATATATATATATATATATTTAATTATTTATATTAGTCTATATATATATATATTATAGAATATTTTTTTTTAGCAAATTGATTTGCAACTAATTTAGTTTTTATTTTGTTCAAAATATTTATATACAAAAAAATCTTATTTAACACTACTGATATATAGGAGTTGATTGTTTATTTAATCTTCGGGTTTGTAGTTTCTCAATAGAAACATTTATTTTAGAAAATTTAAAATTTAACTTGATAAAATACTTAATATTCAGCAAAATGAGTAAAATAAAACAATGTGAGCGGTGTTTACTAGTAACTAGGTATAAAAAATGTATCCTATTAAAGGTTTTTGTATTATTTCATTTTTACTAATCGATATATATATATATATATATATATATATATATATATATATATATATATATATATATATATATATATATATAATATTCTAATATTCTACGTGAGTATGTATGTGTGTTTAGGCGTTAGAGTAGTGAATTATCACAATATAAAATATAATATTATTACTTAGGAGTAATTTACACTTTCTTTTCTTTCTATTTTCCACATGTAAAATTTATAACTTTAAAACAAATTCTTTTTTAATACTATCAAATACTTACATAAATAATATATATTATATTTATGTTGTTATTTATTCATGGCTTTTTTTTCATGTCTTCTTTGACATTTTTATATAATATTTGTAACAGTTTTTTGTATTATATTTTATTTCTAATGACAATCTGCACAGATCGAAATATTACGAAGAAAAAATTGAGTTTGTACGCAGCTGTTGTTTTATGCTTTATATTTTAAATATATAAAATATATAAATAAATGTAATTACAAATAAAGCAGAGAGAATGCTACTTTTTTTTTATTGGTTTTTTGTTAGCACAATAAAAGAAAATCTTTATATTTGTCTTATTAAATTAAACAAGGGAAGAAAATATTTATATTTGGCTTGTTATACCAAATAACAGAAAGATTTTTTTTTTGCTAGCCTAATCAATGGAAAGAAATTTTGAAGCAGCAAAAGACTTTTAATAACAATGGTAAAGAAAATACAAAATTCATTCTTAAAAAAGTTATAACTGACAAAGGTAGCTTTTTTAAGAACTTTTCTCTTGTTTTTTACCTTCTAGTATGTCACTGTTTGAGCTTTAACGTAGTAGCAATATAGCAGGATTTTTTACCATTTTTAAATGTTCATTTGTGCCCTATGCCATACCCAATAAAATATTTTTTACCTGCAAAGCTCTTCATTGATTTGAATTTTTTTTTATTAATTACTGCTAATTTATTATTTATTTTTTAAATGTGTTTTTTTATTACTTCATATTGCATTATTTTATTGTTTGATGTAATTATTACACTCGACCACAATAGCTTTTCTATCTCTGATTTTGATAGATTTTAGGATGTTTTAGGATAAGAAAAATATTTAAATAATTTTAGCCTATATAGATATTTTGTTAAGGGACAAGCAAGTCAAATACTTTTTCGTATACATAAAACAAAATTTGTGTTAAGATGAAAAAAAAATTATGATAATTATTATTATTATTTTTTTTGTAAATATCTTCACTTCAAACAAGGCTGCAACCAACCACTATTAGAGTTGGAAGTAACTGGATGCGAAGGATAAAGTTTATAAAGCAAGATAATGATTAACAGACAGCTTAAAAGATTATATGAATCAATGAAAAAATTATATGAATCAGGAAAATAAGATGAAGGTTTGAGGAAAAAAACTAGACGTTAAAGAATTTTTGGAGCACTTCAGAACAGTCATAGTAATGAATGTAACACGAGAATTAATATTAATAATTGGCACAAGAGACACTAGCTTATACTATACTGTTTATAGAAAAGAGAAAGAAAAGCAACATTTTTTTTCAACTTTTTTGCAAATTTGGAGGTTGGCTACAAGAACCGTAAGAAGAAAACTTATGGAGAAGACCAGCATGCCAAACTTTATCAAAGGCTTTCTTTTCTGGATAATTATTGTAGTGGTAGATATGAAAGTAATGGTTATAATTGGAAATTGCTGCAACACAATTTGATAAAAACCATGGTGAAAAATAAGGCTTGACTTGGAATCGTCTAGAGAGAATAAAAGATTCCATGCCAGCCTTAATCCAAAAAGTTACATAAGAGCCTTCTTATCACGAAGAAAATCTCAGAGTTGCAGTCAGCTTTAAGGTAGTTATATAAGGTATGATGATAAGGGGACTCTAATGATGAAGAAGAATGAGGTAATAGTTTTAGAGAGTTTTAAGAGCCTTCTCATCACGAAGAAAATCTCAGAGTTGCAGTCAGCTTTAAGGTAGTTATATAAGGTATGATGATAAGGGGACTCTAATGATGAAGAAGAATGAGGTAATAGTTTTAGAGAGTTTTTAGAGAGTGATCATAAGCGCTTATTGGTGAATGTGGAAAAATTAAGCACTGACTAGGATTAGAAACTTGACATGAGTCGAGTAGAGAAGGTGAATGATTTGGATTGTCTAGAAAACCATGGACCTTGGATGAACCATGGATTGTCTAGAAAAAATATGGACCTCAATACCTGTAGAGCCACTGAGACTAGAACCATTTGATGTGATGAGCATTTGATGTGATGAGCATTTGATGTGATGAGCATTTGATATAATGAGCATTTGATATGATGAGCATTTGATGTGATGAGCATTAAAGTCACTAACAGAAGAAAGATCAATTTGATCAGAAATAACATCAAAAAGAGTACAGTCTTGAGATAAAAAAAATCTATATAGAAAAAAAAAAAAAAAGGTGATAGAGTAAAGTTTATAGAGTGAAGTATAGGTAAACAAAAGCTTATTAAAGAAGAGTCTGGATTCCACAGAATGATGAATCCACAGATTCAATTCATGAAGTTTTTTTCTAACAGACGAATTCTTATAAATGTAAATGTCCGAGGCAACCATGTGACTATTGGAGTCTTTACAAATTAAAAGAAGATAACCATCAACACTAAGATCACATTATGTTTCAGCTAAATTCAAATTAGTCCATTATTACAGAATGGTAGATTTAGAGAACTTGGCGATGACGATGGTTTTTTGTGTTTTATAGTTTTTAATACTTTAGTCATTTTTGGATTTGTTAAAGAACTTGAATCAAAGCACAGATAGTACTCAATATACTATTTAATAGTCCAAACATTTGCCTCATTACTATTAATAAATCCTAAGCCATAACAAAGGGCTCCAATTGTGATAGTTTTCACCAAAAGTACAAACAGGAACACCATCCATGCGCAACATGTTTCTGTTAGTACCATGTTGCGCATGGGTGACTACCAGTCGGCCAGCACATAAATAATTCAACTTACTATACATTATTAATTTATTTATGAAAAGAAAAAAAAGCCTTGTTATTTTAGTATTCTGCATTTTTTTCTTGTTATCAGATTTTATATTATGTGTATTATATTGAATTGATGATTTCTTTTCGAATACAAACAATTATGATTAAAAAAAAAAAACTTAAATTGAGCAATTTAATCTTGCACTTTTTAATCGTTAAGCTTTTTTTTACTTTTTTTTTTTACTTTTATTTTTTACTTTTTTTTTCGGCTTTGTTCAAAATATCTGCAAAATTTTATTTTTAAAGTAAAGTCCACTAATTATTTTTTCTTTTTTTTTGAAAAAGAAGTTTTTGTTTACTAAAAAAGAAGTAACAATAAACTCTCTTTTACAATCTTTTCATAAAATTTTCTGAAATACATTTTTTAAAATATGCCTAAAAATGTATTTATATTTTAAAATTACATATTTGTTTTGTTTTTAGAAAAGGTTTAAAATAATTGACATGGCTCTGAGGAAATGTTTATTTTTAACCACTACACAAATAATGTTTACACATTAGCATTAATTTTTTTTTCCATTGTTAGGCCTTGCATTGTTATATAGATACTTTTTATTTTGTTTTGTATGTTTTTGTTTGGTGATATATTTGTTGTATATGTTTATTCATTTTAAGTGTTTGTAAAAATATATATTTTTTTCAATTTTATAATGGTAAGTATTGTTTGGTAGCCTGTCTTATTTTTGTTGTATTAATTTTAATATTCTTCTATTAAATTTTTTTCTTGACAACTGTCAAATATGATTTATTTGAAAAATAGTTATCCTCTATTCTAATGTACTTCATTTTTCCCTCAGGCATTTACTTTTCATTTGTGACCATTTAGCAAATTTATATGCCAAATTTTTAAATAATAATAATGGCCCTAGCCCATACGGGTTATTGTTACGGTCATTGAGCACGACTATTTTCAAAACACGATTACTTTCACGATTACTGTTGCCGAATCAGAAGTCAGTTATAAATCCATGCATAGGTGTTAAATCCATCTGAAGTATGACTATGACATGAACAGCACATGAACAGCACAGACTTATGCATTACACCTATACACCCATATGCACATACAGCCTATTACATTGTTTTGCATGTTTTTTGTTTTTTTATAGATAAATTATCTTTGTTTGAACTCATCCTTATTTAGATAATATTTTCTTTTAATAGATAATATGTGGTTGGAATGTATATAGATATGTATGTTGTATATATGTAGTAATCATGTTTTAGGTTGTTTTTTTTAAACTAGGAGCTTTCAACAATCTTATTTGTTGATGTATGTTTTATTGCGTTATTAGTTATGGTCTCAAAAATCACCTTAATTTCAAAATATAGAGAAAACTTTTCGAAATTTCAATTTAATTATATTTCAAAAGTTTTTAAAAAATAATGTTTTTAAAAAAAGATTTGGTAATTTTTATGTAAAGTTATGTATCATGTATTATCAGGTTTGGTCGGGAAGCGAGAGTGATTGCTCTTGATTGCTGACCACATAAATAATATTAGTAAAAAAGCTGGCCAGATTTTTTAGTCGTTTTGAGAAAGCAAAAAAAAAAAGCGCAAAAGATTAATAGGACCAATGAAAGACAATTACAAAAAAAAAAAAAGTTAGGCAAATAAAATATCTTTAAACGCGAAAAAACTTAAAGCTACGTTTAGAACAAATAATTTTTTTTATAAAGTTAAGCAATGTTTTTTATATAAAGTCTATAACATCTTACGATCGTTTAAAAAGGAAACAAATGTTCTTTATTGTTCTTTATTTAACAAAGTTTTCAAGTTTTAGTTTTATTTAAGCTAAATTATTTTATAAATAAAAAAGTTAATTTTTTAATACCTATTTTATGTTTCACGTAGTTTGAAAAATTTAACATATTTGAAGCAATTCTTCTTAGTAAGATAAACAAATGAAATAATTTAATCATTGAATTACTATAAAAATTAAGTTAACAAGATAGAAATCAACTAAAAAGGTTATATTGCTATCACAAAATACTTTATGATGAGGAAGCGAAACTGCTTCACAATATCGCTGATGATGTTTAGTAAGTGGGCTTTTAATTTTAATTAGTATTTAAAGTAGAAAAAAGTATAACGAGTTTTAAGAATGCAACTTAAACGAAAATAACTAGAGTTAGTAATTCAATATCTAGAAACTTTTTTTTATATCTAATTATTTGCTATATATATTTGTGTTCTGTCGTGACCTCAGGCGCGCTGCTTGTTCATCCACGAGTTACTTTGTGTGCGTTGTTTGTGTTTAGTAACCAGAAACTTCTTATATGTTTGTTACATAACTAGTTTTATTAACTTTTACGATTATAACTTCATTGAAAACACAATTATTTTTGTAAGTCTTTGTTTAAATCATAAAAATTGCTTTAAAAGATATATTACGATACACAAAATTTAAATAAAAAATACATACTTTTTAAATAAAAAATAAGAATATACTATAAGAAATAATATACTAAGAAAATCTATAATTTATAATAAACTTTTAAAATTTTGACAATTTAGTTAATATATATTTAAAATATTTATTTTCGTAAACAAATAATATATATTCCTAAAACAATTAATGCTAGAAATCTCAAAATGTAACAAATCGTGAATATTACAATTACTATAACATTTCAACAAAATATTCTAGAACTTTATTTTGCTTAGTCAGCGTATATTTTGAACCAATAGAATTAGTTTGTTTGTTAATTTGGCGGGTTTTTAGTGTTCACGAATATTCTTTTTATTCTTTCACACCAAGGTGTTTTGAGAACATTCAAGTTTTTTATGTTTCCAAGTATGTCCGTAAAACAAAATTTTTTTGTTTCGTACATAAACTTTAATGTTCTCAAAACGACTAAAAAACCTGGCCAGTTTTTTGCAGCTAAATATAATTTCCGTGGTCAGTATTCGAGAGCAATCATTCCCGCTTCCCGACCAAGTCTGTATTATGTATCTTTTTTTTTTCCTTTAAATGATTAAAAGAAAAAAAAATGCCACTAATTTTTTGAATTACTGCATCATCAGTAGCAACCTGATGCTTATTATGATGAGTATTACCCATGTAAAAGTTAGCCAAGTAAAATATTTTGGAACCTATCTTGAAGTTATAATTTTAAATTAGTTTTCAATTAAAACTAAAGCATCAAAGGTATCATCACTACAAAAAAAACTTCAATCTGTTTCTGATCATATCACTACTTCAATCTGTTTCTTATCATATCACTACTTCAATCTGTTTCTTATCATATCACTACTTCAATCTGTTTCTTATCATATCACTACTTCAATCTGTTTCTTATCATATTACTACTTCAATCTGTTTTTTATCATATCACTACTTCAATCTGTTTCTTATCATATCACTACTTCAATCTGTTTTTTATCATATCACTACTTCAATCTGTTTCTTATCATATCACTACTTTAATCTGTTTCTTATGATGGACAATGCCATGTTTAAATGTGCTCTTTCTCGCTTTAATTATTACCAGAGTTTTAATGTTTTTTATACTTTGTGCTGATAGCATCAAATTAAATCATCTATTTTTTAGTCCAATTTTGTCTATGATTATAGCTAGGTTGGATGCTGTGAATAAAATAAGTTCTGATTTTTTTAATTTTCACATTTTGTTGCAGGTACTTCCTCGCCTTTAAAATCAATTTCTTTTAAATCAATCTTTACCTTCTTGCTGTGGATGCAGTTCTTTGCTGTGGATGCAGTTGTTTTAAAAGTAAAGCAGCCATAGATATTTTATTACTTTCTTTATTTATTTTTACTCCAAACTGATCTAAAATAACCTGGTTAATGAGTAAAGTGATACCAGGAAGGTACTGCTTTATGTATTAAAAAATTTTGATTATTATTGGGTAAACAGATCAGTTCAAAAAAAAATGTATTGTATACCATATTTTAACATTAAATAATTGTAGTTTGCATCTGAAAGCAAATATTGATTAATGGTTAATAAGGGAATTTCGGTTGGCATTTGAAAACTGATGAAAATTTATAAAAATTGGAGCATGAAAATCTCTTAAAGAAGTGTTAAGAAGTTTTTATTTTATTCAAGTTATGAACATATTGCAAAGATATTAACAAAAAATTTATCAAATACTTTTTGATGAGTGTAAAACTTTACTTCTTTTTAAAAAAATGAAATCTTAATGAACATTAGATTTAATTGAATAGGAAATTGAAATATTTAAAGTCTAAGAAATAAAAGATTATTGTTGGTTGCTGAAGCATGGCATACTCAATATACTCTATGATCATTTATCAAAGTTGAAGGGGGCCAACATGATTTTATTCTGTACTTTTAACTACCACATTTGATATTTGATTTCACTCATAATTTGTTTTTTAAATATGTTGAATTTTACCTAATTTTTTTAATTTTACAGTATGATTAAAAAGTTGCAGCAATATTTAAATAAATATTTAGATTTTTCAAAATATAGTATTTTAAAGATATCAATTCATTTTATATTTTAAAACTCATTCAGTGTCAAAGTTAAAAAGTTACCAAAAACGAAAAATAATTTTTTTTGTTGGAGTTGTTTTGAAAACAGCGTTATTACTTAATTAAATCAATATTCAAACTCAATTTTTTTTGTAAACAAAATAGGTTGTGGCCAAATAAATACTGTGTTTGTAGTACAGTTGACTCTCTACAGAAAATAATAGTCCATATTTTTACCATTATTTTAGTGAGACCATAGCTTTACCCGGCTCTATTGTGTTGAATTATATTTATAAAACTTTTAATAGTAACCTCGGTCCATTCATCGATTGTTATGCTTAACTTTTCACCATATTTTTTCATAGCAGAAATTTTGTCAAACTTGCTTTTTTATCTTTTAGGGCAAGATCTTTAGTTTTGCTACTGTGGCTTGTGTAAGTGGATTTTTTTGGCATTAGGAAACCCTGCTTTAGTAAAAGCCTATGTATTGCATCAGATTTTTTAATCAACAATCAATTATCATCCTTGGTGGCATTTTGCATACAATTCAACCAAAGTTTATGACATTTTTGATTTTCAACTGACAATTTTTGATTTTTATATTTACACAGGCCTTGTTTTAAATAAAAAAGTGCTTAATGCATTAGCTTAACGCGATTTTGACGTCATAAAATTATCTTTATTTTTTTTTATAGACGTTAAGTGTTTTAACTACCGCAATAAATAAATAACCGCAAACTAGTTCAATTTAACAATTAACTCAAATATAAACTATAAACGTTTTGAATATAAATTTATTATGAAAATTTTGTAATGTTTTCAATTGTTATTTTATTATTAATTTTAATTCAATATTATTTAGTAATATATATATATATATATATATATATATATATATATATATATATATATATATATATATATATATATATATATATATATATATATATATATATATATATATATTAATTATTTCTGAAATTTGTTTTTGAATAATTGTTTTTAATCGTTATTGAATAAAAAATAATAATGATTTTTTTTATTTTTAAAAATTTCTAGAGTAAACAAAAAATATTAACATTGATAAACACAAACCCATGTTAATTATTTAAACAACAATTTTGTTTTGACTAGCAAAGAAAAGTTTTTAAATATTTTTAAAATTTTTAAAAGTGTTTCAACTTGCGTTTTATAAAAATATAAAAAAGTTTTGTCTGCTTTGAGCATATTTTTGATACGTAGTTTAGAACGCGTTCGCTAGGAATTTAATTCATAAATTTTTTATGTTATTGTAAAAATATTTAACTTTTTAAACAAATCACAAAGAAACAGAGCTATAGAGAAAAATCGTTTTCAACGATTAAATCTTTTTTTTTTTTAATTTTAGGAAATTAAAAAAAAAAATTAAATTAAATATAAAAGTCTTAATTATGCAAACTCTTTTGTTAATTATTCTTAAAACAAAAAAACAAATACTTCTACGCCAAACTTTAATTGTGCAAACTTAAAAAAATACTCAACTGAAATAATTTAAGTATATTTAATAATTTGAATCGTATCTGTTTATAATAAACGTTCGTAAAAATTTGTTTATTAAAAATTAAGTTCCTTAACTTATAAACAAACTCAAAAGTATTTTCATTCTACGTATAATTACAAAACTCTTTTTTTTTTTCGTTTGTAAGCAATTTAACTTAATAAAATAAAAAAAAGAATAAATATGAGGTAATCTTTGTTAAGAATAAATTTGATTTATTTATTGAACTATATTTTTATTTTTAATTATATATCAACTTAATTAAAATATAGTAACATGTTAAAATATTTTAGCATGACTTGTATTATTTATAAATTGTTGGGCAGTTGCCCTTACCGCACTATTGTTTTTGGATAATAATTTATTTTGATGAAGATCACACAACTTACATTTGGTTTTAATAACGTAAGTCTTCTCTTTTTCTGTGATCATCGCATCGGCAAAGCATCGGCAAAGTCCCAAGATTTAAAAGTTTTTAAAGTAAATCTTTTGTCCTTCAAAATACAATCCATATTTGAACTTTAAACAATTTAGAGATAATAGAAATATACAAGGTTTTTATATACTAGTTTGTTTTGTTTTATAAAGAAAAATACATATTCATTAGTAAAAAATGGAGACTGTCATTAAACTAAAACGTGTCTTAGTATTTATTTAACGGAACCTGTAATGTGCGCGTGCATAATAAAACCTCCGTTATATAAATATATTCAACGTAATATTAGTGTCATCAGCGGATGTTGTAGTCTACTCATGATTTCTTTACCTTATATTATAACTTGATTTATGAAAAAAAAAACTTATTGAATCGCACGCAGAAGAATTTTAACAAATTGTCTTTATTCAAATATTGCGAGTAACAGGTAATTTTTTTTTTCTGTGCCAACCCCCTCTCCTTGCATAACTTAAACTATATACTAATAAACTAATAAGAAAAGCAAAGACATTTTTTTTAACATTTCGAAAAAATGTCTTGATATTTTTGTTATCATGATAACAAAAATATTAAGACATTTTTTGAGATTTTATTTAAAAAAATGTCAATTCTTAATTACAAATTTTTTTGCAAATGTTTATTGTTTGCAAATGTTATAAATTCAGTAAAAAATTCATAAAAAATCTATATTACAAAAAACTTTTATATTCTGTATTAATAAATATGGAATATAGATTTTTTAAAAGTTTTTTACTAAAAACTTTAAAAAATTACTACTTTTTATTAAAAACATTGCAAAAAATTTGTAGTTAAGGATTGACAAACAATTTTTCATGTTGCTAAATATTTGGATAAAAAGTTTAGCGTCAAATTAATTGCTAAAGGAAAGATATATCGCGATGAAAAGTTACAACAATTATTTTTAAAGTAAATTCTTTTTTTTGATAAATACCTTTACATATCGTTATTTAAAAGTTAATGTGGTTTTTTTGAAAATTAATTACTTTTTTTATGTTACCGCTAATTTAAAAGTTAAAAAATGGTAAAAAGTAGCTTAACCAAAACAGCTCTACGCGTACGTAAAAAGCGCTTAAGGCGTATGTAAATCGCTCTAGGCGTAACGCTTTAAAACAAGGCCTGTTTACACCTATTTAAAACATGTACTACTAATTTTCCAACCTACTAAATCATTGACCTACTGTATTTTTGAACTGCTGAATTTTTAACCTACTGATTATTCAATCTACTGTATTTTCAATTTCATAACTTTGCCTTTATGGTATTTATTTTGTATATTTTGTTATTGATTTTAATATAAGCCAAATTTAATCAGCCTTGCTACAGTGTTTGAAGCGCTGTCTTCAGAATCAGGAGGTATAAGGTTCGATGAATGCTGGAAAAACTTATTGATTGTTAATTAAAAAAAAAAAAAATTTGTAGTTTAAAAAAAATAACGCTAAAAACACAGACTAGATAATCGGTTAAAAATTAATTTATCTCAAATCGGTTGAAAAAGAAAATCTATGAAATATGTCAAAAAATTAATCGGTTGAAAATAAATTTATTATTTTCAACCGATTTATTTTTTAATCAACAATTTTGGCCTCAGTAGGTTACCTGAAAATTAGTTCCACTTTTTAGTAGATGTTCTTTTTGTAGAATAACTTAGTAAGTCGAGATTTGTATAGGTCTAACTATCTGTCACGTTTTGAATTATAGTGCTTTTTTAAGTTATATTCTTTGCGCACTGAAACAGATTCATTATTAGAAATACATGCACCAAATTAAATTCACTGAAAAAGCATTTTGTTTGCCATTCAATGTTAAATACTTAACATTCTTTATCTTTGTTAATTTGAAGAATTTGCTGTTTTGGCTGAACTTGTAAATTTTAAATAATAATTACAAATAAATTTTTCAAATTTAAAAGATTTTCTAAATACTAAAGACTAAAAGTTAGAGAATTATTTCATAGAGAAGTATTTTATAAAAAAAATTGTAAATATTTCTTTGTATATTAATCTCTGCTAGTTATATTATTAATAAAAATTTATAAAACTTAAGGGACATACAAATGGTGGTTGAAGACTGAATGCAGCCTGGGGGCCTTATTGTGGCCACCCCTGATGTAACATAAAGTGGAAACTCAACATTGAAAACTGGAGAAACGTCTAGTCATGTTAAATACAAAACTAATAAATAAAATTCATCAAGTTTAACTAAATAAAAATAAAAAGCTTCAAAACTTTATACAAACTTAACAAACTTAAGCAAAGTTAAAATAAACAATCCATAAACTGAAAAGAGAACGAAATTAAAAAAAAAAAAAAAAAAAATTAAATTAAAATAGAAATTTTAAAGAATAATAAAATAAATAGAAGAAAAACTAGAACAAATTAAAGCATTATTAAATGCATTATTTAACCTAATTGTAAGTGAATATTAAAAAAAATTATAACAACTCTATCAATCCCTCCCATGAATAAATAGGCCAATACAAGGGCAGATCCATAGTGAGGGGGAAAGTTATAAGAGCACTTGCCCCCTTCCTCTCGTAATATTTTTTATTTTTTTAATGAATTTTTTATGTAGTTTATTAAATAAAAGTTTGATAAAATGCTTGTTGCCAAACCTTCAAGACCAAAAAAATTTATTTCTATAAATAAGTGAAAACTAATTTTAATGATTTTTTCAAGAATCCGAAAAGACTAAAGAAAAAATACAAAAATTTATTTGTCTTTCAAGTTGTTTTTGTTTGTCCCATTAGATAAACTTTTTAAAACCATAAGATAAACCATAAAAAATACTTTTTTTTCTATATTTTTACTCTTTTAAGCCTGTTTTAGATAAATCTTCTTCAGAATCAGAATCTTCACCAGAATCATTGTCAGAATCTTCACCAGAATCCAATCACATTGTTCAGCATAAAAAAGAAAATGAATACAAACAGACTAACAACTCAATCTATTTAAAATGGAAAGAAATACCTAAAAAACGGTTTGTTTGTTATTTTTTGTTCCTTTTTTTTTTTTTTTTTTTTTTTTTTTTTGATTTCAAGATTTCAAGCAGCTAGTAGCAATGGTAGTTGTTGTATAGTTTTGCAAAGCTGCAAGCAACCACTATTAGAGTTGAAAGTTATTGGGAGAGAAAAGATAAAGTTTATAGAGCAAGATAGCAATTGACAGACGGCTTGAAAGATTGCAAATTATATGAATCAGGAAAACAAAATGAAGCAAGCAAATTCCAAAGAACTGGTATTCGAGGAAAAAAAACTAGGTAAATAAGAGTTTTGGTGCTTTTGCAGTCAACCATTGAGGTTGGCTGCAAAAGCACGTCCAATTATGTTTACAATGCATTTTTCCATCTTGTCTAAAAGAGAAAAAGCATCATTTGAAGATGCCTCAGATATGGCAACAGTATTCCATACAAGGGCGGATTTGAGATTTATAGAGATAAAGGATATAATCCGGAGTAAGAAAGCGGCGAACATGATAAAAAGAAGCAACCTTAGCAGGTGCTAATTTTGCAATGGATTTGATATATAGTGTCTGAGAAAGATCGGAAGTAAGAGTTAATCCTAGAAAATGATAGGTAGATGACTCATCAAGTACATTACCATACATATATATCGGAAGATCTAAATTATTATCTAATTTATAACGATTAGCTGAAAAAATTGGGTCTTACCTGAATTAAAGTTCATCAGCCACTGTGAGCCTCATGCTGTAGTAGAAGTAAGATGTCAAAATCTTCAACAAAAAAGATGTATATATTGAATAAGATGTCAAAATCTTCAACGATAATGGTTTCTTCTACATTAGTCAAATGTGATTGGCTGTAACATTTTTCTAAAAATACTTTTCAGTTAAATGTACTTTTAATTGTCTCTCAGTTAAAAAAAGGTTATTTGATATGTTTTTCCATAAGCAAGCTTAAGTTTTTAGTTCATTCAGTTTTTTTCTTCATCAGTTGGTTCAGCAGTTGATTGCATTTTTATATATGTTGTTGTGTTTTACATTAGACTTCTGCAGCACCCAACAAGTTTTTAACACTGTATTTTGAGTAAAGTTTTTTTAATAAAAAAAACTTTACTCAAAATAATAAAATAATAAATTTTTAAATTCATATTCTTTGTTTTAGTTTGAAAGTCCATGTTGCACCAGAGCAATGTCAAAAAAACAGAAAAAATAAAGATAGAAGCAATAATAAAAACAATCATCCAATAATAAACAAGGAAGAACTTACACCTAAGCAAGGTAAATTTCTTTTTATATTTTCTATGAATTAGTTTTGTTTCTTGTTCTCAAAATGTAAAATACTGTAAAATAAACTTTTATTTATCAATTTTTTTTTTAATTTTTTTTTTTTTATTTAATTCATTTTTCTTTAATTTTCATTGTGTTAAGAAATCATTTATTTTGAATTCAATTAAAACACAAATACTAATCTACACTGAATCATTCATTACACAATAGTTAAATTTAACTATGAATCATTTGCTATGCACTGGATATATTCATACCACCCTCCACCCAGACAAACAACAACAACATAAATATATATATATATATATTTTTTTTTTTTTTTTTTTTTTTTTTTTTTTTTCTTTCTCAAAATTAAAAAAAATATATTAAATGATTACATAGTCCAATAAAATGAGTTTACGAGTTTTCAATAGAAGTTTTGAAATTTTGATATTTATTTTACACATTTTAATAAAATAATAAATTAAGTTTATTTAAGATGAAAATACTAATTCAACTTTTTTTCTATGTTTGCTTTTCTTTGATTTTCAGAATAATAGAAAAATGATGTAATATAATAATAATATTAATAACAATGGGGTATATAGTATTAATAGTAATAATATATAAATAATAAAATAACACATTATAAAATGCTTTTTTGACTTAATAGGTTTTGTGCATTAAACTATTTATTACTAATATTTACTTAATAAGTCAATACTTAGAATTATACAACATTTGGGCACAATTAGGATTATACCAAATGCTCTATTGGGTTATCACTTGGTTGCGGTTGTGAAATTTTAAAACATTTGTAAACAAAAGAAGATTACAGCAATAACTTTTATTCGTCTTATAAAAGATATTTAGATGCCATGCAAGTCTTATAAAAGGTATGTAGATGCCATGCAAGTCTTATAAAAGATATGTAGATGCCATGCAAGTCTTATAAAAGATATGTAGATGCCAAGCAAGTCTTATAAAATATATGTTGATAACAGCCATGCAAGATTTAATTTGCTAGAAAAATTCATTGTCCCTTAAGTTGATTCAACAAAGACCTATGTTCTGGAAAAAAAAGGAAAGGGCTTTTTAGGTATAACAATAATAATTACAAATTATGGCAGTAATGAAGGTACTAAATACAATACTGAAGTCCTGTTCATTGCGCAATTACAAGCTATGACTGGAGGTTTATTATAATAGCTTAAAAAAATGCTTTAAAGATTTTTAATTGCAATAGTTTCTGGAGTGTTTAAAAGTAATTGTATGAAGAGCCGTAGCTTTTGGATTTTTTAAAAGTTAATGTATGTAGAGTCATAAAAATTTCTTTTTAAAATACCTGAAAAGATGATAGTAATAAATTATTTTGCTTAAAGAATAGAGAGTTAACAGCAAAAGCTTAAAAACAAAAACTGTATAGTTGTAAGTAACAATAAAACTCAAATGTCATCTGAAGCTATGATTAAAATTAACAAAAGAATATAAAAGTTATTACAGCTCTTTAAAATTCTTTGCAGTAATAAATTCAAATTTTTACCATTTCACATTTTAGTGTATATATACTTACATATCCGGTGGGATGAATATTGGAAAAACAAAAAAAAAAAGGAATTTAAAAAAAAAGGTATTGATCACCAAGTAAACAACATGAAATGCAAATAATATGCTTTTGGAGTGGCAGCAAAAAGTACAGCAAAAATTGAAACAGTATATTTATGTAGATGCATCTCAAAGCAACTGAAATTAATTCCTAATTTAATTGAAAGAACAATAAAAGAACACTTGGGATTAACTATGCACAAATGTATCTTGAAACACTTCTTGTGTTTTCTCAATATACATTTGTGCTTTTGAGGAGAAACATATTTAATGACATAACAGCTTTTTATATTTGAAAAAATATTTTTTATTTATTTTTATTGTTGTTTTATTTTATTTCTGAAGATCAAATTAAAATATTAAACAGACAAAAAAATATTACTTACTTTTACGTTTTAACTTAGTAAATAAATCTAAGAAAGTATGTTGCACTGTTTGTGTATTAGCTTGAAAATTACTTATTAGTTTATTTAATTTAATATATTGGCTTGAGTTTAACCCTGTTTTATTTACCTCTTTTCCTATTTTTCCCCTCTTCATTTGTTTGTTTGGTTTTGTTTTATTCACTTGGTGTATGGTTTAAGTTCTTTAACTTTTAATTTTTGATTTTGATTCAATTTTATTTATTTATATCATAACTTTTTAAATCTTTAATATCTCTAAAAGCTTAAATTTAAGTATTATTAAATAAACTAAAACAAGGGTAACATTGTTATTGAGCCTTTGTTTTTTTTTAAGGTTCTATTTCTATGCCATTGGTTTGGAGTCATCAGTCTTTTGATATAAATAGTGAAATTGCTTACAATCGGTTTGTTAGCTCTTCTGCTGTTAAATGTGCTGTTTGCATTTATTTTAGTCAAAATGATGTAAGTATGCATAATTATGTGCTGTTTGTATTTTTTGGTCAAAATTGTGTTGTATTTTATTATTATAAGTATGCATTTCAGAAAAAATGATTTAAAGGGATCCCAAACTCCCAACACATGTCGTGTTCATATTAAATATAATATTAAAAAAAAAGGTTTGAACCAAATTTTTTTGATTAAAAATAAATAATGAATGCATACCATGAAAAATAAATGTTGTTGTTTTTGCCAAAGCTCGTCTTCTCCATTTTTTCCAACTACTCGGAGTCTTCAAATTATCCGTTGCAATCTACAGACTTTGGCAATTCCTTTGAAGCGCGTTTAATTCATAAAAGTTTTAGTATTTGACGTCACGGTAGACTTTTAACAAAAGAAAAGTGTATTTAAACTAAGCTGCGTTTTTCTACTGTAGTATTTTTTTAACATACAGCAAAACAAATTTGTTTGTATTATTTTTCCAAACATCGCAAAAAAAAATTTGTAAAAAGTAAAAACAATAAATTATTTTTATTTTATAGGAGCAACTTATTTTTTACAGATATCTTAATAATTTTTAGATTTATACATCTTACTTATATTTCTTTAATTATTTAAATTAAAACAAATATTAAAGCTTTACTTACCAATCTCATGATTTTCATACGAGTATTTTACATTGTATAGAACGTTTTATATACGGTCTCTTGTTTTTGCGCAAGAGAGCGCAGTATTATATATTCTGATTCTTAATTATTTTTATTTAAACAATGGGAACTATTTTCTAACTTCTCTGGTTATTTTTACGCTATGACAATTTTTTGTTTTCCCGTCGAAAAAAAGTATTTATTAACAATTACTTTCATAAACTGACAGTATTAATTAGAGATATTTAATGAATCGTTAACTTTTTTTATTATAAATTTTTTTTGATCACACTGATTTAATTTAAATTGCTAAATTTGCTGAATTGGATACGGATAAAAAGGAAATACTATTTTATTTTACATTTGATTTTTGATAATGAAATTTTTAAAGTGTCAGCAACTCTATACCAATTAGAACCTGTTAAGATTATGAAAAAAAAGTTCAAGAATACACTAAACAATACAGTTGACAGTAGTATCAGATATGAAAATTCGTGAAAGGATTTGTGAGATCCTGATTTTGCATTAAAAGTACAATTAATTGCAATACAAGTCGGCATAAGAAATTTTGATTATAAGTTTACTGTTCAATATTTTATAACCATCAAATAAAAAACATAAAGTTTGTATATTTTCGCCCGTTTTATACAACTAATATTTAACAAAAATACGGACAAATTATTATTAAATAACGCAATAATTAACACATTAATTAAAGGCAATAATTCAAGATAGATGGTAATTTAAATTGTTAAAATGTCATAACGCGCATTAAAAAACATATTATATTTGGTATTTCCAAATTTGTGTCGTAATTGGCATTTGTCTATTAAAATGAAAAAAAATTTTAAAAACACAATTAACAAATACAAATTTTCAAGCAATTTTCTCTTCCAATTCTCACTTATTCAAAGAAAATTTACTATTAAACTTTTATTTCTCTCATCTAAAAAAAGAATGAGTGAAGCAAAAAAAATATATATTCTATACAACTCTTATTCATTCAAAGTTTAATTGCGCGAAACTTTTCTTTCTCTTTTGTTCTACTCTTTTATAAAAAGAGCGCCCGATGAAATAAAAACTTTTTTTAACATATAATTATAGTTTGAGATAAAATTAAATTAGAAATAAATCAACAATGAGCAAAGCAACGAACAGATTAATCTGGAACTATTTTGATATTTATGAAAATAATCAACATAAACAACATTACCAACAACAATTATCAAATAAACAACACAATCTCGCATAATTTTAGGGGCATTTTATTTTTATTACTTAGTCGTTCTAAATAATAAGTAAATTTAGTTCAAGTTAATAATTCAATATTTACGGTTGCAATAGAATAAAGAAATGGTGTTTAATACTGAACTTTTTATTTAGTTATTTATTTTTTTACCTACATTTGTTATAAAAAACTTTAGAACCCCCGTCATTAAAATAATTTGTTTTAAATATATTTGGACGTGATTATTCAAACTAATTTTTTTCGTTTGACTTTCCGAACTTCATGCAAAGCAAATTGAAACGAAATATTGTCTAACCAAATAAAAAAGCTGTTACTAATTTTATACGGGTAATTAATGTAAAACAATTTTTGAGATAATAAATATTCATAATTTATAAACATTAAATATATGGCGCAATAACAACGAACCAGCATAAAATATTTAAGGTTTTTAATATCTTTTTAAATATTGAAAGTAGAAAAAAAAAAAAAAAACTAAACAAATAATCAAAAAAATTTCGACTAAAAATAAATAAAAATATTTCTAGAGTGTAATTTATTAAAAGTCTACCGTGACGTCAAATACTAAAACTTTTATGAATTAAACGCGCTTCAAAGGAATTGCCAAAGTCTGTAGATTGCGACGCATAATGTGATGACTCCGAGTAGTTGAAAAAAATGGAGAAGACGAGCTTCGGCAAAAACAACAACATTTGTTTTTCACGGTATGCATTCATTATTTATTTTTAATCAAAAAAATTTGGTTCAAACCTTTTTTTTTAACATTATCTTTAATATGAACACAACATGTGTTGGGAGTATGGGATCCCTTTAAGTGTGAACACTTTTTGTGTATATTTATGTCTTGTTTTAGCAAAAATAATTGATTTTATATATTTGTATATATTTAATTGCTTTAAAATACATATTTTTGAACTATTCATGTAAGCAAATATCTGTGTTAACTATGCAGATTTCATATTTGTTGACTTTTTTGCCCATCATTCTTTCTAAAGAAAATTAAAGTATTTCAAAAACCCCAAGTTTTTTAAAAAACATCTACTAATCAAGGGCTAGTGATTCTGCAGTCTACAATAGAGACACACAATATGACACAACCAATATAGATTATGCTTTATAATACATAAAAGTAAGTTAAAGCAACAATGCAAGGAAAGGTGCCCCATGGGATGGTTTATGCAACTAAAGCAAGTTATTACAGCTCACATTTGTAATACATTACACATAAACAAATCTCCAAAATTCAAGTTACTTTAGATATAACTTAACACAGGTCCTTTCTTTATTATCTTACACTAAAAGTGTTTGTAAATATTTGTGTTTTTTTATAAAAAAAATTCCCCCATAATGCAAAAAAGCACCTTTTATGATAATAGGTCTTTTTAATATAAGGTTCTGTAATTCTAAAAATTTCTAAATGCTTAAAAAATTCTAAATGTTTTGATTTTTCAGTTTTTACATAAATCTTAGTTCTTGTTTTTACTGTGGCAATAACTTTGCATCCAAAATTCATCCAGATTTCTCTAAAGAAACCAAATAAGTGAGCCTCACTATGACAACTAGTGATTTAGATTACTAAATAGCGATTCTACAATATTTAATCGCTCACTCCTTATGGCCACTTACTTACCTAGCGATTCTACTATCACTAAACTATTTAGTAATCTAAATCAGTTTTTTTTGCCTTTGCCTTCTCAAAATGAACTAAATGAACTGCTTTGGAAAGTTTTCTTGTTTTTGTTTATATCACTGGTATCACTGCTTAATTTATACATCTCAACCTAATAATATATAAATAATTAAATATTTTTTTAATAAAATTTAAAAATTACATTTAAAAAAATGTACTTACATATTAAAATATAACTTTTTAAATTTATAACTATTGTAGACTGCAGAATCACTTGCCCTTGATTTGTAGACGTTTTTCTAAAAAACTTTGGGTTTTTGAAATTTTTTAATTTTCTTTTAAAAGAATGATGGGACAAAAAATTCAAAAAAAGAAAGAAAGTGGTCTATGGCGGCATTTTTAAAACTAAATCAAATTATATATAATTTCAATCACTAAAAACATATGCATATATTTTTTTGTTTAAACTTCTTTGCTGCAAACAACTATCAGAGTTGGAAGTTACTAGAAGAGGAAAGATGAAGTTTATAGAGCAAGATAACAATTGACTGACCACTTAAAAGATTGTAAATTATATGAATCAGTAAAAACTTAAACTTCTTTGCTGCAAACAACTATCAGAGTTGGAAGTTACTAGAAGAGGAAAGATGAAGTTTATAGAGCAAGATAACAATTGACTGACCACTTAAAAGATTGTAAATTATATGAATCAGTAAAGATGAAGGAAGTGAATTCCAAAGAACTGATGTTCAAGGAAAGAAACTAGACCAATAAGAGTTTTTAGAGCACTTAGGAACAGTAACAGAAAAAAGATGAGACTTAATTGAATGACAAGTAACACAAGATTGATTTTTAGTAGATGGCGCAAGAGACGTTAGCTCTTTAGAGCTAACGTCTGCTGTCTGTTGTAGCATCTTTAGAAAAGAGAAAGAGAAGCAACATTATGACGATGTGATAATGGTTGGAGATTACCTGCAAGAGCAGATCCAACTATGTTCACAAACCGGTCCCTGCACCCTGTCCAAAAGAGAAAGGGCATCATTGGAAGATCCGCCCCAGATATGTCAACAGTATTCCATACAAGGACGAATTTGAGGTTTATAGAGAGAAATTCTGATGAAGAAAGTAACGAGCATGATAAAGAGATGCAACCTAAGACAGCAGATTAAAAAGAGTGTAGGGCCAAGGATAGAATCTTGAGGAACCCCTAAAATTACAGGATATGAAGAAGAGTACTGCCTCGAGGACAACAATTAAAAAATAGGTCATGTCAAAACTTTGATAAGAGCCCCAGCTTATGATTTGCCCTGACCCCAAAATTAGTACGTAAAATTTTTTACGAAAATTTTTTTGAGCATCAGAAAGGTCCTCACAGAAGGCAAAAGGTCGATTTTTGCCCCTTTTTTAGGAAAGTTTTGCCCTGTTTGTGAGACCCTTAAATCCCAACTAATTTAAAAATTGAACTATCTAATAACATGGTAATGAGTTCTTTTAGTTAAGTTTTAGAGGCTCCTTTCATAATTATTTATTTAGGTAACTTTAAGAGCGGTAAAAAAACATTGAAAATCACCAAAATAATATAATATTTGTTTAAAAAAAATAAACGCTACGTTTTTTTTATAAACATTAAAAAGTAATAGTACCAGTTCAAAACAAAAATAAAAAAATTACAATTGTTTCAAAACAAATTGAATCAAAAAGTTGATATTAGAAAATACTATTTAGTGCAGCTTCGGCATGATCCAACTTTTTTCTTCCATTTCAATTTCTCTTGTATACATGAGTAAAAAAAAATGTATCTTGACTTTTCTCTTCGAAGTGTACTTTGTTAACAAGTTGTTGAACTAACTTGACTGTTCTCTCAGAAAATCATTCACAACATCAAGATTCATAACGGCAGTTTCAAAATCTTGATAAAAATCATTTAAAATCCAATTCTCTGGAGGAAGCTACATCCATTGAATCTCAGTTTTTCTAAAACCAAGCATGTCAAACACAAGCCATTACTTCTTTATAATTAGTAAATAAACTGGGAGGTAACTAAACTGGGAGGCTCATGCTGTGAAAAGTTTAGACTCATTAGAGTGTCTTTATCCAACACCTGTCTTTCTAAGGAATATTCTTCTATGGGACCTTGTTTTAGACTAATAAGTCTCTTAGTCATGTCGCCATGTTCTTGACATTTCTTATCTGCAATTGCTAAAATGACTAAATATGGATCAAGGTACCAAGTATGGTGTTGTATGGATTTAGAAACAGCTTGAGCGCCAGCTTTATTCCATTTCTCAAATCTTTTCATGTCCTAAAAGTTAAAGCTTAGATTTATCAATGTTTAACTTATAAAAATAATATGCCCATTTTATGCATTTATTAAAAGTTATATATTTATTTTTAAACTACTGTTCAGATAGTGTACCTGTGTAGGAGCAGCTGAACTTAACTTGGCTCTGAGAAACCACTTAGTGTAAAAAATAGAAAGAAACTTTATCATTTCTGTGATTTCATCCCTGCTCTCTTCATTGATTTCAGGAATATTTTCCATGAATAGAAATAGTTTTAAGTACAATAAACTTTTACCCATAAATCTGGCATGATGAACAGCTCCAGGATTGTGAAGTTTGAATCTGTCGTTGGGTGATAGTACTATCAAAGTAAGTTTAGCCAATTCTTGATAATTTTTATGATAACTTAATTAACTGACAATTAATGATAACTTAATTAACTTAAAGTATAGATAAAACTGGAAAATTTTAAGTGAAATACTATTTTATTTATGAAGGTTTTAATAAAACTATTTATTACTCTCACCTTTTTAAAAAACTAACTTTTTTATATATCTGCAAAATTTAATTGCATTTAGCTTTTGTTCATTAATCCAGGAGCCAATTGGAGTTGATAATCTTTTCAAATCTTGCTTTTCAGTATCTAGATCATTCCAATGGTTTTTAAGAAATTTGAATAATTTATTTTCTGGCCCTGAAGTATGACTGCTTAGATAAAGCTCCCAAAAATGGGTAACATAATGCTCATAAATATGATGTCGACATGCAGTTAACAACATAGGGCACTGTAAAGCGCATAATTATTCTGCTACAAGCTCCTTTTATTTTACCTGTCTTAATGCTAGTAGTCTCAAAGCAAAAACACCGAACTTTATGATGTAATCCAAATTTAAAAATGAGTTTTTCTGTAGCTTCTTTTTGGTGTTCTCCAGAACCGGAGTCAATAGCTGGAACTCCAAGTAACTTGGTTTGTCCTTTAATCCTAGCAAGAACAGCTAACCTATCTTTTGAAAACTGTTTTCCTTCAGTAAGGTCTTTGATAATTCTTCCATCAAAATGATTTTTTATTAAAGAATTTGAAGGTTTAGAAATTTTTTATATGTGGTCTCTGATTTTATTTGCACCCATAAACACAGTGTTCTCTGCTGCTCTGTATGAAGATGAGTTTGACCATACAAAGTCAATACAGACGTACATCCTCCAGAATTGGCTATAATACTGCTAAGAATCACTGTGTGTTGATGTGGAGTTAAACCCTCTCCAGCTGCTGTGTGTGCAGTACAGTACAAGATATCCTTGGGTAGGTTGACAGAACTAGGATCAATATGTGACTCAATTTCAAAATCACTATCAGTTGAAATACTTTTATTAGTATTAAAAGAACTTGATGAAGTTTCAGAATCTGCATCAGATACATTTTCTAACTTAATATAATTACATTTAGATTTATGCTTTCTTTTTATCAAGTACTGAAATCTTTTATCCAAACCCCCTAACCTTGCTTTCCTTTCCTTTAACTGGTCTTTAAGAAAAGCTATGTCTTCCTATTTCAATACAATAAAAACCCAATAAACATTCAATCATGTTTATTGGGTTTTTTCCAATCCAGAAAACCTTGTTCATATTTTCAATAAAGTTTTTTCTCTTTTCCACTTCAGCAGGGTTCTTTTACTTAAGCTTTTCAGCTTCATTCAGTCCTTCACCATTTTTTCTACCTTTATCCTATAAAATGAAATTATTATTATTAGGTGCTTAAAATAACTTGAAAATATATTTTTGTCTTTTTATAAGTTATAAAGTTTGATCTATTATTACATAAGCTTCTGGACTGTTATGACTTCAAAGCCACCACGTGTCCATGCAGCAACAAGCTTAAATATTATGCAGCAATATAACTGACTGGTAAGACAGTTTGGTGAGAATGATCCACTTTTGTTTGGGCATCCAACAATAAAACTCAGTTTAACTTCAGGTCTAGATTTCCTCAGAAAGTTGTAGCACTGAAGAATTTCTTGTGTAGTTGCAAACTTTTTGTTGGGAATAGTACAATTTATTTTTCCCACAAGGAATGTTTCATAAATTATTTTCACTTTCTTTTTGAACGGCATCTTATAAATTATTATTATTTTATGTTGAACTAAATTTAAATGTTTAAATATTTGTATGTTAGGTAAATAAATCATCAATTTAAATTTTAATTTTGAAAACAATTTTTCTCTCTCTATTTTATTTAAAATCTTTTTTATTCTTTACACAAAATAAACTTTATCAAAAAATTATCTTTTTGAATATAAAATTATTTAAAACCCTAAAATATAAGATATTTTGATACTAAAAACCAGCTTTTTGTTGAAAATAAACAAATACCTAAATATGAATTAAAAAAAGAGATCTTTAAACTTAAGTTTTAGAACTTATCACCATGTTGATGGATAATTTATTTTTTAAGTTGGTTGAGATTTAAGGGTCCAACAAGCAACAAGTTTTCCTAAAAAATGGGTAAAAATTGACCCTTTTGCTCTCTGGGGAGCTTTCCAATACTCAAAAAAAAATTTGTAAAAAATTTTAAGTACTAACTTGGGGTCAGAGCAGATCATAAGCTGGAGCTCTTATCAAAGTTTTAAAATGACCTATTTTTTAAATAACCCTAACATATATATATATATATATATATATATATATATATATATATATATATATATATATATATATATATATATATATATATATATATATATATATATATATATATATATATATATATATATATATATATACATCAAAACCCCTTAGTTGGTTTATGCACACTCTGTGCGTATCCTTAGATAATCAGTCTATGTATGTACACTCTGCTGCATCAATGTCTAAAAAAATTATTAAAATAAAAATTAAATAATAATAGTATTATAAAGTAACATAAAAACAATACGAAATCACTTCAATTCACATAATAACACATGGCTTTCTATTATGTGGCAGCTCTGATTGCATTCTGTGCATTGGTTATACAATCCCATGATGATCAATTTTGAAAATTAAGTCAAAAGTTTTCACTATAACTATATAACATAATTATGCTGCATAATTAATATAGTTAATTTGATTTAAAAAAATGCTATTACTCATATGAGGAAGTTTGTGATTTTTTTTACAGTCAAAATAATATAAACACACTTTTATCTTTTAGCCAAAGCAATGTAATTATTTTTTTTTTTTTTTGGTTTAAATCGTGATAATGAAAGTTTGTAAAGTTTGTGTTTGTTATAGCAAATAAGACTATACTCAGATTTGCTACGAAATTCTATAACAGAAATTTTTTTCCAATTATTATTTTTTAACAATATTTATTTATTACATTTTATTTGTTGCATTAATTTAAAAGTTTGACTTTCTTTAATAGTTTATAAAAACTTTTTTTTATCATTTTAATTTCTTGTTTTAGTCAGAGAGTCTATTAACGGGTATTTCAAACCAAACCACTGAAAAGAACATATTAGTAACAGAGTTATGTTATACAAAAAATCCATCCATAAAAATGAATAGAGAAGTTTCTTTTGACTATATATTTGGTGAAAAAGAATCAAGACATTCAGTGTTGCTTGAATGCAGTGAATGCTTTCTTAGGGTTCATAACAGTGAGTTTTATTTTTTCATCAAATTTCATTTTTATTTTATCAATTTAGGCACTAAGAAATTGTAAAATTTGAAAAAACTTTACACAACTGTTTATCTGTATCTTTTTTTATCTAGTGTAATGTCAAATTTATAAAGGCTTGTGTATTTTATTTGTTGAAATTAAATAGTTAAATTTTTAAAGAATTTTTTTTTTTTTTTTTTGGTGATATGAAAAGAATACAAGTAGTGCAACTTTTTTTTTAAACTTTCGAACCTTACTTTAGTTACTTTCAGTTTCCATCAACTTGATTGATTAACAGAAGAGTAAATTGATCAGATTTTTTTTTATCACATAACTTTTTTTGTTACATTATATTAATAAAAAATAAAGTAGACATTTTTTACTCTGTAAAAATTGTTTTTAAGTTAAATTTGTGTCAGGATGTTATATTAAAACATGTCATTTTAAAAATACTTTCCTATGTTTTTTAGAATTTAATTTTGAAAAATTATTAATCTTAATAAAATTATGATAATAAAAAATTATTAAAATTTTATATCTAAAATATCCCCCTGCATAGCCTTCACGCAGCCTACGTGTCTTTTTTGCATTGATTAATTAAAATTTGTTGCAAGATCAGAACTACTTATAAAGCTACTTATAAACCTTATTTTGACCTTTCTTTCCCCATTGTAACCAAATGGAGTCAAGTGGATTCAAATCTTTAGGTTGAGCTGACCAGGGTGTCAAATTTAGTTCATTTTATTTCATCAATACTTTGACAATGAGCTGTATGTGTAGGAACCAATATTGTTAAAACTGACACCATTTGTTATTCTAATCAAATAGTATGTCTAGTAGAACCGTAAATTTTTCTTGGATTACTATATATATGTATGATGATTGATTTGATGTTGATTTTTGTTATACTAATAAAATTATCCCCCTCCGCCACTTGTCAGTTTGGTAAAAACAAACTTTATATTTAAATCTTTTAACAAGGATTTTTTTTTATCTATTAAAGTTATTTTTATTAAAGTTTCCACTTTTCCCAAGACCACAAAGTCTTCTTATCTCACTAGCTTATTTTTTTGCACTAATCTAAGAAATATCGGTGATCTGATAAACACCAGTATTTTTTTATCAAATTGTATTTAAAGAAATCAAAGTTTTCGAAGTTTTTTGCTGGAGGTATTGGTATATTCATGATTGCTTTGAAATTCATATTTATATTTTCGATTTTCAGATCCTGAATAACATGAATGCCAACTGTTGTTTTAAATTTTTGTTAATGATTTTTTGTATTGAATGCATTTTGTCTGATATATATATATATATATATATATATATATATATATATATATATATATATATATATATATATATATATATATATATATATATATATATTTATTTATTTTGTTAAGTTTGTTATGGTGTGGAAAAAGCAGATAGTGAATGGGTTTGTGATAAATGTTCTTTTTTAAAACAACAAGCAATATCTACAATAAATGCAACATTAAATTTGAATGATGTTTATAAAAAGTTTGATACTGTATTTCAAAACAGTATAGATGAAAAGAATATATGTTGTTGCTTATGCAACTTAAAAGGGGGTGCATTAAAAAGAACTACAGATGGTGCATGGTGTCATATTGTTTGTGCAATAGCTTTTCCAGATGTTACATTCAGTAACATTACTACCAGAGGTCCAATAAACATATCCAACTTGGATCCTGCAAGAAAAAAGTTAGTAAGTAACTTTATCTTATAATAAAGGTTTTTTCTAATGGTATTTGCAGGTTGTGATTGCATTAATGTTATACATTGGTTTAATTTATGATTTTTACAACATGTGTAAAGGTTTAAAAATAATATAAAAAATGGTTGCCTGGTTGTCTCAAATGTAACTAAGATCTTATTTTATAATGAATATAAGGTTTAATATTATTATTTTATAAAACCAAAAAAATTGTTTTTTGAAATAAATTTATTTTTAATAAGAATATATGTAAAAATAATTATCTATTGTATAATTTGTGTTTAGTTTATATTTTAATATGTAAGAGTAATTATCTATTGTATAATTTGAATGTGTTTAGTTTATATTTTAACGTACTTTGACATTTTTTATTGTGTTTTTTTTTTTATATATATTTGTCCAATTAATTTACCAATTTTTTTTTTTTTTGATTTTTTGAATTTGATTTTATTGTTGTTTTTAATTGTTTTAATTGTTATTTTAGTTTGAAAAATAATGAAAAGAATAATTTTAGAAAATTTTAATTTTTTCTATTAATTTATAATTATGTAAATTATGAAAGAATTTTATTCAGTCATTTGAGTCAGTCATTTTTAAAATCAATTACTTTTATTTAGTTTGTTTTTTTAGAAATGTCTGTATTGTAGTCAACATAGTAGTTCAATGAAGCATATGGGTGCTTGTCTTCAATGTAAATGTAGGAAATGTGCAGTATCTTTTCATGTTACTTGTAGCTTTCATTACGGAATAGCTTTAAGATTTGGTGATTGGCCAACTCTTATTGAAGTTGTATGTCCAAAACATGCTAGACAAAAACTACAAACGGTAAGTCTTGAGTTTTGAACAAGTTTTTGCTTTTTTTTAAAAAAAAATTAGAAGTTTCTCTGAATTACTTTATGTATTCACATGTCAGGTATCAGAAATAAAGGAACGACCCCCTGTTGTCGAAGGAGATTTTGTTTTGGCAAAGCATAAAAATGGAAGGTAGTTTGTTTTTTTTTTCCCTCAATTGTCACACTTTGAGAAAAAACCAGACAGACCAAACTTGATGAAAAAGGAAAGTTTAAGCTTTTTAAAACAGTTTGAATATTTCAATCAATATTTATAGACACTCAGAATTTTTTTTTCTTGAATGCAAAATGCAAAATAAATGCTTAGATGCAAAATGCAAAAATGTGGCTTCCAAAACATTAGCAACTTTTTTATAACTACTCTAAAAAATACTAAAATCAATACTTAATGGCATATGCTTTACTTTTTTATGATCATGGAACATCTTCTTGGCATATACTCTATGAGTTTTTTAATTTTTTCTTGTGAAATCTTATTAATCACGTAGTTTCAATAGCTTTATATAGCTCATAAGCATTTTTGCAAATTCAATTCTAGCTTTTCACTAGAATTGAATTTGCTGTCTCAAATACAAATTCAATTCTAGCTTTTCACTAGAATTGAATTTGCTAATCTCAAAATACAAACTGTATTTTGAGACATGGAAAGTTTCAGTTTTTTTGATGATATCATTAGCACTGTCAAAAGGATTCTTTTTAACACGACGAATAGTTTACGGTTATTTGACATACAGTTGACTTGTTAATTGAGTATTTTGTTGCAATTTCTTTTCGTTTGACTCCTTTTTTAAAATCTTTTACAATAGGTTCTCAAAAAGTTAATTTATACTTGTTTCTTGCCATTATAAAATTTAAAACAGCATAAATACACAATCGCAAATTAATATTTTAATGATTGCAACACTCCATTTTTCTCTCTGGACAAAAATTAACAATTAGTCGATTCTCATTGGATAAGTAACAATTAAGTAAAATTAACTATTAGTCAATTCTCATTGGATAAGTAACAATTAAGTAAAATTAACAATTAGTCAATTCTCATTGGATAAGTATTAATGATTACAGCACTACAATTCCCTTTGACATTATTTGGACACGAAGGAATTCTTGTGCGGATGATTTTTTGTGAGTTTTTTAGAGTAGTTAAAAAATAGTTGCTAATGTTTTAGAAGCCACATTTTTTGCATTAAAATACCAATAGAAGCAAAAAAAAAACAAATTTGTTCATTTTCAAGTAGTCTTATTATGTACAAATCTTTTTTCTTATATGTAATATATAGCATTTTTTTCATTTAAAACATAATTTAAAAAAAAAAAATTATGTAATTATTAATTAAAGTAGAAAAAAAAATTATTTTATTTGGTTGCTAATGTATATATATATATATATATATATATATATATATATATATATATATATATATATATATATATATATATATATATATATATATATATATATATATATATATATATATATATATATATATATATATATATATATATATATATATATATATATATAAGTATAAATAGACACACACACAAAAAATATATATATTTATATATAGATACTATAAAGCAAAAGTTCTTGAAACTTCTATGGTGCTGTATTACAAGGTGGTATTTGAGGATAAATCATTTTGCTTTGACCTACCACCAGGTGACATTAAGGTAGGCAAATATTTAATTTTTTTTTTTTGGTGTTTGAGAACTTTCAGACATTGAGCAAACTCTGTATGTTTATACTTATGTCAAATAATGATGCTTTGCAAAAAATTGCAGCTGGGAAAAAAAAAGCCCTTTAACTTTATCCCCCATTGTAGTACATAATTAGAGAACTTTGTAAATTGTCAAATTTGTACATAATTTGGTCTAATTCATCTTAGAAAAGATTAGAGTTGATTTTGTGTACCTAGCTTAATTTTGTGTACATAGCAACCATTTTTTTTAAGATTATTAAATAACAAAAAAAAAATTTCTGGTACCGAGCAAACAATTAGTTTTTTTTATAGTATTTTTCATTTTGATTTCAAATGTTGTTGAAAAAAAAGTTATTCAAAAGTATGTCAACCTGGGTCTCAAAAAAAGCATATTTTCATAGAGATTTCAATGTTATTCTTTGTAATAAAAATAAGTATTTTTTGTATTATTGCTGAAAAAAATTTTGTTAAAGTTTTTTGAAGAGCCTTGAGCATTTTTTTTTACATAATTTTTGTCAATGAGTCTTAAGAAAATATATTTATGTTATACAAAATCTCTATGAAAATACGCTTCTTTTGAGACCCAGGTTGATATACTTTTAAATAACTTTTTTTTCAACAAAGTTAGGGACTTTACCCCAAATACTAATGATTTGAACTCAAATATCTTTACAACTTGGCGTGATGGTGAAAAATGAGTTGCATATTTGAAATCAAATATGAGAAATACTATAAAAAAAACTTATTGTTTGCTCGGCACCCACAAAAAAGGTTTTTGTTGGCCTGTGTAGTTAGCACCTCAAAAATCAGTATACATTAAAGTCATAGTATAAAAAATAAACACTGTTAAGTCTTATATGGTTTTTTGGTAACTTTTTGCTATATTTTAAACTCCTTGCTGCAAAAGTTGCTTATATTTACACATATAAAAATGTATTCACTTGTATTTGTCAAAAAAATTTATGTTGTGAGTAGGCCCTTATACTTTGCTTAATTTCCAGGAAAATTAAAAACTTTCAAATTATTATTATAATTATTATTTTATTAGTTTAAAAATGTTTATCAAATTACTTGTCAAAGGTGCTATGTAGTGTTGTACATAATTTAAAAAAAAAAACTGTAATTATTTAAGGAAAAAAAAGCAATAGTTTAGAAATTTTAACATGTATTTAAATTATATTAGATACTATAAATGAATTGGCAGCTGTAAAACAAAGTACTACTGTAAATAACATATGAAAAATTAAGTTTAAAAAAACATTTATGCAGTAGTATTGTTTTAGTGTTACTGCATTAGTTAAAGCTTTGTGGTTCTGAGTCTTCCAGACCACCTTTATCTGATGATTCATAATTTATTTATTCATAGTTTTTTCTTTTTTAACTGCCTTTTTTACATCAAAACTATGAATGAGTGTTTAGCTAATGAAATAAACCTAATTAAATAAAAGATTAATTTTGTAGCTTGAATGATGAATTTTTAAATACTTCCCAAAAAACAAACCCCTGCAACTTTTTTTCCAAAACAAAACGACCAAAAAAACAAGAATCAAAAAAATGTGTCAAATCTTTCTCTCTCTCTCTTTATGTTACAGACTCTCTATTATATATATATATATATATATATATATATATATATATATATATATATATATATATATATATATATATATATATATATATATATATATATATATATATATATATATATTCTCGGGAAAAGTAATAAAATCGGATCCGTGTATGAGAGATGGAATTTTGGACTTGCCTTTCTCAATGTAGTGTTAAAGATTTACTAAAAGTCTTCAGAACATAATTTCTGAGATATAATACAAGTTTTAGTAGTCTGAATGGATATTTTCAAACACTTTTTATATCAGTTTTTTGCAATGATAAATAGACCTTATTTATCAGAGAGTTGTTGTTGTGGAATAGATGAAAAAAATAGTTATGATTAAAAATAGCAGATGTGTAAGAAGGAGAAATTTAAAAGTGCTAATTTTGGCAGAGAGATAAAAAGCACCAACCTAAGGACCAATATGAAAAGAATCCTTGTGAGCCATTATACTTTGTTTTGGAGCTGTACTCTAATTAAGTGACAATAAAGAAAAAGTGACAAAAAAGAGTTACATAGTAACTACCAGGGCACAAACAAAAACCAATGTGTAGAGTCAAGACGATCCAGCACTCAGCATTCTTGGCAGGAAACAATGTAACACAGGTTTACATCTAAATCAACTTATGCTGTAAAGAAGGGGTGCAAGGCTGTTTAACAGAAATTTTGTGTATAGTTTGCCTAGTAGGTCTTTGGCAAGACAGTGACCAGATGCAGTTTACATATGCCTACGATGAATATTTCTATTGAGACATAATCTTTAGCCTTTACTCAACCAAAAGCTCCATAGAATAAGGTGTATTATGTCAGAGTTAATCTTACCTAGCCATCACTTAGAAAAGTAAATCCTACAAGGTGGTAGGTAGTTTGTAATAGATAGCATGTAAGCGGTATCAAAGGAACATATTTCTTTCCTAGAATTGCTGCTCCGTGAGGTAAACAAAGTTAAAGATGCCTTATTTTCATATGACCTTAGTATTTTCATATAACCTTAGTATTTTCATATGACCTTAGTATTTTCATATGACCTTAGTATTTTCATATAACCTTAGTATTTTCATATGACCTTAGTATTTTCATATGACCTTAGTATTAACAAATTCTTCATATGAATCTTTTATTATTTTTTTTCATATTAACAAAACAGATTGTGATCTATTTTTACTCATTAAATTTTGTTCACAAAATGATTGAAAATATAATGATGTATTCTATTTATGAACTATTTATGATTTTAAAAAGTATATAAAAATTTTATTTATGTTATTAAATTAGCTATTTATATCACAAGCAAGTTTAAAAAGTGTAAAATCTAAAAAAAAAAAATAATCAAAATTTACGAATAACTAATGAAAAATGTTTACTGTTGCAATATATCAATAATATTTATATAATATATGTATGAATGATATATAATTATAAATAGTCTTTATAACTGATTATAAAACTAAAATTTTATGATTGGTTCAGTATAAAAGTAATTTGTATAACTATTTGAAATAGTACAATTATAATTAATTAGTTAAACAATTATTTATTTTTATTTAAATTCAGTCCTTAAATTAGACGGTTTTCTTTAAATAATCTTGCTAAGTTGCTAAGTTTTGTTATCAAATTTAGAGTGTTAATGCTAAAGATCATATCATATTACCTGGTACAGAAGTAGATGTGTTATGGCCTGATTCTGTCACATATCCTGCTGAGGTTATTGGTCATTATCATGAAAGCAATTGTCTAGTAAATTTTGTTTTCTTTGAATTTTTTCAATTTTATTTTTAATTTTTGTGTTTTAGATATAAATATGTAGAGAGGTTGTTATGATGAAGTGGTTGTCAAGGCTGTTATAGTAGTTGTAGAAAACTACTTAACATTGAGGTAGACAAAAAAAAAAATTTCTTCAAAAAATCGTGACAGCCGTAGTCATAACTTAAGACATTCGGCTCGCAACGAATGCATTTACTGTAGTTTGCCAACTGCTGCTATGGCTATCTGGCAAGCACCCATTTTGATTTTTTGTTTTAAATGTGTTGCAGAAGGTTACTGAAGAGGCGAATAAAAAGTTACCATTGTCCTTTTTTTAAAATGAATTGTAATTATTATAGGTTTCTTTTGAAGATGGATCTGTTTTAAATATAAAAAGAAATGATCTTTACGCCATTAATGAAGAGCTACCCACGAAAGTAAAGAAAAAATTGGTTAGTAATAAGTTAAATCCTTTTGTAGATGATGTACAAACGGGTTTAACTTTTTTTTTTTTTTTTTTAATTTTTTTTTTTTTTTTTGTGGGGTGACTTCTTAGCAATTATTTTGATACACCATATCAATTATTTTTTATACTCCTTATCAAAAATAAAATAAAAAAATTAAATTTGTGTTGGTGTATTAATTTGAGTTGGTTTTGGTGTCATAATCTTAAATAAAAAGCCTTTGTATTTTTCAAATTTTGTTTAAAAATACTATTAGTGTCTTTTTTATTACATTGTGTTACGTTTTAATTATAGTCACACGCGTCAGAGACATTAAACAAGTTTAATCACTCTAGCCCTTTACAAATCGGAACAAAACGACTACGCAAAGGATCGCAATTTTTAAGCAACACCAAGTTTCATTTATAATTTTGATTTACTAGTTATTTTTTATTTACTTGCGAGATATCCCGTTCACTCTAACAATAAGACATGTTTTTTCTTAGACGCGTTTTCTATTTTTAATGTTATAAACTGTATAAAAACACTAACATCATATAACGAGGTTGCTTTATATTAATACAAATTTTATATTTAAAATAACTTCGCAATATTGTTTTGTTGTTTGCAGTATGAACGGGGGTAATAATAAAAATTTCTTATTTTTAGTTAAAAGGTTTCTTTTCGCTTATAAGATAAATTTTATCATTTAGCTAGTTAGATATATGCTAATGTACGCTATTTTGCATCGTACACGTTTTATCGCTTTGTTTATCATAACGCAAAAAATAGCAGAAATGGTACTTGAGTATTCTAATTTTGAAATCATGTTCTCTTTTGAAAATTCTTTTTTGAAATAATGTTCTCTATAGCAATTACTGTTTTGAAAACTATCTGGTGAAAAGTGTAGATAGTTTTTTTTTCTTTTTTTTTTTTTTTTTTTTAATATAAAAAAACGTTTAGGCTTGGAAGCAGTGCTTGAAAATTTATTAGTATTGCTTAATTCATGGTTTTTTGTAAAGTTTTAATGTCATTAAAAGCGCTTTGTATATATTTGCTGTGAATAGGCGCGGATTTTATTTAAAAAAGTTATATACCTTACTTGCTTTATTAATAGCATTTAAAATAGTTGTATTATCTTATTTGCTTGTTAACAACTTTTAAATTTTTTTAATGTTATCATAGTATCAAATGTTGTGTTTTTAAATGTAAAAATTAATTTATACCATAAATATTTAACCATGCCATAAACAGTTTGTAAATTTTGTAAAAGAAACCCTAGTTCGTAGATCCCTTAATAAATAATTTAAGTAATAAAAAATAAATTTTACTCTATTTTCTTTTTATTACTCGACCTTACTGGTCGAGTAATAAATAGAATATATGAATATATGCAGTATTGGACAAAACAAGTGCAACCAAATAATGCTAATTTAGTTCCTTTATATAAAAGTGCTGCATTTTTTCAATTTAGAGAAATAACTATGTAACTGTTTAGAGACAACGTTCTTCAAGTTTTATTCGACACAAAGTTCATTATTTGTAAACGAAAATTAATAAATTAATCAAAAGTATTAAAAAAAGTTGATTTCTTTCTGAACAAAACAAGTGCAACTCCACAAAATGTTAACCAAGCTGTATTTCGCTATCAATATTTCGTCGCAAATCCTTTGTTGTCGATCACAGCCTTTCATCTTTGAGGCATAGATTCGATCAGGTGATCAATGAAACTTTGTGGAATCGCTGCCTAGGCCTTTTGGATTTGTTCAAACAGTTAATCCTTATTACGAACACTTCACGATTAATTCTGCAGTTGACGATCTCCCACAGGTTCTTGATAGGGTTGAGATTCGGATATTGAGGCAGCCAATCCATCACCAATAGGTGGTTGTCTTGAAACCAGTGTTTGACGACTTTTGCAATGTGTTTCGGATTGTTGTCTTTCTGAAAAACCCATTTTATTGGCATATTCCATTCAGCATGAGGTAACATAACATCTTTCAGGATATTTTTATACATGAAACGGTCCATTATTCCATCGTTTTGATGTATTGGACCTAAACCGTTAGTAGAAAAACACCCCCAGACCATTACATTGCCTCCACCATGCTTTACAGTCTTATGGCAGTAACGTAAATCGAGGCGTTTTCCAGCCGGTCAACGTACACGGCAAATGCCATCGCTCCCAATAATGTTGAACTTCGATTCATCACTGAACAGGACAGTTCGTCATTTCTGCACATTCCAGTCAATATGAGATGTAGCAAACAGGAGTCTTTTCTCCTGGTTCTTTAGTGAAATCAAAATGGGGGTTTTAAGGTAAATTTTTGCAAATATTTTTTTTAATATAATATTATATATAATATATATATATATATATATATATATATATATATATATATATATATATATATATATATATATATGTATATTATATATAATATATATATTAATATATATATATATATATATATATATATATATATATATATATATATATATATATATATATATATATATATAATTAATATATATATATTATATATATATATATATATATATATATTATTTTGTATTATTGTTACGTTAATATTGCGGTTAACATGTACAAATCTTATTAATAAATATATCAAACTCATATATAAATATGTAGGGGGAGCTGTGAATTCTTAAAAGGTATCAACTGATTCCTAAAGAAAAACTAAAATTCACCCGAATATCCAATTATATTCCTCAAAAAACCGACTATAACTTGAAAATCACTTTCTAAGGTGAGATGGTGCCACGCAAACCCATAAATTTGCCTCTGTATTTATATATAAATATATAGTATATAAGAAAATATTATATAGCAAAGCAAGCCGAGTTTTTCTGTGATTGATACTTTTTTTGAAATTAATGATGTACTCCATTATGTCGGTACTGTTTGAACAACTCAAAGACATATCTTATTTTTTGAAAAAGCTTTTAAATATAAAGTGGAAAATTAAATAGTTTTCTTTTAGTTAATAAGCAAAAACTGATTGATATCGATCATACACGAGTGGTTCAGGAAATGTCTAAACAATTTTCGGCGTTTTTGATTGGCCCTATTTTCAGTTGAAGAAGTAGGTAATAATACTTTAAAACTATTCAATAGTCACATTTCTTCTTCATATATAAAGTTGACGGCTGACCTTTTTCATTGTCACTTAAATTTTAACTAATAGTTTGATAATTTTATTTTTTAGGGGATTACAATTAGATTTCAAGATAAGCATTTCTGTATATCTCAGCATAGTCTTGAAAATGACAATTTAAAAAAAAAGCTGCAAGAAATTAGATTTCAACCTCTATTCATGCAGAACTAGATTTATGGGATGCTCTTTGAAAATCCAATCGAATCCCCATTTAGTATATTTAAATATTAAACTTTTTAGATATGACTGGTTTCGCCAACATTTATGAAGTATTTCTTATTGTAGATATCTAAAACAACATTACATGGATGCTATATAAAGATTAAAAATAATGTCACTTACTTTTTTCAGTGCTTGCCTAAGCAATATTTGCATAATTAATATAGCTATGAATGAATGCATAATAAAGTTGGGATAAAACTTTTTTATTTATATAGATTCTGGCCTTATAAAGACTTCCAATATTTTTTGAAACTTTAGTACCAACATAATCAATATGTTGCTTCCATGTGATGTTCTCATCAAGGAAAACGCCTAAATATTTTGTGATACAATCTCTTTTTATTTCAATTTGGTCAATAAAAATATCAGGTAGAGTTGGGGGTAAATAACTTTTTTAGTTATTGAATGAAAAAGAATCCATTTTGTTTTTTTTATATTTAGGGTAAGTTTATTGCATTTGAACCAGCTAGAAATCATTTTGAGTTCTTCATTCATAGTAGTGAAGAGTTTATTAATATTGTTATCAAATAAAAATAAATTAGTATCATCCGCAAACCTAATACTTAAAAGATTACAAGCTTTATGCAAATCATTAATGTATATTAAAAAAAGAAGTCGCCCCAAAATTGATCCTTGTGGAACACCACATGAAATATCTAAAACTTTTTTTTGATAAGGATCGTTAAAAGAAACAAATTGTTTTCGGTTTGTTAAAAAACTTTTAAAGCATTTCAAAATTACACCATCCACCACTAACACCATCACTCTACATCTTACAATTACGCCATCCACTCCATAATATCCAAGTTTATAATTCAAAATGCTATGATTTATTGTATCAAATGCTTTTGATAAATCCAAAAAAATACCTAAAGTGAATTGTGAAGTTTTGAAAGAGTTAGAGATTTCACGCACAAATTGAATGATTGCAGGCTCTGTATAACTATTTTTTTTAAATCCAAACTGATTTTTTTAATAAAAAATTCTTCTCCTTAAAATAAGTATATAATCTATTGTAAATAATTTTTTCTAAGATTTTTGAAAATGTTGATAAAATAGAAATAGATCGGTAGTTACATACATTAGTCTCCTTCTTTGTATATTGGGATTATTTTAGCTATTTTCAGCTTATCAGGAAAAACTCCTTGTTGTATTGATGCTCTGAAAACTTTAAAAATAATATCTTTTAATTGTTCAAAGCATTCTAAGACTATGTTTCCATTTATTTCATCAGCTCCAGGGGCTTTGTTTTTTTTAATAGATTTAAACGACACTTGAAACTTCTCAAATGATACCTCAGAAGATAAATTATTGGAGCAAATGCAATCATCCATCGGTGTTATAAAGTTATTGAACACAACTTGGGTATTAGAAATTTTATTTGCTAGTTTGGAACTGATATCAATAAATAATTTGTTAAACTCATGAGCTATTAATCTAGGTTCAAAAACATCTTTGTTATCCACTCTAATTACCTGCGGTAGGAAACCTGAGCAAGTTTTTTGTTTTCCACCTATTTCTCTTAATATTTTCCAAGTACGTTTAGAGTCGTTCTTAACATTTTCAATTAATTTTAGTAGTAATTCTTTTTTAAGTTTTTACGAGTTTTTTCAAATATATTTGTAATCTTTGTATATTTTTTCGTTCAAAGGTGTTTTTGTTTTTAAGTAATTTATATATAGCTTTTGTTTGATTTAGATGATTTTTTAAAACCCTTAGTTATCCAAGGAGCATTAAAGCTTTTATGATTTGTTATTTTTTCACAGATGGGAAAATTGGCATTATAGACAGAATAAAATGTTTTAAATTTTTATAAATTTTATTTGCGTTGTCATTAAAATTTACATGCTTCCAATGAAGCAGTGATAATTGTTTTTTAAACTGTTCAATATTGTTTTTATTATATTTGCGTTTGCTTATTTTATTATTAGTTTGGGTTTTAATTTTGAGTTGAATGATAGAAATTTTGGGAAATGATCAGTTATATCTGCTTTCAGTATACCTTTTTATATATTATTATTAAAGACATCAGTTGTAATAATGTTGTCAATAAGAGTTACTGAGTTTGCTGATACTCTAGTTGGACGATTAATTAGGGGAATTGCTCCTAATTCAAATATTAAATCATAAATTTTTTTTATTTTACAGTCATTCTCGTAGTTTAAAAAAGTCATGTTTAGATCGCCGATAAAATTTCTTTTTTGATAACATTTTGCTCAAAAAACGTGCTCAGATTCTCACTCAGACAGTTTTGCCCACATCTTATGCATCATTTGGCATTAGTTTTTGACATTTTTAATTCCACCCATAAAAATCCGATAGGAGAGAGATCTCATGATTGGGAGGCTAAATCATTTTATTTAATGTTTGATCGTTCTCGAACTTAGTCAAATAACTTAAACAAATTTTTTAAAAATATGTTTTAGATTTAAGCTTCAAATCATTTTCTTTTTGAAAAAATGAATAGCTTTTCATTAACCCATCTTTCCAAAGATGTAATTTTTTAAGTGTATAAATAAACTATTTTTGTCATTATTACCTCAATTTTCACAAATTCACCTGTGTCATTCTTACCAAAACACCTCAACATTACATCCACCATGTTTTACAGTCAATAATACACATTTTATCATAAAATAAATTCAGGGATTTTTTTTTGCAGACAAACAATATTATTTTAAAACTAAAGATTTAAAACATCAACACGTCGCACTGTGGAAAATAGTACTATAAAAACGTACCGTAAATGTTTCTAGCTCAAATTTCAATTTCACTGCAAAAATTATATTTTGATTTTTTTAAATAGTTTAATACTTGAACAATTCGATTAAAGAGTCTGCTAGGCCCGAAAATGAAAGTTTGTATCAATACAGACTGTCCACTTTACATTTCTGAATTCGGTGTATGGAAATGATATAACATATTTTCTACAACCTGTCATTCCAAACATGGTCACCTAAAAGTGAAACAAAAAAAAATGACAAAAGAAAAAAAAGAAGACCTTGGTTCAGAAACGTTTTCGTGAGCAGCTAGGGTTAATCGTTGACAAACCGAAACAAGTAAGTGGTAATACCGATGATGGTAATACTGCTAGGAGATTTACAATACAAGCTGCTCTTCTGAAATCACTGGAATAAATAGGTCTTCTGAAATCACTGGAGTGCGGCTGTGGCGCATTGGTTAGAGCGCTTGCTTTATAAGCAGGAGATCCAGGTTCGAAATAAACTTTAGACATATTTAGCGTCACGGTAAGGAAGGAGGCGTAAACTTCCTGGTTAAATGCACTACCGCGTTGCTCAGTGACACGACCGTTAGGTCTTCTTAGGGCACCTAAATAACAAATTAAAAAAAAAAACAATTTGATTAAGCGATTTTACATAATTCTACAAGCTCTTTCCTCAGATGTTATGATAAATGCTGAAAGTTTTGGTACATATGCAACAGAAAATGCTTAAATTTATGTGAGTAATTATACCTAGTACTATATGCCGTCTAAGTACATAAAATTTTATTTCACAGAGAAAATACCATAAAACATTTTACAGGACTGGCTATTGGTCAACTTTCAGAAGATGCGCAAGAATTCCGTCTTAAAGATTGTAAAAAATATTGCCTTCATTATGCCAGGAAATATTCTAGATTAGCAACAAGTAAGGACGTATTTCAAACTCTTCTGAAAAGTTCCGATCAATACGTCACCAGCATTAGAAAACCAAACAGCAGAAATCCTCAAGAACTTAATGAAGATACTTTGCAGCTTTTAAAAGTCAACATAATACGTTGACTTTTAAAAACTCACTGTATAAAAATTGTTATTAATAAACTATTCTGAATATTTCTATAATAAGCATTTTACAAACTTGAAAATAATAATGTAAATGTTGAAAAATATGCTAAATAATTAATTACACACAACAATTAAAAAATCAAACTAATAAAGCAGTTAAGCCTAATATATGGAAAATGTTTGTTAAAGAGTTTAAAAAGTTTGTTTTTATTCTATAGTTTAGCCGAAAGCTTGTATAAATATTTTTTATGTATAAATAAATTTAATATGAATATATCTTCCAACTAAATAAGCATTTTATGTATCTTTTGCTGTTTTGAATACTTTTAAAATTTTTTTCAAATAATTAAAAAGAACATGTTTAGTTAAAAATAAAATAAAAAATGAAAGTTTTGAACTTTTTGATTTTTATTTAAAATTTTATATTCAAATTTTTTTTTATAAAATATATTTCTTTAGAAGCGTCATATACTACTTTACATTTATGCAAAATTTCAACATTTAATCTTTAGTAACAAAAAAGTTATTGATTTTTGATTCAAAACAGACCTTTTTTTACACAGTGCGTCGGTTCGCGTTTACAGTCATTGATGGTCCATTTTTTTATGTAGTTTTTTTTTGCCCACTTTTATTATTCTTATGATTTTCATCAAATCATTTTAACCAAAATACTTTTAAATTATCTAAAAGTGCAAAAATAAACATAAAAATAGTTAAATAGAAAATAGTATATTAAAAAAAAGTTAATGCTAATCGAATAATTATGAACGCTAGTGTATATATATAAATTAGAAACCAATATACTAATTTATAATATTAATATAATAATTACCGAATTGTAATAACCTTATGCTGCATTATTAATAAGTTTGCGCTAACTGTTTGCTCTAGAAAAAAAATGAACTTATAAATGGTTAACCTAAGACAACATTACAACCTATATATGAGGTGCAAAGCCCTACGGCTAACTTTTTAGTTGATGCACTTTGTTAAGAAGATTAAACATATTGTATGTCTAACTTTGTTAGACAAGTTAGACATTTTATTTCTAAATTTGTTAAGTAGGTTAGACATATAGTATGTCTAACTTCGTTAAGTAGATAAGGCATACTGTATGTCTGAATTTGTTAATTACATTAGACATATTGTATGTCTAACTTCGTTAAGAAGGTTGGTGTTTTATGTCTATCTTTGTTATGTAGATTAAACATATTATATGTTTAAATTATAAACAGAACCACCAAGGCCAAAACTTTGCATTAAGCTTGAGTTATTTAACTGGTAACCATTAAAAATAAATAAAAAAATATAGGTCCAAAATGAGTAAAAATAAAACTAGGTAAAGGACACAGCAATTGATCAACCTTTTAATTTATCATTTAAAGAGCGGCCCTTAAAAAAAATGCTGCGCCTGACTACTATGTCGTAGCTAAAAAAAAATATAGGTTCAAAATGAGTAAAAATAAAACTAGGTAAAGGACACAGCAATTGATCAACCTTTTAATTTATCATTTAAAGACCGGCCCTTAAAAAAATGCTGCGCCTGACAACGCTCTATGACGTAGCTATCCGGTGTCATTTTAGCGTAGACTAGTCAACTTATTATATAATTAATAATTATAACGCGATTTGAAAAATTTAAGCTGCATCTATTAAAAATCATAAAGCTGATCTTCTTAGAGGTATAAATAGTCAAAACATGTATTCTAAAAGCATAAAATCCAAAAACTAAATTTTTACGTTAAAAGTTTACGTTTCCAAGGTTATATTTCTAAATTTGTAATCCATTATTTCAAATTTTAAGTTGCTCAGTGCATTTTGTTTTGGTTTAAAATAAATTATTATCATTTTTGGTGTAAATTTTACAATCATCAAAGATAAATTAACCATCTCCATTGTTAAAGATATTGCTACTGCTTTCGATTTACTGTCTTGAGAGCTATAATATATCGGGAAGTAGCACGCCATTATAATGCATGATACCCACGTGCCATAAGTGATAGCTGCTGTTTCGTTAAAAAAAGATGGCAAATTTCTAGCTTGAAACGCTTGAATTGCTGACAAAAACAAAACAAAGCAAATGTAGACGACTTGATATGTAAAATGTACGTCTGTTGAACAATGAAAATCTTTAGTCATGGTGTTGTTGTTTCTATGCATAACTAACTTTGGTGGTTGATGAATAAATAAAATGCCGCCTAGAGCACCTTGACAAATTATAAGGACCAGCACAATAAAAAAATCAAATGAAGTCGATACGATTTTATCTTTAACTGTAATACGGTGTTTCAGATTAAAAATTTTTATATATTTTCGTGTCTTGATGCATGTTATTGCCACCAAAACGGTAAATAAAAAACCTAGAATTAAATGTCTTACAGAACAAGTCTCTGGAGCCGGTAAATTTATATATAGGCTAAGAATGGATACAAAAATCAATAAATGTGCCACCAACATTATTAATGAGAAGGTAAAATTTCCTGTTTTGATTAAAGGTGTATTTCTCTTTAAAAAAAATGTTGTCAGTATCCATAGACAATATAATGAACCAAAAACTGAGAGAAATATGACTGCTAACCCTTCTGTGTCGGTAGTTTTAAGAGACCTACTTTTAAAGTTGTCAACACATTCAGTTTTATCAACATTTGAATCAAAGTTTTCTGAGCATAAAGCGCACTCGTTACTTCCATTATTTCTTTTAATGTAATTCTTTTTACAAGGAATGCAGTTCCAGTTTTGCACATTTTTAGAAACAGTTTTTGTAATGATCATCATTTTTTGTTCGTACCCTGGTTTACAAACAACTCTAGAACATCTTTTTATACTCTTTGTATATCTGTCCAAGTCATCTGTAGATTTACGTTTTAAAATATTTATATTATTTTTAAAGGTGATTAATGTCAACGGCTTTCTATAAAGTTCAAAAATCATGTTGATGAAATCCTTATAACTCGTATCACTATGATTTACGTAGTAAAGATTTAAGAGAACCCAATAATATCGAATATAGTTTAGATGGTTTACCTCTTTTGTTAAATTAACTGAATCTTTTTTATAGCTTAGTGATGATAGTATTTCATCTGACGAATAGTCAAAAACATGATTAATCAACTTGCTTTTTCCTCTTAACAAATCAATCGAGTAATGAAGATTAGATCGGTTTAAATACTTTTTATCATCAATGTTGTTCCAAAAACATATTTTTACTCTTACATTTAACCGGTAAGCGATTTCTATAAATACTTTCAATCCTTCAATAGCATTTTTAGTTATGTATATAAACAATATATCTAATTTTTCATTTGAAGACAGCTCACGAGCAATAGTCTCCATATAAGACTTGTTTTTAAAATCAACAGTATAGTCTATGATGCATACATCATGATATATTTTAACTATTGTATTAAAGTCCAAACCTCCTGCATTGTTTGCTGTAATGCTGAGTGTAACAATTTTTTTTATTTCAAATTTCCTAATCAGAAGTAAAACAAAATTTTCTGTTAAAGGAGCGTAGGTTAAATAATTTTCATTAAAATGAATTATACCTTCATTTAACCGGTTAAAATCTAAATGGTAATAAAAATTGTTAAAGGCAATTATATCCGCAAGTGCTTGGGTTGATTCTTTATCAAGAAATGTTACAAACAAAACTTTGGTCAAATTTTTTTCTAAAACAATATTTAATGCAATATTTTGCGCTGATGAAATGTTGTAAGACGTGAACACTATTATATTAATTTTTGCGCTAGCTTTTAAGGTGTCTGTTATGCTCTCTTGATAGTTTATTGAGCTTTCCGGGATCACACCCACTATGGTAAAGTCATTTTTTGAATTAAGAACATTTAATAGAGGAGAAAGACTTTTCTCGTATTGTTTATCTGAAAATGCAAACATCGAGAGAACATGTAGAACCAGTGAAAATCTTAAAAACACCATCATTGATTTATTTCTTTTTCATAAATAAATTTTAGTCTCTTTTAAACGATCTTTTTATATATATCTTCACTGGCGTCTTTTGTAAAATATTTAAATTAGATAATGTAATAATGTGACACAAGCGAGTAAAATTTTTTTCTTTTTTTAAACCTTGTTTTTGATTGTTTATCAAATAAAAAGTTTTGCTAATAAAAGTACAAACAATTTTGCAAAGTATTTTTAAGTAAAAAAAAAAAAATAATAATTTTTTGAGTCAATTTTATAACGATCCTTTTATAAAAACTCACATCGAGGTTAATTATAATAGTTTACTTTTGAATGGTGTTTGTTGTATTGAAATTTAAAAATTCTTTTTAATTACTATGTTTTCTTTTGAAAAACTTCAATTAGTAGATAGGCGTATTTTATTTTTCTTAATTTTACATTTTTTGCAATCATTGTAACTTATTGCAAAAAAGTGTTTGGTAAGAGATATTGTAAAACAGTTTAAAATCTGGAGTTGTTAACCATACGATTTCGTGCAATTCCGGAAAAATAAAATTCTTTTGAGAATCAAGAATTTTTTTTTTCCTTACGAAAACATTACGAAAAATTTAAAATCGACGATGTTTATTTCGCAAATGCTATTGTAATAAGTATACTTTAAAAATTTAGCATTTCGCAAGTTGAATTACAAAATAAAACTATTTCACTAGATATGAAAGTAACACTTACAGAAATTGCGAGGTCTTTTGCAATACGACGTTTTGAAATCTATAAAGAAAGTCTGTTCGCCAAACGGATATAATTATAAAAAATAAAATCTTTATATTCCAAAATATATATAGTAAAATTATATTTTCAGTATAGCAACATTAACATTCAGTATAGCAACAATTAACATTTTAAAGTTTTACTTTTTGAAATAAAACTTCAAAATTTAAATCGAAACGAAACTTTTTTGCAACGCAACTTGCGAAACAGTACTAAACAAAAACAAAAAAACTTACAAAACGCATATTAAATATATAAATAACATTTTATGAATGAAATACGTATTATTAACTAACTTAAATACTAATTATTATATGATATTGATAAGTTTCAGTTGTAAACCAACTAAATTATATGTTTGGGATCATGAAGATTCGCCTATAACAAATTATACATCTGTAATATGTCAACATTGAAACAAAGTATCCAAATTAAAATAGTAAATGGAAAATAAAATGATCTGGCGATTCCTCAAGCAACATAATTTGGCATCTAAAACCTGTTCATAAAATATCTTAACCATCAAATGATAATATCAAAAATCAAGAACAAGATTTCCTTCACTATTATTAATGTAAACAATTTTATAAATTGATTTTAGCAACTCTTTGTAACATATTTGTCAAATAATTTCAATAACACGTAATAATTAAACTTTTGTTAACATGTCTTGTTCGGGATCTTAAACCAAATCTTAGATTTTAATGAAAAAGTTTTTATTGCAAAAGTTGAGGTTTTTAAGTGAGTCAGTTATTGAACTGATTTTAAGGAGGTCATTACTGAACTGATTTTCACTGCAACCTTGTTGTTAGATTAACTCAAAGATGTTTCTTATCTTGACCTTTCTCTATATTCATTACTTATATATATATATATATATATATATATATATATATATATATATATATATATATATATATATATATATATATATATATATATATATATATATATATATATATATATATATATATATATATATATATATATATATATATATATATATATGAAGACCACAGGGTAAAATGGGCACATTTTCGAATTATTTGAGTTTTGTCCCATACTATATAAACCTAAGCCTGAAGGTTAGCAAAATAGTAAAATCCAACCCTAAAAAGGCCTATGCAATGCTACAGAAAATCCCAAAGAAAATGCAGTAAGAACAAATATAGCGATACAAACATATTTTGGAAAAATAGTTTCCATTTTAACTTTATGTATGACAGCGTGCAAACATTGCCATAAAAATGAATCGCTCTCAGAAAGTATCTTTAATCAAAGAAGTTACGGCCGAAGTGTTGTACGAAAATAAAAATTGGTTCGAAGCCAACGTGCAAAGCCGTAGACAACTTTTTTTGATGTTTGAGCAAAGCAACTTTGAAACATGAAGAAAACTCCATATTTAAGTACGTTCATATGTATGAGGAATGAGGATGCTATGCAAAAACTGCAGCGAAACGTAAAATTTATTGATGAGTATAAGTCTAGATAAGAATAATACAAAAAATGTTTCATCAACATGTTGCTCTCACGTTTGGGGCAGGGAGGCAAAAATTTTGGGGCTTTTTTGTTCCCAGTCTCTGATCATCGTCATTTTTTGCAAAGCATCCTTATTTGACATAAGTATAATTATATAAATGTTTGGAGTTTGCTCCATGTCTGGAAGTTAGCTATCTCAAAGACCAAAAAATGCTGGATCCACCCCTGTCATAGGTGCTGTCCATTAATTACGTCAACAAATTTTTTGAAGTTTTTACCTCCTCCTCCCCCTTGTCATCAATTTGTCAAATTTCCAGAGACCCCCCCTTAAAATTTCGTCAATTTTTGATTACTCCCCCCACCCCCATAAAAAAAACTACGCTACAAACTCAGCCTAGTTTTCCGTTATTTAAGCAATGAAACTCAAAAAAAAAAAAAAATTGTTGATGTCAACTTTAATTGACTCCCCCCCCCCCCTCCCTAATGTTAACAATTATCAAAAAAGTTCAGACCCCCTCCCCCTTATTTTGTTGACCTAATTAATGGACAACCCCAAATTATATTTATAACATTAGAATTACATTAGGAATACATCGAATGTATACAATTCGAAAAAAAAAAGCGAGAACAAAATTTAAAATTTTAATTATTCAAACAATTTTTAAATTAAAATTATAAATGTTGCTTTTAGTATCTTTCAGTTTTTATTCACTTTTAGTTTATCTTTTAGTTTGTTTTTTTTTCACGTAGCATCATCAAAAGTTAACAACTGACACTACCCACATTACCCAACTGGTGAAAGAAGTTGGTGTAAATTTAACAGCAACAAAGTAAATAAGACCAATACCTACAAGCCAGGTCCTGGACTTCCCCTTAGATGTTGTATATAAGATCAAACCTGTGTTTGAGGACCTTACTAAAGAAGATGAGCTTCGAAAATGTCTTCATGGCAAGACACAAAATGCGAATGAGTCTTTTAATGGAAAAATTTGGAATCGTATACCGAAGACAAAATTTGTCTCCTTGACAGTGCTCAAGTTCGGTGTCTACGACGCTGTAGCAAATTTTAATATTGGAATGAAGTCGTCAATACTAATTTACGAAAAACTTAACATGATTCCAGGCTATTTTACAATAAACGGTTCGAACGCAATAAACAAAGTTCGCATTAAATGGTCGATCTATCAAAGAAGGTCACATAACAAATTGTGTCGTCAAAAGTTAAGGGCTAAAAAAATTAAGAAAAATGATAAAACCTTAGAAAAAAGAAGGCAAAACATATGAAACAGGAGGTTTCTAATTTCAATTAGAGTATTGTTTGTTATATTTGGTATGTTTGTAGATTATTTATTTATTTATTTTTACTTTTTGCGCGTTTTTTCAGTTCAAGGTTTTTCAATATGCCGGCCGCAATTAGAAGAGATACACTTGGGCTTTTTGTCTGAAATTTTCAGCACATCTTCATTTCAATAAGAGCTGTGTTTTAAGTGAAGCAGAATTTTAACAAATCAAGTAAAAAACCATTATATTTTAATAAAATGATATTTTTTCTGATATCAACATTGTTGGAGAGGTCCTCAGACCGAAAACTTTTTTAAAAAAAATCTGTTCCATTTAAAACACTCATGCACCTATTCTAAATGTGTTACCAAAGTTTTGTTTTGCCTTTTTTATTAGTTTTTGCTAAATCTTGGCCGGCGCAAATCTTATTTTCTGCTTAATTTTAGAGTTTTTTGGGGTATATGCAATATCCGTTGACCGAATTTTTTTTTTTTTTGTAAAATTTCTGTTTTTATTTGAATGTTTGTTAGATTATTTCAAAAGTTTATTTCTATTTTCTATATTTAATAATGGGGCGTGATATCCCTTAAACGATTATTTTTATCACTATGTCTTAATTAATCCTAAATTAGACTTGCAGTTGCTTTGTTCATTGTTGATTTCTAATTTTATTATTTAAAAAGTTAATTTCTAAAATATAGTTCAAAAATCAAAATTAGAAATGTTCGAGACTTCTGAATTTTTGGATACTATTTGTATTTCGTAATGAGTAGCCGTGGCGCAAATGTTAGAGCGCTTGCCTTAAATCCACGATTTTTGCGCGATTGTTTGAAGCGAGCTCTAGGCATTTTTTTAGCGCGATCGAAGGAAACGTGAACCTCCTAGTTAAATGCTTTTCCACGATATCTAACGCTTTTGTCTTTGTGACAAAAGCGTTAGATATTTTCACACATTGAAAAACACAATGAATCGACTCATACTATCTAGCTGGAAAATTCTTTAAATCAATTAGTAGATAGTTCCATGATAATACTGAGTACTTCCTTGGGAAAAAAATCCAAGCATTAATGATTACACGCATTTTTAAGTGATAAATCACTAGCGTGTAAGTGTCACTCAAAAATAAACGTTTTTGTAAAAAAGTTAGTTGCAATTTCGCTAAGTAACAACGTATAACTAATTTATTGTGAATAATGATTAAAATTTGTTTATCTGACTGCAATACCACAAAATGATTTCAATAACCAAACGAACAGATTAACCCTTCCACGCTTTTCGGCGTTTTTAGGTCAAAACTTTTTTCCAATGAGCAAATCCTGACCCGAATATAATAAGTGCTAGAATATTGAATTCGTTTTTAATAATGATATGTTATAACAAATTTTGCTATAATATATTAAAAATAATTATTTAATATAATATACATATTATTAAAAAATGAGTATTAAACAAATTATTATTAAAAAATGAGTAAAAACGTTTAAATAAATTTAAATAATTCGAGTCTTGATTTAATAAAAAGCTCGAAACCTGGACTTGCTCATTGGAAAAAAGTATCGACCGCGTTTTTAAACATACCTAAAACTCTGTTCTCAAAATATAACTGGATAGCGTATACGGCAAATTTTTTGAAGCCAGTTTTGGCCTCTCAAGATGGCGGCGTATCTGTTTGATTACAAATTTAGAAATATTTGTTACGAACTTTTACATTTTTTTAATATAAAAATAAATGCACAAGCCTCGAAAAAAAAAATAAAAAAAAAACAATTTTCGGTTTTAGATAGCAATTGCTTTAGAAAGAAACACTATAATACATATTTACATAAATTTCTAAAATATATATAATTAGGTACGCGATAATCGCGATTTACGAAACCGAATTTTATGCTAAAATTTTGATCCACGCTTTTTGTAGTCTCTTGAAGAGACTACAAAAATTAGCGTAGTTGAGGAAGGCTGTGTGGAATAACAAAAATTACAAAATATACAAGTATACAAAATTACAAATATACAAAAATTAGCGTAGTTGAGGAAGGCTGTGTGGAATAACTTTTTAGTATTTGTTATCAACATAGTATATTTTTAGAAATTAGAATAGTTGAGCTTCTTCTTGTACTTAAATTTAATTATACTCACTTGCTTTATTAACGAGTTTATTGATTTCAAAACTTTGTCATACTTCGGTGATGAAGGTAATGTCCAATATATGCTGCAATATATATTTTTTAATTTTTTCATTTATCTATGCACCTGCCATATTTCATTAAAAAATTTTATTTCGCAGGCACCCTATTTATTGTCACACCTTTGGTACTTAACTTACATATGGCGGAGGTGTATTTGATTCACGGGGTTAGGGGAGGGTGGCTTTTCTTATTTAATTTCAATTAAAAAACGGCTAAAATAAATCATCATTTTAATCGCACGAGAATCAAATACAGGAGGGGTGACATAGGTAAAAAGTAAGGCCTTCTGTTAGTCGGCGTGCGGTTCTCAAATATTGACCGAAGGCCTTCGGTTGCGGGCATGCGGGCCATTTTTCAATTTTAGAAGGAAGGACTCGCATAATGTATGTAGGGTATTTCTGTTTCAGACCCGCGTTTTATTTAAATGCGCAAAGCAGAATTAAATATGGCTTCTAAAAGGAAAGTAGAGTGGTCTGATATAGCAGTACAGTTAGAATCAATATACAATATACAATATGTAATGCTTGCTATGTAACATCGGAATCAAAGTCAGCAAGGGAAGATCTTTTACTACCCATGAGTACGATCAACATTGTAAATCCATTTCACACGAGGTATCTGTTCGTAAAGAAAATGAAGCTGGGCTTTTTCAAACTAATATACTTCAGTTTTTTCCTATTGTTTTTCCAAATGTTTCAAAATTAGAAGTTGTGGCTAATTCTGGAATTGATTTTAGTATTATTCCTGAAGCTAAAATAAAATTAACTAAAATATGCGATGGTGTATTTAATAAGAGAAGAGAACTTGTAGTTCTTTTTAACTCCTATGGCATTATGGATAGTATGATAAATAATAACGCAAAATTTGTTAAAATAGATGATAAAATTTATCTTCATAGCATTCAATGTACTGCAAATCACATCAAAAAATGTGATCATTGTATTAATTTATGTAGAAAAAGATCATTCACTAGTCGATTGGAAGCAATCGGTGTAGTAAGAGATGTTTTAGAAATTATCAAATCATCTGAAATTTGTGAAGCAGACTTTGAAGCACTTAAAAAATTTGTAAAGAGCTGTAAACTTAATCATGCACGGTGTAATGAAAAAAGAAAACTGTTAGCTGCAAAGGTCAGTTTAAAAATTGAAGGTATTACTTCATTATAAAATCTGAAAAAAGAACTTTTGGCGATTGGAATTACTGTTTCAGAAACAAATCAAATTTCAAGATATGATTCCTTTTTCCAATCATTTCATAAACTTTACAAAGAAAATCCTAAACAAAATGGAACTCTACTACATGCAAAGCAGTCTTGTCTAATTTCAAAAGCAAGTGGTAAGACGAATGAAAAATTTCAAATTGTGATGTTAGATTTTTTTTTAATGCTTCGAACATTTGGTAAATGTGTTTATAGATTTGTTGCTGCAAATCTCCCTAGTTTGAGGTGTTGGTTGAGATTAACCAAAGCATCATTTCTTTTCAGAAAATGTTCACTCAAATATCCCTTAAAGACATTTGTGAAGAAGGGTTGGCTTCTATTTCTGAGCAAGTTCATGTATCGTTTAATAATCACCAAAAATCTAAATCATTATTACAACGTTGGTATAGACCGAATTTAAAAAATAAGTCTAGCATGGAAAAATTGTCTTTTTCAAGCAGAGCTGAAAACATGGGTTATGAGTATTTTTCGAAAAGCATACAACAAATGGAGACCAACAGAAAGTTGTGAAGTTCCTGTTGATAAAAAAGGCTTAGTTTTAATACATTCCACTTTAGCAGAATATGTTGTCTTAACCGGTAGCTATATGCTACCATATCAAAATGTCGAAAACAAAGTTATAAAGGACAATCAAAAAAAGTATTTTATGAAAATTGATTGCTATGAAATAACTGAATGGCTTGCTGCTGATTAAACTTTTATTAGAATTAACTTTTGAAGTTTCCTTTTGGTTTATTTTAAAACTGTTTTTGGTACTCCATTTTTAATTTTGCATTGTTTTGTGTATATAATTATTTTATAACTATGTATCAAAGAAAATTTTTTTTTTTTTAGAATGTTAAGTGGAAAAACGCAGTTCCCCACTTTACTGATCTATATATATATATATATATATATATATATATATATATATATATATATATATATATATATATATATATATATATATATATATATATATATATATTTTTTTTTTTTTTTAATATTGTTTTTTGGAACACCCTATTTTTTATATATATATATATATATATATATATATATATATATATATATATATATAATAGGGTGTTCCAAAAAACAATATTAAAAAAAAAATCTGCTCCCACCCTCTAAATGTGTTCTATATAAGGGGCCATCCATAAAGTACGTACGCAGGGATGGGGAGGGGGTTTGCCAAAAGCGTACAAGCGCAAACAAGGGGAGGAGGAGGGGTATTAAAGACAGTGAGTACGTACGCGGTTTGACTATCTCTCCTAAACATGATTTTAATTTTTTTAAAACATTAAACTTCACGTGTGTAACAAATCAGAATAGTGTTTTTTTTTTCTGACCAGTTTTTTTTTCTAGCTTCAGAAAAAAAAAAACGAGTTAATTTTAAAAAAAAACAATGCGTATGTACGCGGAGAGGTTTGTAAAAGGGGAAGAGGGTCTTAAATCAGTGATTTTACTGAGTACGTACTTTATGGATGCCCCCTAATATAAAAACACTAGATTTAACATTTTTTGCCGAACCTTGCTTTGAAAAATGGCCCTCTACTCAAAATAGATTGCCAACCATTAGTTTGACATAATGTTGCGTCTAACCTATCGTTGCGTCTGTTACACAAGTTTGAAATTTTAAAGGCTATAACTGAATATTTTGTACTCTTCTAACAATATCTTCTAGAACAAAAGCTTTCCAAAATAAAAACAATAAAAAACCTACAATCTTATAGCTTTAAACTTATTGTTAACAATATAATATAAATGTTAACACTATAAAAAGCTTTAAATTTTTTTTTAACTTTAAAAAACTTTTTAACTTTAAACTGACTGCTAACAATATCAACTTAAATGTATACGGGCAAATTTTAATTATAGCATGTTAACACAAAGGTTATTAAGAATAAAACCTTTTTTAAAACTTTTTTTTTTTTTTTTCCTTTATAAAATTATTTAAAATCTAATATATATTTTTCAGTATTCTTAGCTTCTTATTAAATGTTCTTAGCTTCTTATTAAATCCAGCTTCTTATTAAATGTTTCACTATATTTTGTTCAATAAATATGCGGAGAACTACCGTACGCTTCCATTTTTTCATTGTGCCTCTAGACCTTCTTTGCGGTCGTGCGGGTCTTTAGAAAAATTCTGAAGGTCTTCTGTTTTCGCTACGCGGTCGTGCGGGTCCAAATGTAAGCTCAGAAGGCCTTCAGATGGTAGGCTCTTCAGGTAGGCCCTTCAGATACCCTTACGCATATAGATGTCACCCCTCCTTCAAATACCTCCGCCTTACATTTTCCGAAATACTACAGTGGGAGACAGAGGGGTCTATTGAGTAATTTTTTATTTATTATTTTAATTTAGATAAACAGCAATATTTCTATTAATATTAGTAATAAGAATGACAAATATTAGTAATATGAATGCTTTGAATGCTTATTACAAATATTAGTAATATAATGCTATGATTGCCTTTTTTTAATATTAAATATTAATAACATTAACTTCAAGTTAATACACTTTAAGTTATTAACTTTAAGTTAATAACTTACACTGAGTGTAAGTTATTAACTTAAAGTTAATGTTATTAATATTTAACATGTAAGTGTAATATTTAAAGTGTAATACTTAATGTGTAAGTTACACAAGTTATGTGAGTTATTAAGCCTTAATAACTTACATATTACTAAGTAAAATTGGGTTTTTTGATAAACTATGATTTTTTTGGCTTTTTTTTTAATTTTATTAAACTTTAAATTTAGTGTTTAACAACTTTATTTAATAATTAACACTATTAATATTTTATGTTTATATTATAAATTTATGTTTATATTAATAGTATTAAATGTTTCATTAATTTATTGATAATACATTAATGGAATAAACCTTAATATGTTTATAAAGTTTGTTCCACTTCTTATACCATTTATTTTTGTAATTAAAAATTTTTAATGATTAAATTGGTTTGAAAAACCAATTTAATTAACTTCATTTATTTTAACTTCATTTCAGTCAATTGTCTGTTTTAAAAGGTAAATTATATTATTTCATTAACTATAAACAAAAAAATAAAATTTTTTTAAATTAAGTTATACTTGTAATAATGTTTGTAAATTTTTTTGTGGTTAATCTTGATTACAAGTTGAAAATTAAATTATAATTATTCTTGTTAGAATATCAAAAATTTTTGGTTATTGATGTTTGTTTGATTTTAGTATATATATATATAGGTTTTATGGGCCCAAAAAATAAAGCATTGATATTTGGAGGAGAAATCAACACTTTTTTAAATGCAAAATATAAATTGTTTAATGGTACAAATATTAAGTGTAGAAACGGACATGTACTTTTGTTTTCATAAAAAGTGAGATATATACGTAAACTGTAAAAGATGTCAATAAGTTTTTTAACTTCAACACTTGCACATATCATGTCCAAAATGTAGTGAATTTAGCAAAAAAATGCTGCTGATGTTGCTTCTGGTGAGTTACAATTTAATTAATTTATTAACATTGCAAGTGTTGTGACTTGCTAAAAAAAGTACTGCAAGTGTTGTGACTTGCTAAAAAAAGTACTGCAAGTGTTGTGACTTGCTAAAAAAAATACTGCAAGTGTCAAATCAAACATTATTTAGTGTTAATAACATTTTGTTTGTTTTTTTAGTTTGAAACAGACAAACTTTTAGTTAACCAAACCACTATTAAGCACTATATGAAAGATTTGAAGATTTATAAAGGTTGGTAAATACCTTCTTTTGAGTACTTTTTTTTACCACTATTGACTTATCGTAGTCACTAGTCACTCTGTAGTAGGAGAATATTTTAACAACTAATTCTCCAATTAATTTAAAATGTTACTCTTTTTCAGGCTAAGGTAAGGGGGGGGGGGGAAGGCATCTCTCTTGACAATGGATGCAACAAAAATGTAACTTTTAAAGAGTAAGATATATTTTTTACTTCTTTGTTGTTGTACTTTAAATAACCAATCAGATATTTCTTAATTAAAATTTTGTTTTCAGTTATTAATTTTAGAACCTTTTTTATAAAGACAAAAACTTTTTTTGGGATTTAAATAAACAGTAGTTGTGTTATTTTAATTTTTTTTTAGTTCGAGGGGTCGGGGGAGGGTATATGCCCCCTCCACCCATACGTTGATGTAAACACCACTTGTATATGAAAATTCTTGTAGAAAATAACTTTATATTGCATACTAATTGAATTCATTTTCGTAAAGATAAAAATATTTATGAAAACAAATCATATTTGATGCTAGGGTGTATCAAACCATCACCACCACACCCATCTCTATTATTTAAATACGCCTCATATACTTTGGTGGTTAAATATAAATTTGTATAAATTTTTTAGTATATTTAAGCTGCTAATGTCTTGAAAAAGATCTTTTTTCTGAAAAAAATGTTCAGTTTCATACGGATAAGGTGGTGGTTTGGTACCCCCTCTGTCCATCCGATACGCCCAGTGGTAAGTGTTTAAGAAAAATATGTAGGCCACTCTTACATCTATCTTTTGACGCCAAGATATTTGTATTTTGACAAGAATTGACAAAGTTATGACAATTTAAGTGAAGAAAAACATAATTTTGACCACAGTTTCTTCACCAATTCTATATATCAAAAAATTGGTATTTAAACCGTCATAGCTTTTAAACCAATTGTTTGATTTTGATAATTTTTTCACCTTTAAAATACTGTATTGATCCTTTTCCCAATGATATATAACAGTGAGATATTTAAATAATTTGAAATTTTTACTCATGTACCTAATTGTAAATGCAATTTAATAATAAATTAAATTATTCAAAAAATAATTTCTTTTTTTTTTCTCTAATATTTATAAAATTCATTTGTTTTCTTTTATTTTTGACAAATTTATTAGCCTTATTTAATTATTTTCTATCATAGTTTGATAAAGCCATATAAAATCAATATTGGTTTCACCGATAGAAACTTAAATCGCCGCCATCTTAAGAGGCCATTTTGGCTTCAACTTTTTTCAGAAAAAACAATAAAATCCGCCATCCAGTTATATTTTGAGATCAGTGACCTAAACATTCAACTCTAAAACTCAAAAACTAAAATTGCATTGCATTTCTGATTTTTGATTTCAAATTAATGATCCACAGCAGTCCGGAAGAGCAACAACTTCACATGGTTTTATTATAAACTTTGCTTTTAATTTTACTTTAAAAATCAGTTACATTTTGACTTCCTGAAGTCGTCGATTTACACAATCCTAAGTTAAAAACATTATTGATGAGCTCAAAAGCAGTAAGAATAATTGTTCTAATATTAGATAACTGATTTCTCATAATTATATATATATTTTTGTTCTTTTTTTCTAACCTTAGAAAGTTAGTTTAAGCTTATGACTTGAAATCTAAAATGTTATTTACACTTCTTATCTACCTTGTTTTAGATACATTATTTATGCATAAATATATGTAAAAAGTACTAAAGAACATGTAATATAGCTATATTTAATTAAGGTAAAACACAAGTACTCCATAAAAATGTATTGTCATGTTTTTTAGTGTCAATATATTTTCAAAGCAACATGGTACTTTTTTGGTTTCTTAAATATTTACTCGTAGTTTTGTAAAGTCTAGTACTACAATTTTTTAAAAATATATAAGAAATAAAACTGCTATTGGAATATGTTTTATTTATTCTAGTTAAAAATACCTATGGAATGTTTTAAGTTTAATTTTATTACCTACAAGTAAAATATATTAAAAATTATTATATTAAAAATTTTATTTTTAATATACCTTCAACTTTAGCTTAAAATACTGCGGGCTGAGTGGTCAAACCTTGAAAAATCAGCAGAGTGAAAAGGTTAGTTACCAATTTAAAAATTGTAATCAATTTTTTTTTAGGTTCGAAAAAACTAAAATGAATTTGGATCATTGTTTTAAATTGTTGATAGCTTTGTTGTTTATATCTTGGTTGAATTTTCAAATGTTGTCTTGTTTGAATTTTCAATCATGGCTGTTGCCATGATTGAAAATTCAAACAAGACAACCATTGTCACAAAGGCTTCTGCTCAAAAAATGTGATAGTCTTGATTGTTTAAGTCCATCGCGTTTAAATTTTTTTTTTTTTAAAAAATGTAACCAAAAATGTACTGATTTAACCAATCTTTGTTACATTATTTGTAACAAAATGGACTTTAAATGCAGTCAAAATTGCGATACCATCTTACATTCTTTAGTTATGCATAACTGCGTAACAAAAGAATGTAAGATGATTGGTTATCATACAAATAAATGTATCCAAATAGCTGGGGCTATTAATAACTATGGAAGTCACCATCTTAGATGCACTACTGATTCATTAGAAGTAAGTTTTTTAATTTTACAAATTTACATATTTACAATTTTAATTTACATTTTTACAATTTTTAAAATTACTAATTCATTTGTTGAAGAACTTACAAAAATGTTTTTATATATTCCACAAAATGTACGTATTATTTTAAAGATTTAATTCCATGTATAACTTACAAACAAGTATCAATGATATTTATTATAAGGAGGAGGCTCATATTAATTTTAATGTTTTATCTTGTGTAATGTATTGATAATAAACTTGAAGCATGTTCAATTTTTTAATCGATTTGCCTATAGACTTTTAAAAAACTAAGAAAACAGCATTTAAATTTATATTCCGGAATAATGGGCTTTCACGCAGCCTCTCTGTTAGCGCAGCGTTATTTAGCCACTTTTAGAGACAAGTTGATTAGGAGTTGTCAGCATATCACACGTTGTCAGCAGGCAATCATCGATTAGACAATACGCTAAAACTATTTATCTTTTTTTATTTTACATATTTGTTAAATTTTATTTATTTATTTTTTCAAAAATTCATTTCTGATCATTGACTAATTAAATAGCTGAAAAAACAGCTGAAATGGTTTAGCGTAATTTACCCTAGACTACTGATCTTACAGATCCTACAAGAATCTTATAGTATGAGTTGCACAAGTCCCTGCATGACCTACAAGAATCTTTTTGAAAGATCTTGTAGAATTTGAAGGAATTCTTATAGGATTTAAGGTAAATTAAAAATTCTTATAAGAATTTTTAACTTACCTTTATTAAAGTATATTTTTAATTGTGTTATAATTGCAAATTTTAAGGTTGATATTTTAGCTTGAGGTTTTTAAAAAACTAAAAAATACTGATTTTTTAAAGAAATTGAAATGACTGACTGGGGGTTGTCAGGTGCGATTGACCCCCTTTTAAACCAAATTCTCTTAAATTTACGCAAATTTTAACATCAAAATTGAGCAAGATATATATTTGCATATCAAAACGGCTTTCATAAGCAACCCTCACAAAAAATTTTAACAGTACGAGCCTGTATATATTTTATTTATATATTTCAATAAAACTAGTTTTAAATTATTTTATATTTAAAATATATTTTTGTATTTTTAAATTATTTTATATTTAAAATATTTCTTTATTTTTCTACAAATTCAATGCAGTTGTTTAGCGCAGTGGATAGCACGCTTTTCTAAAAATCTAGCAATCTGGGGTTGGTAACCCACCTCTATATAAGCTTTTACATTGGTTAGGAAGTATGCATAAACTTCTTATTAAGTTCTTCTCTGCGGTACTCTGTGATAAAGCCGTAAGGTACCTAACGCACTAAAAAAAAAAAAAAAAAAAAAAACATTTTTTCTTTTTACAAACCCTTTAAGATACCTTAAAGGCTAATCACAGGATTTCTTATCATCCTATAGGATTTGAAAGATAAATAAAATCTTATGATCCTATAGAATTCGAAAGACAACTAATATATTATGAATTCTGTAAGATAGTATAGGAATATTGCAATCCTATAAGACTTATAAGTTCTCTGTAAGATAGTAAACTAGGGTAACAAGTTGAGCTTGTCATAGAAGACTTTTGTTGTTAAACTAACAAGGAAAATTTTAACATTAGATTTTTTTTTTTAAACTGCGATATCTAGATTACATCAAATCTCTTATTTTTGAATCCTATATGGTTGCTGTATTATCAGGTTTGAACAGAAAGCCCGTGTTTGAGGACAGAAACAAAAGTTATTTTTCTCAATAATGTCATACAGAATCTATGATTGGTTTGTTTTTTCACATCACAATTATTTTTTAACTGGAGAATGCAATTTCGAGGCTGCAACTACTAAATGTTTGGTCATTCAAAATTTGAAGGTCAAGTAATAAATAAGTTTTTTTTTTAATGTCTTTGCTTGCAAGTAGGGCTGGTAATTTTGCTAGGTCTGGGTCTAGGCCTGGTTTCTCAACAGCTGTAGTTATATACGCAACCGCAAAATTATTCAAGTTATAAGTTTTCTGAGATGTTGAAAGAAAATAAAATAAAATTGTTTGCCTAATATACATTACTAGGGCTATTCATGAGTCGGGCCTAGACCTGACCCAACAAATTACCAGCCCTACTTGCAAGAGCACATGAAGTTGCATCTACAATACAAACTGTCAAGAGTGTAAATGAATTTGTATCGATTCAATTGATGCAAGAAGCGTAGAAAGAAATAATCAACATTGTGCAAAAAATGCGACAATAAAAGGAACATTGCACTGATTGAAGTTGAAAGAAATAATAGACTTGAAGAAAATAATTGATTGAAGTTGAGTAGATGAGAAGATAACAGACTGATTTCGAAGAAGATTATGATTTAAAGTTCAATGCTTATTCAAAGAAATATACAACAGATTTATTTACCACAATTTAACAGAATATTTTTCAGCCTCTAAGATTAATAATTATTTAAGCCAATGGTCATTGATTTTGAAGTTGATCATCAAAAGCTGGTCAGAGAAGACGATTCAGGACACAAAAATTTTAGGTTTTATCTAGATGAAGAGATTTTGAGATAAATGGCGAGAAAAACGAGTTGCAACAAGAAAGGGAAGGTTGCATAAATTGAGTATGTTAACAGTGCATTGTTTTTTGCAGCCAGAAAATATTTTGATATTCTTGCAGATTATTGTCATTTAGTCTTTCCTCTTAAAGAATATTAATGAATAGTTTATTAAAAAAATCTTTATCTTTAAAATCTTATCAAGTCCTCAGCAGGGCTGTCAACATGGTTTTTGAGGTGGGGAAGCACAATCGTCAACTTTAAAAAAAAGTCTTATATATAGAAGTTTTATAAAAAAAATAAACTCTTTTAGAAAAAAAGTAGAGAAAGCCCTCCACACTTTTTTTCCCCCACTAACCCTTCCCCCTTCCCCCCGCAGTGTGATGTAATTTATGGACAACCCCTATCTCTAAGAAAGTTTGCAATACCTTTGCGACCTTTTTTAAAGGACCGTGCCTCCGGCCTCCCCTTTTCCCTTGGATTTGTCAGCTCTGCTAAGATGTGCTTTTTTTAATAGAACTCAAATATCTCAAAACAACAAAAAATTAATCACAAAATAAAAGATAGTAAAATTAAATTGTATCTTTAATGACTACACTAAAGGCCAGGGGGAGGGGGCTTTAACCCCGGGCGCCAAGTTTTAATAGGGCACCAGCTGTCAGAATGGTAAAATCTTAGAAAATTAGTTGTTTTACGTCATTATGATGATAATTTATATACTAATGTCATGTTCAAATCATAGACTAGCTCATAAACTTATTAATTATCACCAAGTTTTTTGCAGCAAAGCTTTTAATTATTTGTTTTTTTCTGTCTATAAGTATACGCGTGCATATATTTTTTTAAATCGAGAATGTAAAAATTAGAATTCATTTTATGGTTGACAGAAGAAAGTACCAGTTAAAAAACGATCCAAGTCCAATTGCAAACTATACATAATTATACGCAAATTATTTATGTGAAAATGTTGGTTTAAAAATAAGTCACATTCATCAGTTTGATCCTTTTTTAACATAGCATATTGATAAGTTTGGCAATATAGGAAAATGTTCAATATCGTACCAATCTTTTAATATACATGAGCAGTTCTTAGCTATAATGGCAGACAATGATATACGAAAAATGGTAAAAGAAACAAAGGAAGCTATTATCGATATTTCTCCTGACATTAGCCATGCAGATCAATTGTATTTATTTTTCGATAAGTTCAAAAGAATGGCTGTTGGGTAAAAAGATTTTTATGTTATTACCCAACTCTGGTCAAAAAATCTGAAGAATTAGCAGATGCTAGATTCTTGCTAGCAGGGCTGGTAACTAGCTAGATTCAGAATTACATAGATCAGATATAAACAATTGTTGTGGTCAAAGTTTATATAATTTGTCAACATGTTTAGTAGATATACAGGGCTTCAAGCTCAAATTAAAGAAATTATCCCTTTAGCTACATTGCTTGGCACCATGCTTAGTACCATGCTTGGTACAATGCTTGGCACACTCTTTAAATCTTGTTGGTAAATGCGGTGTAGATCATTGTAATTTTTAAATATGACTAAGCATATTCGCGTTCACAAACTTTTCGAGTTGCCGTATAAATGCTGGAGTTGAGGTATTGTGGTGTTGAGTCACCGTATATATGCTGGTTTTGAACAAAAATATGCGGAGAATGATGTCAATTAAAAAGACTTATCATAACATTCTTATTTACTTAATTGTTTTGTTCGTGTTTTCAACACCTGTTTGATTCAAACGTCAATTTATCTTCAAAACCATTTTATGTGCGTTTTGAATTTTTGGTTAAAGGACTTTTGGTATTTAAATTGCGTCATACGCTTATTCTTAAAGAGAAATTCAAGCGTTCAATCATGGTGTTTTAAAAATAAATTAAATGTTCTTTTGTTTTAAACTATTTATAAAGAGTTAGATTTAAAAAGTTTTTGTGGTACTGTTAAACAAAATGACAAGAATATATTGCTTTCCAGATCTTGAAAACAACCACACTACCATCAAATATCCTATTGGTTTATATTCTGAAAACTCTCCTGACATTAAAAGAACGTCTAGTTATCAGTATCTTTTATTAGAAAACAGTTTTGGCAAAAACCAATACCCAGATAAATTCCGAAAAGGCGAATTAGCCAATCATCTGTTTTTAACCCAAAAACAGATAAAAAAATTGGTTTAAAAACCGCCAAAGAAAAGAGAGGAAAAAGCAAGGCAAGGTTAAAAAAAATATAAAAACATTCTGGTTTCTTTTATACTGTATATTACTGTATACTTTTATACTGTGTATTTTATTGTATATTGTATATTTTCTTACCTGGTATTTTATTGTATATTGTATATTTTCTTATCTCTTACTTTTTTTAACTTTTTATATATTATAATTTAATACATGGTATTATAATTATGCTTTCGCGCTGTTTACTAACTAAATAATTAGCATAAATTAGACCTAAAATTTAATCTAGAAGTAAAAAATAGAAATTGCCTAAAAAACACAATTGAAAGTTAGATTTTTTGCTATATTTTTAACCGAAATTTTGTTTCATACCAAATTTATAAAACCAAACCAAAATTTCGACTCGAAACCAAAGCATAAATCCAATTTTGCTCAGCGTAGTTAAGGAGAGATCCGAACGATTTGCATCTTTTCTTCAAGCAAAAAAAAACTAGCACTAAAATAGGTTAAATGCGACTGGGCAGCGTCATAAAAACAGCTGAAACAAATGTGTTAAGTATTTACATTCCAAAAATGTCTCTTTTATTTGAAAGTAAAAAGACTTCTTCTTTACAGCATTAAAATATTCAATAAATGACTAAAAATCTTTATAGTCATTTGATAGATCTCTTTATAGTCATTTGAATAAATTACTAAACAGAAACGTTTCAGTTTTTATATAACTTCTGCCTTACAGTATTAAGCTAAAATTTCTAACTCGCTGAATAATAAAATCACAGATTATTTGTAAACAAAATAATACAACGAGCCTCATGATTTTTTAAAAAATAAACCAATCAAAATGCACACAAAATAAAACAGCTTTTTTTGAAAATGAAAGGGCCTAAATGTTATATTTTTTTGGATCTCTCCTTAACTACACTCAACAATCAAATATTAATGATTAACTATAATAAATAATAAATATAAAGAAATAGTAAAAGTGATAATACTAATTAATTCAATGTAATACTAATAAATAAGTTTTTGACATAAACAAAAATTGGGGATTATATAAAATAAAAGTTAATAAAAACATAGACTGCATTTATGTTTTTAAAATGTTATATATATATATTTTTTTAATCTACCACTTTATAAAGATTTCTCTAAATTTTGTTACGTGGAAAAACAATATGAAGATATACTTGATTGATACACGTCATAATTAGCATAGCCAAGTTTTATAATCATATGACATCATTTACAATTAAGCAATTTTGTAATACATACATTTTGTTAATTCGTCAAGTGTAGAAAAATATCAATTAAATGTTGGGTCAGATATCAATTAAATATTGGGTCAACCTTGATTTAAAGGTTATTTTTCAGGTAGGTTGATTTAAGAAATTTTGTAGGTAGATCTAAAGTGTTAGAGCACTCACTTTGATGTGACCCTAACCATTTATTTTACTTTCATATCATATCATATTAAGAATAATATGATCATATAATAATAAATATAAGAGTAATAAAATCATTAAGAATAAATAAAGTCTATTATGTGTTATTTATTTTTATTTTATTATTTATTTGAGTATTCATGCAACATTTTTCTATACAATATTCTTTTATCTGAAGATATTGTTGGCTTAGCATAGGAACAGCCACAAATAGTCATTAAGACTAATTCAAAGTAGCGTCCACCAACAATTGTGTGTACCAAAGTACTATTCAAGCGCTGAGTTGGCGGTGGTGAAATTTGAACTCGTTTCGTTTAACAGTCCAGTTTTTAACTTTACCTTTGACGCTCTAACCAACTGAGCTATCCCGCCACAATGGGATAGCTCATCATGGTGGAAAGATCAAAAAAATATAATTTTTTTTTGTTCTCCCATGATGATAACACATTCATACTTAATTCAATAGACTGGTTATTTTTGTGTTCAGGAGAAAGTCAATTTGTTTTTTAATATTTAATAATAAGGGCAAATCTGTTATTCCTTCTCTCTTGTATGGTTCAGACTTTGTCACCTCACCTAAAGACAAAGCTGAATTGTTTGCTAAGAACTTTTCATCAATATCATCTCTTGATTCCACTAGTTGCGTTTTACCTGACATAGCCGTCAAACAGGTTGATCCCTTGCTTGACATTCGCATCACTTCAGCTTCTGTATCTAAAGTAATTTCCTGCTTAGACTCTTCAACAGCTTGTGGTCCTGACAACATTCCTGTTGTAGTTTTGCAGAGGTGTTCTCCGGAGCTTTCATCCATACTTTCTAAACTATTTAACAAGTGCTTATCAGAGTCTTGTTTTCCATCATGCTGGAAAGCAGCATCTGTTATCCCTATTTTCAAAAATTCCGGAGAGCGATCTGATTCATCTAACTACCGTCCCATTAGTCTTCTTCCTGTCATAAGCAAGGTTTTTGAATCTTTAATCAACAAACACTTAATCTCTCATCTTGAATCAAATAACTTACTTTCTGATCATCAATATGGATTTCGGTCTCCTCGTTCTACAGCTGATGTGCTAACAGTAATAACCGATAGGTTTTACCGTGCATTAGATAGAGGTGGAGAGGTTAAGGCTATCGCACTTGACATTTCTAAAGCTTTTGATAAAGTTTGGCATCCTGGTCTTCTCCATAAGCTTTCTTCTTATGGTGTAGCTGGTAACGTCTTTAAGATTATTGAGTCCTTTCTTTCCAATCGTAGTATAAAAGTTGTCCTCGATGGACAACACTCTTCTTCACATCCTGTAACTTCAGGGGTTCCTCAAGGTTCAATCCTTGGCCCTATACTCTTTTTAATTTACATTAACGATCTTCCAGATATTCTCACATCTAAGGTGGCATTATTCGCTGACGATACTACCATTTACTCTTGTCATGATAAGAAGCCTACACTCTCTGATTGCTTGGAGGGGGTATCTGAGCTTGAAAAGGATCTCACTTCTGCTACAGCATGGGGCTCACAGTGGCTGGTGAACTTTAATTCAGATAAAACTCAATTTTATTTGGCCAATCGTTATCGTAATAATTTAGATCTTCCTATATTTATGAATGGTAATGTACTAGATGAGTCATCTACCATTCATCTTCTAGGATTAACTCTTACTTCTGATCTTTCTTTTAAACCGTATATCAAATCCATTGCAAAATTAGCATCTGCTAAGGTTGCATCTCTTTATCGAGCTCGACACTTTCTTACTCCAGATTCTATTCTCTATCTCTATAAATCTCAAATCCGTCCCTGTATGGAATACTGTTGCCACATCTGGGGCGGATCTTCTAATGATGCTCTTTCTCTTTTAGACAAGGTGCAAAAACGAATTGTAAACATAGTTGGACCTGCTCTGGCAGCCAATCTCCAACCTTTGTCACATCGTCGTAATGTTGCTTCTCTTTCTCTTTTCTACAAATACTATAATGGGCACTGCTCTAAAGAGCTAGCGTCCCTTGTGCCATCTACTAAAATTCATTCTCGTGTTACTCGCCATTCAATTAAGTCTCATCCTTTTTCTGTGACTGTTCCTAAGTGCTTCAAAAACTCTTATTCTTCTAGTTTTTTTCCTCGAACATCAGTTCTTTGGAATTCGCTTCCTTCATCTTGCTTTCCTGATTCATATAATTTGCAATCTTTTAAGTCATCAGTCAATCGTTATCTTGCTCTACAGATTTAGTCTTTTCTCTTCCAGTAACTTCCAACTCTTATAGTGGTTGCTTGCAGCCTTGTTGGAAGTGAAGATGTTAAAAAAAAAAAAAAAAAAAAAAAAAATATTTACAAAACATTGATAATTGTTATTTAGAAAACAATGCATTAAATATTTTTTATTTGGAAGCATCTTAGAAAACAATGCATTAAATATCTTGTTTGGAAGCATCTGCAGAACATGATATGTTACATAAGGTGATAGCAGGGAGAGATAATAATTTTATAATTCACTTGAGTCGCAAATTTAAAAACAATAACATTTCAAAGTTATTCAAAAGACAAAAATCATATTTAAAAAAGTTTTTTTTTTTTATTTGAATGGTTGAAATTTGGAACATTTATCCATAAGTGTTCCATAAACTTTTTATTATTATTTTTTTTTATATATATTTTTGGTAATCTTTCAGTTAAGCAGCATAAAATAATTTTATTTTTTGCTCTTTTTGCACCCACATCAGTGGAGGTTTTTTAAACATTAGAAATATTAATTGAATTATTAAAATAAAAAAGATTACTGCTCCATGCCAAACCCTCAGTTGATGTAGCAGCACTCCCTTGTAGCAGCAGGCTATAAGATAGTCGATGTATATACTGAAGCCAATAATTTTTTTTTGCTTATATTAAAAAGTCACCACTTTGAGCAAGTCTCCACGCGAGATGGCAAAAATCGCAAAAAATAAAATTATTTTACGCCGCTTAACTGAAAGGTTACCATTTTTTTAATCTACCATTTTTAAAAGATTTTTCTTATGTTTCTCTGAATTTTGTTACCTGGAAAAAACAATATGAGGATATACTTGATTGGTACTTGGCATAATTAGCATCGCCAAGTTTTATAATCATATGAGAGCATTTAGATTTAAACAATTTTGTAATACAATTTATATTATGTTTGTAATCAGAATTTTCATTTGATGTTTATTTGTTTACATTTTTTAATTTTCATAGCTCTTTGTGTAAATCCTATTCATTCTTATTAACATAATTAAGAACATCAAGTCTATTTCTTAATAGAAATAGACTTAATGAAATGAAAACAATGCCGTTGTGACAAAGTTTCACCTTTTCATAGAAAAAGGTGAAACTTTGTCACAACAGCATTATTTATTGCACAAGTGGAACAAGCTTGTGGTGTTGTTACAAACAAGATATTATGAACTGTACTAATATATACAATTAATCAAAATATTTGCCATCTGTATTTAGAGATGAATTAAAACATCTATTTAGCAAGCTATCATAATCAGAACTTCTCCAACATTATTTGAAAGGCATGACACAGAATCAAAATGAAGTTTGAATTCATTTCTTTAGAGCATATGTCCAAAATGTATATTTTGTGAAAGAATAAAACTGTCTGTTAGTGCTACCTTAGTTTTTTAATGAAATTCAGGATTAAGTAGTATTCTTACATTGATGGTGGTTAATAAAGTTTGAAGCAAATATAAATGCAGGTTTTAGAAGAAAAATTTTTCTTCACTTAAAAAAGTCTGTTTTAAAATCCAGAAATAGTTCATTTAATTGTCACCAGCAGTTGACAACAAAATTGGAAAAAAAAGATCGGTACAAAGATTTCATATTCTTCAGGTGGATTCAGCATTTATCCAAAGCCAGATGATGCCATTATATATGGTGCCATTATAAAAATTAAAAGTTTGAAATTATAAGGAAGTTTCAATTATGTTTGTAGATGCTTTAAATCTGAATGAAATTTGTTGGATGGCAAATTTCACAAACTTACTTGTTGTATTAAAAAATGTTTGTTGTTGTTCAAAATTTCAAATAAATGTTTGTATATGTAACTTTTATACGCTCTGAACGATTTTTATAAAGTATAAAATTAATATTTAAGGTTTGGGAGCTGATTTTCTCTGTTTTTGATTTTTATCTTAAAGAAATGATGCCTTGATTTAGTTTCAGAACATGTTAAAACTTTACCAAAATGTTTTAAGGACCGATTAGATTGATTTGAGTGAAGCATTTAAAATTTCCTTGACTTATGGGTCCCATAACCATGAAGCAGTTTTTTAAATGTTACCATGGAAACTGTTGTTATGAGAAAAATCTCTCTTTCAAATTAATATTTTTTTATCTGGATGTCATTCTTGTTCAAAGTGATTTTGAAATTTTTAATTTTTTATTGAGATAACTTTTCTTAAGATTTTTTTATTGTTTTGGTTTCCATTACAACAGTGCCCCAAATACCCCACATTTTTTGATAATTTTTATTCAAATTATTCAGCAAAGATTTTTTCTTATACATTTCTGATACATAATTAGAGTTCCTTAAAAAGACTTTAAACTGTTTAACGTTAATTTTAGCAAAACAATTGCTTTTTTAATTTTTGGTTAACGCCCACTTTAATCAAAAGATGGGCAGTTTAAAAAACCATCAAACAAAAGGCAAACAGTCTGGTTAAAGACCCAGAGGTTAATTGCTTTGCCATTTGTTAAAAAAGAGTAGTCAAATTTTAGGTAAAATTCACAAAAGAAATAGTCAAACTGCGTACATACTCCCTGTACAAACTCTCCCTTTCCCTCTAGTACAAACTTGTATGCTCTTGGCTGACCTCCATACCTGTGTACATACTTTATAGAAACCCCCTTGCATAGGTTTTGATAATTTTCAGCGCTATAATGTCAGTCTTTCAAATAAGTTGCTTGCACTCCTCTTTGGTTGACGACACATAAAATATTTTGTTTTTGACAACTGGCAGCAGTAATATGCATGTCTTGATAGTCTAAATAATAGTCTAAAAAGAAACAGTATACCAATCAAAAAACAATAAACAGATATATTTCACTTAGCTCCATAGGTAGAAACAGTTTCTGTAAATTTGTAAAAATAAATATTTTACTAATAAATCTGAAGAGTTTAAGTTTACAAAGGTGCTCAGTATTTAGAATAAACTTTTTAATTTTGTAATCATTATAGTGTTGAAAGTTTAGAGGTCATATTCAATGGATAATAGATCTTTTTCTTAAGTAAATTCTTACTAAATCAAAGTTAGTGTTAAAATATATGTAAATAAAAGATTTTTGTATAATTATGAAGTAACTAGCTATATTTATTTATTATATTGCTTTTACTTGCGGACTTGCTGTTATTAATATTGAAATTTTGAATAGTGAAGGTCTGCCCTATGAGCTTGGTCTCTCATTTACAATAAAATCAATAAAATCATTGGTTAAGAAAAATAAGTAGAGTTGAGAAGGAATGGATATTTTTTATAATGATAAAAAATTGCTTATAAAGATTTCTGTTTAATAATTGTTATAAAAGTTTTGTTGATTATTGTTCAATAAGTAGTATAAACCTTCATTATTTTTTTTATTATTAAAGTTAACTTTTAAAATGTTCTGTTTTAAGTGTTGAAAATCTTGTAAATAACTCTATTAATATTTAGGATTGTTTGGTAGAATCTCTAAAAAGATTGATTTATGTTTTGCGTACAAGTCTATTAAAGGTGTTAAATATTCTTAATTTTAAACATGAATCATAAGAAAACAACACACAAATTTACTTTATTCAGTTGTTATAATTTTAAGTCGTTTCTCCTTTTTTTAATTATGAAAAAAAAAAAAAGTATTTATAGTGGTTGTAATAAACTTTCTTAACTACCATAGTTTAATAGAGGCTACTAAATAATTTTTATAGTTTATAAAACTATATTTAATAAAAATAATAGTAATAGAAGTAATAGTCTTAATAATAATAAAAATCAAAATCAATTATTTTTGTTGTCTTACACTATATTATAATAACTATTCAATATTACTTCACTTTATCTAAATAACAAATGACTAATATACATTTGATTTTTTATTCTGTTCTTTTAATGTAGGTTTGTGAAAAAAAAATTTGTGGAGACGATGTATTTTCTTTTTCTGTTGATTTGTGACATAAATATTTGAATCTAGTTTGTATTAAGAAAACTCAGCTGCGACTGCTTGGAATACAAATGCATGTTCTGCATCTAGACTAAAAGAAACTATATCTTTTACTCCAGACAAATTAGTTATATACACAGACAATTCAACTTAATTTATATTTTATTTAAAGTTTATACATATTGAAAAAGAAAAAAATGTAATGTAAAAATTTTAAGTAAAATTAAATATTTTTAAGGTTTCCATTCTTTGCATAATATACACAAGCTTGAGGATTTTTACATAATATATAATTTTAATAGTAATAATTTTTATAGTCAACTTTTAGTTGACTATAAAAATTATTATTATTAAAATTAAAAAAAAAAAAAGGTTTAGCATATCTAAACATAAACAGCTGCAATAGAAACTCACAACATGGGTTTGCTTTGACATGAATCGAATTCTATTATTAATGTTCAAAAAAGTATTTTTGTTGAAAACTTAATAAATGACAATCGGGTATTTGATATACTTTTAAAGCTTGAAGATCATTATACTCCAAGATGTGACTATTTTAAAACTGTTCAATAAGATATTCCACCATATATGCAAAAACTTATCGTCTCTTGGATGTTTGAGGTAAAACATAATAACTGAGGTAAAACATAATTCAATCTATTTTAAAAGTATTTTTTTTCCCCTGTTGAATTTTTTGTTGATAAAATGGTAAAACATAATTCAATCTATTTTAAAAGTATGTTTTTTCCCCTGTTGAATTTTTTGTTGATAAAATGGCTTTGTCTTGTCAGTAGCAGGGTTACTGATGTTGTATATTCCAGTGAAACCTTCTTCGTGTTAACTTAAGGAATGACATCCAGTTATAAAAAATTGATTAAACTTGTCCACAATGACATTGATATGGCATTGTGCGAACCTGGATGTAAATTCTTTTTTTAAATAAAATGTAAATATACTTTTAAGTCAATTTAAGTATTAAAATTTAACAATTAATGTTGTTATAGTTAATATTTCCAAGTTTATTTTAATTTTTGATTCATTCAAATAAAAAATCATCACTCTTTAGTTAACATAGTGGTATAGAAGGTGTTAAATATTCTTAATTTTAAACATGAATCATAAGAAAACATTACAGAAATTTATTTTATTCAATTGTTATAGTTTTAAGACTTTGCTTATTTTTTAATTATTAAAAAAAGAGTACTTACAGTGGTTATAATAGACTTTCTTAACTGCCAGAATTTATTAGAGGCAAAAAAATAATTTAGTTCATTAAATTATATTTATTTAAAAAAATAATTATGAAAGTATTAGTCGTAATAATAATGATTAAAATAACTTATTTTTGTTGTCTTATACTATATATTATAATAACTACTCAATATTAGTTCTTTTTTTCTAATAACAAATGACTTTTCTTTAAAGTTTGATTTTCTATTTTGTTTTTTTAATGTAGGTCTGTGAAGAATAAAGATGTGAAGACAATGTGTTTCCTTATTCTGTTAATTAATAAGGCGGATATTTGAACATCATTAGCATCAAAAAAACTCAGGTGCAACTGCTAGGGACTGTTTCTAGCATGTTTCTAGCATCTAAACTAAAAGAAACTATATCTAGTACTGCATAAAAATTTGTTATATACAATGACAATTCTATCACAGAGGAACTTTTGGTAAGTTGCAAAAAGAAAAAATGTGCGCAAAATGTTTGAATTGTGAGTGTTTGTATTTGTTTTTAAACAGTTAAATAAAGTAGCCATTAATAAAAAAAGACAGGGTTGGCAAAAACCCGGGTTTTTTAAAAAAAAACTACTCCAGTGGGGTTTTTTTTTTTTTTTTTGGTAAATTTGACAGAAAAAAAAAGGTGACAGGATGGCATCCCGCCTCATTTTAAGCACTGGTTAAATCTTTATGTATTGATTTATTTTGAATTTAAAAGTATTATTCTATATAATGTCAATGAAAATAGAGAAAAAGAAGGCTATAGGATGGGAGGTAGTAACTGAAGTTTAAATTAAACTTAGAACTTGAAATTCAAATGAACAAACTTGTTTCTCTGTGCAAGGGCCTTGTTTATAAAGATTTGTGTTTACAAGTTAAAGAGTTGAGAGAGGATTGTAACCATAATCTAGCCACTACTACTCATTTAAATTCACCTAGGGAGGTAAATAACATAAAATATTAAAAAATCCTAATAAAAATATTTGAATAAAAATTGTAATAATGTATTTCCAAATATTGGTTCAAATATTAGTAAACCTGCTCTAATAGCTGTTTTTGTTGGTTATAATAGTTAATAATAATTTAGTTAATGATAGTAGTTAATAATTATGTTAGTTAATAATTTTATAGCTATAAAAGGTGTTAAACAGGGTTGGCAAAAACCCGGGTTTTTTTAAAAAAACCCGACCCAGTGGGTTTTTTTGGGTTTTATTGGGTTTTATTGGGTAAATTTGGGTTTTTTTGGGTTTAATTTTTATTTTGTCTCTGTAAAAATTTTTGTGTGTTTTTGTTTAATGATATTGAAAATTAGTTTTTTTCTACTTTAACTTTATTTAAAATATATTTAATATATTGTTGTTTAATTATTTATAACAAGAATTTTTCAAATTATTTTGAAAAAGATTTTTAAATATAATTTAAAACTGTAATAGAAAAAAAAAATTTCACGCTTAATCTATATGTATTGATTTATTTTAAATTTAAAAGTATTATTCTATATAATTAAAAATGTCAATGAGAAAATGTGAAAAAGAAGACTTGAGAATGGGAGGTAGTAACTGAAGTTTCAATTAAACTTTGAACTTGAAATTCAAATAAACAAACTTGTTCCTCTGCGCAGCGGCCTTGTTTATAAAGATTCGTGTTTAGGAGTTAAAGAGTTTGTTTTTTTTTTAAATCAATTCACCTCCTCAAAGCTTATGACCATATGTCAAAACTACAGGCAAGGAGGCTACTTATTTGTGGTTATAACCCTCTCTCAACTCTATAACTCCGAAACACGAACCTTGACAAACAAGGCCGCTGCGCGGATAAAGGAGTTGAGCGCGGTACTGCCAGGGACGTGGTGGGGATTGAACTCAGAACCTCTCACTTATGAAGTGAGCGCTCTACCACAACACCACTACCGCAAAAGAGTTGAGAGAGGGTTGTAACCACAACAAGGTAGCCTCCTCGACTGTTGTGTTGGCTTCTCTGGTCACTACTACTCATTTAAATTTAACTTGGGAGGTGAACAACATAAAGTAATAAAAATCTCAATCGATAAAAATATTTGAATAAAAATTGTAATAATGTATTTCCAAATAATGATTCAAATAATAGTAAACCTGCTCTGATAGCTGTTATTGTTGGTTATAATAGTTAATAATAATAGTTAATAATAATTAAGTTAATAATAATAGTTAATAATTATTTTAGTAAATAATATTATAGTTATAATGTTAAAGTTGGTTACAATAGTTCATAAACTTATTAAATATCTTTAAAAAAACCCAATAAAACCCAGATTTTCCAGGGTTTTATTGGGTTTTTTTAGGCGGGTTTTTTTGGGTTTTATTGGGCGGATTTTTTAATGCCAACCCTGGTGTTAAAGGTGGTTATAATAGTTCATAAACTTAGTATATATTTTTAAAAAACCCAATAAAACCCAGATTTACCCGGGTTTTATTGGGTTTTTTAGTTGGGTTTTATTGGAAGAGTTTTTTTTGGGCAAGTTTTTTAATGCCAACTCTGGATTGGGATAACAAATGGAACTTCTTGCATGCACAGAAGCATAAACACTTAGCTGCATAAGTAAAAACAATTGATAATTTATAATGCACCTTTCTATATTTATATTTCCTTGATTTTTTGCTCTAGCTGCGAACTATAATACAGGGATTATCTTTTTCCGGATATTTCCGGAATTCCGGATATTTTTCTCAACTTTTAGTTTTTCCATATCCAAAACGTTTTTCCTACATACAAGTTTTGGTGTATATTTTTGTAATATAATTGCTTTTTATGCTTTTTCACTCATCACTCATACAAAAATTAAAAAAAAAATGGAAAAAATTTTGAAACAACTCAGCTAAATTCAAAATTAAAAGGAAAATAAGGGAAAATATCTATTCCGGTTTTTTTCCGGATATTATATCCAAACAATATTCCGGATTTTAGAAATAAGACCTGGATGATCTATGATAATAATCAAAAAATGTGTTTAACTTGGTAATGATTTTGACTAGCTTCGAAAAAAAAAAAATTAAACAAGAAAAAAAAAAAAAAATTAACTAAAAAGACGGATATACTCTTCAACTTTCTTCTTTTAATTACCTGCTTTAACACTGTCGATCTGTTCAAAATATGATAACTATTTACACTAACACTTTTTCTTATATAATCAACCCCTTCTTTCCTCTTAGGCATTTACGGCTAAACATGTTCCAATAGTGACTAGACTACTTTTTTCTAGTTGCAAACCTTATATAAATGATTCAAATGGGAAAAGAGTTAATTTAAAATATCCCATCTCTATCTTTATTTAACAAAGACTGTAATCATTTAAAGTACAAACTGGTTTTTCTGGAAAAACAGAAAAAAAGTTTAGTCTGGGTCTCGATTACAATTGTCCATCATAATTGCATAATAAACAATTGTTTATTACGCAATTGACTTAAGTCAAAAATATAAAAACAGTGGTATGATGATAAAAATAATAAAACTAAATTAAAGTTTATCGTTTTACTTTGGTGTATCCAACAAATCAAGAAAATATTTAATTATAAAATATTCTTTTGTATATAGCTTAGTTAATTTTTTGAAATATTGCTATTCCTTTAATATATCTTAAGAGTTAGTAGAGATGATGCTCAGTATTCAGATAACACTTTTTAGTTTTATAAGTTTTGTAAAGTTAAAAGTTTGCATAGATTTTTTCTTATAAGTAAATTCTTACTAAATCAAAGGTATTGGCATTGAAATATATGTCTATGAAAAATTTTTATTTAATTTTGAACACACACTCAACTAAAACAAAAACGAAGTATTCCACATGTTTACAACGATTAGAAAAATACATATACAACTCAACCAAGCCTGGCGTACCTCATACATTTACATTGATCATAACAGATTTTAATCTCAATTAAAAATAAAAACTTCTTAACACCTATCCTTTAAATTTTTTTTTCGAAATTTTTATTTTTTAATATTTTTTATTTATTTATCTAAGCAATGTTACTATTAAATATAAGTTTTCGGACATAGAAGTAGAACTTATCAGAGAAACATAAAGGTAAGAGATAAAAAAAACTTATTAGAAAAGAAATGTCATTCTTATCTAAGGCTAGTTTAGAAAAACATAATCTTTATATGAAAACAAATGGAGAAATGCCCAAACCCAAACCTGCCATTGTTGCATGTTTTAAAACCTGTAGTAATAGCTATTACAGAATCTCATCTTTAATATCACAAATTTTAAAGTAAAGCCTAGACAACAGCAGTAACTCTTCTGTTTAAGGCAAGATTTACTGTTTAGAAATTTTATACTTATCAGATAAATTACTTAAAGGCAAGAAATAAAATAGTTTTCAGAAAAAAAAATCAAACCCAAACCCTCAATCGCTGCATGTTCTAATACCTGTAGTAACAGTTATTATGGAATGACATCATTAATATTACAGTACACACATTTTCAATTGAAACCAGAATAATTTCTAGAACAATCGCTGATTGTTCTAAAACAAGTTTTAGAACAATCGCTGATTGTTCTAAAACAAGTTTTAGAACAATCGTTGATTGTTCTAAAACTTGTTTTAACAGTCTTTACAGATAGACATTAAAATCATGTGACACAAAATTTACGTTAAAGCTAAGATAAACGCATTAACTGTTCTATTTCATCCATGACTATATACTTTTTAGAAATGTAATATACTTTTTAGAAATGTAAAACTTATCAGATCAATGTCTTATTAACAAGAGAGGAAAAATATTTTGAAAAAGAAATATTAATCTTATTTTAGGCTTGTCTAGGAAAACATAATCTTTAAAGAGAAACAATTGGAGGCCTGCCTAAACCCAAACCTGCTGTTGTTGCATGTTTTAAAACCTGCAATAACAGCCATTACAGGTAGACATCTCTGAAATCACGCTACACAAGATTTAATCTCAAGCCATGATAACCAAAGGTTCTATTTTATTTAACTCAAGATTCATTAATCAGAAATGTTAAACTCATGCAATAAATTATATGTATAGGCAGAAAATGCTATTTTTCTTCTAGGCTAGTTTTGTAAGTGAAATTCTTTAAATAAAAAAAATTAAAGGCCTGCTTTTACCCAAACTCTAAGTCATTGTATGTGCTAAAGCCACTTGTAACAACCATTACAGACTGGCACGGATAGAGTCATGATACACAATTTCTGAATTAAAACCAAGAAAAGAACAAGAACTATTGTATTTAAGACAAGGTTTACAAATTAGAAATGTCAAACTTATCAGATAAACAACTTAAAGGCAAAAAACAAAAAAAACAAAATTCAGAAAAGTAATTCCAATGTTATTCTTGGCTAGACCTAAAACACTTAATCTTTATAGAAAAACCAATAAAGACCTGCTTAAACCCTCAGTCAATACATTTTCTGACACCTGTTGTAACAGTCATTAATCAATAAAATCAGTTATTTTTTAAAAATAAAACCAAGATAACAACTAGAACTATTTTATTAACACAAGATTTGCAAATTAAAATGTCAAACTTATCAGATAAACATCTTGAAGGCAAGATATAAAAACTTTTTTTAGAAAAGATTCTGTTTCTGGCGAGATTTGCTTTTTAGAAATGTTCAACTTATCAGATAAACTACTTAAAGGCAAGAAATAAAATAGTTTTCAGAAAAGAAATGCAAATCTAATTATAGGGTAGTTGTGAAAAACAAAATCTTTGTATAAAAACAAATGGAGACCTGCTTAAAACCAAACCCTAAGTCGTTATGTGTTTTGAAAACTTTAGTTACTGCTATTACAGAATAACATTTATAAAATCACGTGACAAAAATTTTCAGGCAAGATTTACTAATTTGAAATGTCAAACTTATAAGATAAACTACTTAAAGGCAAGAGAAAACAAGTTTTTAGAGGAGAAATGTTAAACTTATTTTACAAAATTGCATTCTTTTTATAATAAAAGGAAATAGAGACTTGCCCAAATCTAACGTCTTAGTCGTTGTATACACTAGTTTCGGTAACAAATTTTTTAAAATGAAAATATCATTATAGTCACATGACACTGAGGTTAAATTAAAGCGATTCAATCACTGTAGCTATTTAATTTAGGTATATAGTTATATAAAGTACACAGTATGTTTTTGTTTTCCACTGAAATTGGCATATTTTGTCCATAATTTAAGCGATTCCTATTTTATTATTTATAAAAATTCTTATTTTGATTTGTTTATACATATAATACAACTTAATATAAGGTAATAGAAAATAAGTAAATATTAATAGTGACCTAAAATGTAGTATATGTTATACAATTAATTTTAAAACAACTTTTATAATTTAATTTTTGTATATTACTTTAATAAATATTTACTCTTTTTAGATTACTTTATTAGAAAATATATTTATGGTTATTTTATTTGAATCGGCAGTATAAAAACTTGAATAATAACCTAAAGTTTATAATTCTTTAACTAAAAAAAAGGAAATTAACAAAAATATTTTAATATGTCCTTTTATACGAGTTCTTTAATTTTTTTCTAATATAGCCACTATTACCATATATTCAGCTATATTAATTTCTTAAATAAAACTATTGTTTATTAGGTTCTTTAATAAATAGTAGGTTCTTATCATTGTACCCTTTACACAATTTGTTCAAAAATATGCATTATATTTTTGAACAAAGTTTCTAATAGAAACCACAATAGTAAAGTTATAAGTTATAAGCTTTGTATTAAGTTGTAAACAAATATTATTTTAAGATTGGGGTTATTAGAACAAGATAAAGTATTGTAATTAATACAGTCAAAAGCATTCTGTTATAAATATTATTATTAGTTAATAATTTTATAAAACTTTTGAAATAATATTATTTATTATTTTCATAATATTATTATAAATTATGCTATAGGCACTACTAAACCAGACTCTTATAGAGTACTTTTCTACTATGCTGAATTAACTATAATCTCATTTAGCGGTTCCTTTATTTATTTAGAAATTTATAATAAAAATTAGTTTTTCACAAATTTTTTGCTGGTCAATGTCAACTGGTTGAATAATGTTGATTTTAATCATAATATTTTTGTATTATGATTTTGTTTTTATTTCTTTTTTTTCCTGGATATTTACTGCTTACGAGTATTACTGATTCTAAAGGATTGATCTATCTATTTTAAAAATTTTGATATCAGTTATTGTTTTTTTTTTTTTAATTATTTAGTTATCGTATCAAACAATTTATGCTTGCAAATGTCTCAGTGTTCAGTGTTTTTGCCCTAAGTGCGTTTGATGGCTTTTCTAGCCTGTCCTTGTTTACTGTTTAAAAACATCTGCAATTTGTCAATGAAAGTAGCAATTTGTATAATAAAAACAATAGCAATTTGTAAAATAAAAACATCTGCAATTTGTCAATGAAAGTAATTTATCAATGAAAGTATTTTTATTAATACGGTTTATATAATTTAATTATGATTTTGAATAACATGATTTTCTATTATTAGTTTTCGTTTTATTTTTTAATCTTTTTTTAATTTTTTCTTCATAGATAGTAAACTTTACAAAACTAGGTTATAAAGCACTCAAATAGTTACAAGTTAATCAAAAAGTTTTGCCTTAAAGGGATCCCCAACTGCCAAGACAAGTTGTGTTCATATTTAAAAAAATGTTAAAAAAAAATATTTGGGCTAAATTTTTTTGATTGAAACTAAATAATGAATGCATACCAACAAAATTAAAGTTATCGTTTCAGTCGAAGCTTACCGTCTCCATTTTTTTTTGGTTCTCGGGGTCTGTATAATGTTAGCTGCAATCTACAGACTTGATAATTTATTCAATGCTGTTAATTCATAATAGTTTCGGTATATGTCATCGCAATATCTTTTTAAGATTTTTTTTTAATAAAGATATAAGTATTTTTTCTACTACAATCAGAAAATAAAATATTTGTATAGTTTTTTAATAAATCACAAAAAGTATTTGTGATTTAGTAAAAATTTATACAAATGTTCTGAAGGTTTAATTAATTCTTTACATAATCAAGAAAAAATAGCAGCTATATTGTGTAATTGTAAAATAGTTATCACAAAGTTAAAAAATCTTGAATAATCCATCATTAAAAAAATGGTAGCAGGTAAAAATCCCCCCGGAAAAAAATCCCCCGAGAAAAAATCCCCCTGGAAAATATCTCCCCCAAAAAAAATTTTTTTATTATTATATTTATATTTATAGTTATATTTATTTATTTTAAATAGTTTTATAAAATACTTCATTTTTCATCAAAATGTAAAGTTATGCGCTATTCCTTGGTTGTCGGTAAAAATAATAATAAAAAAAATTCTCCAATTCCTAATATTCTATTTTAAAGCTTTATTTAAAATAAAATTTTTATTTTTTAACTGTAAAACATGCACGAAGTGTTGCTACATCAACTATCTTATAGCCTGACTCGCAACGGAGTGCTGCTACATCGACTGAGGGTTTGGGTTGGGCAGGCAGTCTATCAAATAATTAAAAAATATATATATATTTTCATATTGTTTTCGTCTAGTTTCACTTAAATTCCTTTTATTTTTTTAAATAATTTTTTAACTTAAAAGTCCTTAAAGGGATATCAGCGTATAAATTTTTTCTTTCAAGATGTTGTATTATTTTTTTGCCAAAATGACCAAATCATGTTAATTGTATAACTTTTTACTAAATCCCAAAAAAAAGTTTATGATGCTATATGATTACTAAATCCCAAAAAAAAGTTTATGATGATATGAAAATTAAATTTATAAAATTTATAAAAATAAAAATTTAATATATAATGAATATTTACAGTAAACGTAGTGGTTTAAACTAAATATAAGCTAGATACTAAAAGAATAATTTTACAAAAGTGTATAAATTGATTTAAAATATAAACTGAAAAAAAAAACGAGTGACTTGAATAAAACATTTAACTGAACTAAGTAGAAAATAAATATTAAATGACTTATTTACTAATAACCGTTCAAATCAAAATAAATTAAAGTTAAATCAAGTATTTGTAGTAAAATATACAAGAAAATGTATAAAATATAAATATAAAAACAAAGAATCGCATTAAATTGTTTGCTACCAGCCAAACAAAAATCTTTTTGCAGCAACCGCACATTATTTTGAATAACATTTGAATAGCCAATTAATTAAAATTCGATAATAATAAAGTTTTTAACACGCATCATTAAACAATAAGAAATGCAAAGTGCTTAAAACTATTGTTTTTTTTTTTTGGACTTAATGTTTTAGTAGTAACTAACCCATTAAGCCCAAAACAAACTTTATTTAATGAATAAAAATAATATTTTTTCTTCATGATACTTTGGTAATTTACCCTTAACTAAAAAACCCTTAACTAAATACTTAACACATCTACAAGTTGAGTTTTAACGCTGTTTAATTTTATAACTAAATTTAAAGTTTTTTTATGAAGGATTATTCAAGATTTTTTAACTTTGTGATAACTTTTTTATAATTACAAAATGTAGCTCTTATTTTTTCTTGATTATGTACAGAATTAATTAAACCTTCAGAACAAACAAATTCAAGCCGCTACCAGTGGTTTGCGGTAGTGAAAGAGTTAAACCATACTAAATGTAAATTAAACATAGAACGAACAACTCTATTGAACCATATGAACTAAATATAAAACGAAAAACCGCATCATACTGCCTTTATTTTTTCTCTTTCTGCAAACTCTAATAATCACAAAATATGTATAATTGTGTCATGATTTTGGCTGGCTTCTACACAAAGTAATAATAAAAAGTTTACAAATATATATATATATATATATATATATATATATATATATATATATATATATATATATATATATATATATATATATATATTTATATATATATATATATATATATATATATATATATATATATATATATATATATATATATATATATATATATTATATATATATTATATATATATATTATATATATATATTGTATAATTTTTTACTGTCACAAATATTTTTTGTGATTTAGTAAAAAATTATACAAATATTTGATTTTCTGATTGTAATAGAAAAAAATACTTATATCTTTAAAAAAAAATGCTATCTTAAAAAGATATTGCGATGACATCATATACCGAAACTGTTATGAATTAACACGCATTGAATAAATTATCAAGTCTGCAGATAGCGGCTAACATTATACAGACCCCAAAAACCAAAAAAAAATGGAGACGGCGAACTTCGACTAAAACAATAATTTTAATTTTGTTGGTATGCATTCTATATTTAGTTTCAATCAAAAAATTTCAGCCCAAATGTTTTTTTTAAACATTTTCTTTAATATGAACACAACTTGTCTCGGCAGTTGGGGATCCCTTTAAAATATACAGCTAAATTAACTACGATGGTTCGCAAAAAAGTTCACATTTTACCAGTTTGTCAGGGTTAGGGTTAGGTTTCACATTACCATTACCTTTTCATCAAAATGTCAAGTTATGCGCTACCTTTGAGGAATAGCGCATAACTTGACATTTTGATGAAAAATAAAGTATTTTATATAAATATTTAAAATAAATAAAGAAATAAACATAACTGTATATTGATAATTTTTATGTAAAAAAAAATTATTTTTTTTTTGGAGGATATTTTCAGGGGGGATTTTTTCAGGTTTTTTTTTCCTAGAACCAAAAACAACTTTAAATTTAGTTATAAAATAAAACAGCGTTAACACTGTAAAACTTGTAGATGTGTTAAGTATTTAGTTAAATAATTACCACAGTATTTTTAATAAATAATAATATTTTTATTCATTAAATCAGGTTTGTTTTGGACTTAATGTTTTAATTACTACTTACAAAAAAAATATTTTTAAGCACTTTGCATTTGTTATTGTTTAATGATGCGTGTTAAAAACTTTATTGTTATTGAATTTTAATTAATTGTCAATGTTATGCTATTCAAACGTTATTCAAAAAAATGTGCAGTTGCTACAAAAAGATTTTTGTTCAGCTGGTAGCAAACAATTTAATGCGATTGTTTTTATATTTATATTATAACTATTTCTTGTATATTTTAGTACAAATATTTATTTTAACATTAATTTATTTTGATTTGAACGGTTATTAGTAAATAAGTCGTTTTATATTTATTTTTACTTAGTTCAGTTTATATGTTTTATTCAAGTCACTCCTTTTTTTGTCAGTTTATACTTTAAATTAATTTATACGCTTTTGTAAATTAATTTTTTAGTATCTAGTGTATATTTAGTTTAAACCAGTACATTTTACTGTAAATATTCATTATTTATTAAATTTTTATTTTTATAAATTTTTTAAATTTATTTTTTAATTGCATCATAAACTTTTTTTGGGATTTAGTAAAAAGTTATACAATTAACATGATTTAGTGATTTTGACATAAAAAATAATACGACATCTTGAAAAATTTCTATGAAAGATTTCTACGATGACATCATATGCCGAAACTGTTATGAATTAAACACACAGAATAAATTATCAAGTCTGCAGATTGCGGCTAACATTATACAGACTCCGCGAACCGAAAAAAAAATTGAGACGGCGAGCTTCGACTAAAAACGCGAATTTTAAATTTAATAGTGTGCATTCATTATAAAGTTTTAATAAAAAAAAAAAACAAGTCCAAATGTTTTAAACATTTTCTTTAACATGAACACAACTTGTCTCGGCAGTTGGGGATCCCTTTATACAAACAAAAATCTAACTACAATTTACAAACAGTACTCAGATTAAATTTATTTTTGCAGGATCTTTGTTTACGCAGGTTATCTTTGTTTACGCAGGTTATCTTTGTTTACGCAGGTTATCTTTGTTTTTTAAACTAGATTGAGTCCAAAGAGAAATATAAAATGATCACTGAACAGAATTTCTGTAATGGAGGATTAGTAGATTTTCTTTATAAGTTTTTTCAAGTCTAATAATTTTTTTGTATCCTATTTTTCGTTTTGCTGCATAATAATATTTTTTAAAAAATATATCTAAACAATGGCAACGATTAGTCACCAAAAATGTATTTAATTTATTTTGTTATACAGTTTGTTTTAACAATATTAATTAGTTAAAACATTTTATAATTTGATTTAAACAAACAAATATTTTTAAAAGTAGGTTAAGAATATCTTTTAAAAGGACTTTCTAGTTAATCTGTTTTTTTAATATATTTTTAAATACCATTAAGAATTCAGTGATTTTTATAATTTAGAAAGGTTATACTTGGACATTTGCAACTATACAGATTATATAGAATGATCCTATTTCCCAATATTTTTGGCATAAATTTTATACCCAACATATAATTTTTTTATTAATCCTACAAAGAATCCTACCCTGTTTATTTTCTTTATTTTTTTAGGGCTATTAAGACTAGATATGTTTCAAAAACTAAAGGGTCCTGTTCTAGTATGCATTCTCAAAAATATCACCTTTACATGCAGATAGCAAAAGCAAGGTAGTAACTCTATTGGTTAGAAGCTAGAATATCAATTAAGCTAATTAATATCTTGAACTTGATATCTCACAGATCTAGATATAAAATTGCTAATTACAAATCAGTATAAATTGAGCTTATCAACCAAATAAAAAAAACTAGCCTATCTTATTCTAGGCTAGTTTTTTCAGGCAAGACTTTGATTGAAGCTTTTTACTTTCATATTTTATTACTCCAAAAATAATATGGCTAATTACAATAACTTAAAAGCAAAAAAAAGTATAGTTCTAAGAGAGAAGAATTATAGTTTTGCTAAAGTATAGCTTTGAGTTTGATATTTCTCAGATTGAATAATAACAAAGAGTCTTTGAAAACCATATAATAAAATAAAAATTCTGAGACGAAAATTTTATCTCAACTAGATTAAACTATTAACCTAAATTCTCACAGAATTATTAAATAAATTGATCTACAGTAGTATTAGCTTAATCTTGTATATCACCTTGACAACCAGATAACATCAGAATAATAATAATAACTTTTATAAATCATTAAATTATATAAATAATAATGTTCAATAATCATTCAAGCCTAAATTAAAGCAATAAGTTTTCTATGAATATACCTTAAATCAAATGATAATTATACTCTCAGGTTGCACAGAACCCAATAGTTCTGACTAACATGAATGATATGATAGTAACATAATGATAATGTAATAATAGTTCTCTTATATAAATTTTAATTAAGAAACAAAAAAGAGTTTTTAATGGTCTAGTAAATTATTTTTGGCTGAACCTATTAAAAATAAATAAACTATTATTGGCTTTATAAATTGTTAATGGCTAAGCGTCAATCAAAAATAAATAAATAATTTATTGTTGGATATTTTGAATAACTCAAAAAAAAAATGATACCCTTAGGCTTTTACTAAAAACCAAAAAATTTTGTTAGGTAGAACTAAAACTTGATTAACAGTACTCTATTCTGAATAATAATACTCTACACTTAGGTTATACATAACCCATTGATTCTTATAGAAATCACATATACAACTAAACCAAATGGGATAAGGATACTCTTAGTTTTTGTCTTCAGACAGAACTCAATGATACTTTTACAAAACATACGCTCAACTAAAACAAAAGCAAAGTATCCCACATGTTTACAAGGATTTAAAAAAACACATATACAACTCAACTAAGCCTGGTGTACCCCACTTATTTACATTGATCAGAACAAATTTAAACCTCGATTGAAAACAGAAAATTCTTAACATCTTTCCATGTTGTTTTTTTCAAAAAATTTTATTTTTAATTTTTTTTTTTTTTATATTTTATATTTTTTTATTAAAATAAAGCAAATAATAATAATAAAAAAAATGAATAGGTGCCTATAATAAAAATTGATTGCCAGTAATAAAAATTGACGTATGCCCTTTTAAGGTATTTAAACACTAAATATTTGTTAGTCAAATTATAACTTCTGCAGCAATTTTTAAGAATACTTTTATTAACTTTCGCCATTGGCCTAAGTGTTTTTGTTCAAGTATTTGCTTGCAAATAGTGATGATTTTTTTTTAGGTTACATTATTTTATAAGGTTTATTCTTATTTTTTTCAAGTCGATTCTTTATTATTTTCAAAGAGATGTTAATTGATTTGGATTATTTTGCAATTGTGTTTGAATGTTAATGAAAAATTGTTATAAAGGTTCATTTGTTTGTTTTTCTGAATTGTTATTTAAAACTTAAAAGGTTTTGTTCTTGTGCTAAACTATTTATAACTGTATTGTACAACAGCAGCAAACCTAGTAAGTACTCAGAAAACTCAGGTGCAACTGCAAAGGAATACGTGCATGTTTCTGAAAATCTTGTAAGTAACTGTGTTAATATTTAGGATTGTTTGGGTGAATCTAGCTTTTAGAGATCTTACCTATTATCTATCACCTCCTAGCCTAAATTAAGATGTATATTGTTTTTTAATGTTATTGAAAATTAGTTTCATTTTCTACTTTAATTATATTTAAAATATATTTATATATTGTTATTTAACAACTCATAAGTTAAGAGTTTTTCAAAGTATTTTGAAAAAGATTTTAATTATCATTTAAAACTGTAATAGAAAAAAAAAGTTTTTAAATCCAGTGCTCGAAGTGGAAAAAAAAAAGTAACAGGATGGTATTCGGTAAATTAAAAAAAAAAAAAAATGGTAACCATCCAGCCTTATCATTGTTATATAGAGAGATTTATAAAAAGGTGGCAGAATGTTTAATACTTTATTAAAAGGTGACAGGATGGTATCCCGCCTCATTTTAAGCACTGGTTAAATCTATATGTATTGATTTATTTTAAATTTAAAAATATTCTATATAATGTCAATGAAAATAGAGAAAAAGAAGGCTATAGGATGGGAGGTAGTAACTGAAGTTTCAATTAAACTTTGAACTTGAAATTCAAATGAACAAACTTGTTTCTCTGCGAAAGGGCCTTGTTTGTAAAGATTTGTGTTTAGGAGTTAAAAAGTTGAGAGAGGATTGTAATCGCAACAAGGTAACCTCCTCGACTGTAGTGGCCTTCTCTGGCCACTACTACTTGTTTAAATTCACCTAGGGAGGGGAATAACATAATAGATTAAAAAATCAATAAAAATATTTGAATAAAAATTGTAATAATGTATTTCCAAATAATGATTCAAATATTAGTAAACCTGCTCTAATAGCTGTTTTTGTTGGTTATAATAGTTAATAATAATTTAGTTAATAATAGTAGTTAATAGTTATGTGAGTTAATAATTTTATAGTTGTAAAAGGTGTTAAAGGTGGTTATAATAGTTCATAAACTTATTAAATATTTTAAAAAAACCCAATAAAACCCACGTTTACCCTGGTTTTATTAGGGTTTTTTGGGCAGGTTTTTTAATGCCAACCCTGGAATAGGATATTGCTGCTGTTGTACCAAATGTATTCATTGAATATTTTTTGAAGCAAATGGAACTTTTTCCATGCACAGATGCAGAAACTATTATGAAAAAGACCAACAGATAAATTTCACTGAGCTGCATACGTAATAACAGTTTCTGTAAATTTTTTAAAATATTGGTATTTTACTTATCTATCTGAATAGTTTAAGTTAAGATGATGGTGCTCATTTTTTTTATTTAGATTACATTTTTTATTTTTATAAGCATTGCAAAGTTTAGAGGTCATATTTAATGGATAATAGATTTTTTTCTTATAAGTAAATTCTTACTAAAAGTTGTCATCGAAATATATGTGAATGAAAGATTTTTGCTTAATTTTGAGATAAAACGGAAACTGGCTATAATTATTTAATATATTGCTTTGACTTAAAATACACTTTGTTCGACTTGAAATACACAAAGATTTAACTGTAATTTTTATATAATCTATTTAATATATTTAACGTGTTTTACATTCTGAAAATCTGAAAGTTTTGAAAATATAAGTTAAATTATTATGATTTTGCTGTTCTATTTACATTTATAGACTTCCAATTCAGCATTTTAAATTCACCTTCTATGATTGCTGCTGCCGCAATATATGCTGCATGTAAAAGTCTGTCTTATGAGCTTGGTCCCTCATTACAAAATCTGAATTAGTTCATTGGTTAAGAAAAATAACTGGAGTAGAGGAGGTATGAATATTTTTATAATGATAAAAAAATGCTTATAAAGATTTCTGTTTTAATAATTGTTAAAAAAGTTATGTTGATTATTGTTCAATAAGTAGTATATACCTTAATTTTTTTTAAAATAAAGTTAACTTTTAAAATGTTCTGTTTTAAGAGTTGAAAATCTTGTAAATAACTCTATTAATATTTAGGATTGTTTGGTAGAATCTCTAAAAAGATTGATTTATGTTTTGCGTACAAGTCTGTTAAAGGTGTTAAATATTCTTAATTTTAAACATGAATCATAAGAAAACAACACGCAAATCTATTTTATTCAGTTGTTATAAATTTAAGTCGTTTCTTCTATTTTTAATTATGAAAAAAAGAGTATTTATAGTGGTTTTAATAAACTTTCTTAACTACCATAGTTTAATAGAGGCTACTAAATAATTTTTATAGTTTATAAAACTATATTTAATAAAAATAATAATAATAGAAGTAATAGTCTTAATAATAATAAAAACCATAATCAATTATTTTTGTTGTCTTACACTATATTATAATAACTATTCAGTATTACTTCACTTTATCTAATAACAAATGACTTTTCTTTAAAGTAAATATTCATTTGGTTTTCTATTCTGTTCTTGTGTAGGTTTGTGAAGAACATGTTCTGTTCTTGTTTAGGTTTGTGAAGAGCAACGATGTGAAGACACTGTATTTCCTCTCTTCCTTTAATTTGTGAGATTTGGTTTATATTCGAACCTAGTAAGTACTTAGAAAACTTAGGTGCAACTGCTAGAGAACACGCGTGTGTTTCTAAAAATCTTGTAAGTATCTGTGGTATTATTTAGGATTGTTTGGTCGAATTTAACTTTTAAAGATCTTACCTATTATCTATCACCTCCTAGCCTAAATTAAGATGTATATTGTGGGATATGTGAGATATAGATTTATTTCCTCATTTATAAAGTTTTTTTATAAAAAATATTTTTGAAGCTATGGCATCTATATATCGTGACGTTAGAATAATAAGGTTCTATCTCCCTTTTGTACTATTAAGAGAGTGTAACAAAATTTGTTACACTCACTTCATCTTTTAAAATTAAAAGTAAAATTTTTTTAAATTTGTTAAATTAAATTATCAAATTAGTTGAATTTTTTGCTAAGAATACACATTATTTATTATTTATTAAGTAATGTATATTGGTATGATCAAAATAGCATATCGATACAGGCGCGGATCTAGGGTATAGCCGTTGTGGCTAAAGCTACACCTTAAAATAATCAACGAAATAAAAAACAGTATAATGCTCGGACATATTTTCAAAATAAAAATAATATAAATAATCAAGATAAGTTTATTTTTATTTGCGGCTTAAAAAGCGATTAAAAAAGACCGGAATTAAAAAAAGATCGGTCATTGCATATCGGTTTGTGGCTGAGCCACAAACGGCCTGATTTTACGGCATAAGCTGACTAAATTATTGTTTTTTTTAACGTAATGTATTTTTATTGAAAAGTCGTATGCCGTCAACACTCGTAGCCCGTGGCTAGATTGCTTTTTGCCTTGTGGCTGTACTTATTTCCCAGTCTTTTTATACCCAGTTATTTTTAAATAACGAAAGCGCCTTTATTACTTTCTCAGTAAGTTGGTAATCATGGCGGATATGTTTTGAAAAAAAACTGTTCCAAATGCTATTGATTAACATTCATAACATTAAATGTTGCAAAAAAAATTGTTTACAAAACGAAATGGTTTGAATATCTCACCAGTTTAATTTCGTAGTTAAACTTTTGGCTTGAAAATGCCCTGATATGAATGTTTTTATGCCATATTTAAAATGGATCAAGGTTTTGACAAAACTTTTGTAGCTTCAAGGTATATTTTTAACTATGTTTTCACGGACTATATTTGTAATAAAAATAACTAGCCTTTTATAGCTGTAACTAGTTTACTTATTTACAACTGTTTCTGTGTTTATTGTTTTAAAATTCTTATAAAATTTAACTAAAACATTATTATTTTATTAAACAGGTTAATAATATTAATAATAGTTTTGCCACAGAGCTATATAAACAATTTTTATTGTTTTTTGCTATAAATGTAAGTAATTAAAATATTAGATTTTTATTTCTTCAAAAAAAATTTTAATTTTCAAATTGAAGCTTTAATTAAAGAGGATCTTATAAGTTGATTTTATTGTTAATTAGAATCAAATATAATATAGTATTGGAGACTATAATATAAGAGTCTCTTGTATTATAGTCTCCAATATTGTATTATATTTATATTTTATAATACAATATTTCTTTCAACTTTTTCTTGAGAACTCTCTTGAAGAGAGTCCTCAAGAAAGAGTTGAAGGAAATATTTTTGAACTACTTAATTTTGGAATTTATGCAGGTGACACTATCTTATAAGATCATTTAATATCTGCCCCTGAAAATATTACATTATTTCTTAAACCGCACAAAATCAACTTATGGAGTGTTGTAGAGAGGCTTTTGAGAAGATTCTTATTTCTGAAATCAATAATAGTAAATACTATTCAGTTTTAGCTGATAAAGTATCTGATTGTGCCAATCTTAAACAGTAGTCTATCGTTATAAGATATATATGCAAAACTATAAAGATTTCTTAAGTTTTGTTGACTGCCTTTAATTATTTAAATGTTCCTTTAGTCTGAAAAAACAGGCATGTTTAAATAATTATCTTTCTGTTGAAAAAGCAAAGCTAATCAATGTTTGTTTTACTTGTTGGGTTTGAAAACAGAAAAGTCTAGGTATTTTTCTTTTAGTCTCCTCATAGTTGATGTTTGAATTTTATTTAAATGTAACTTTAGTTTTAACCAAAATTTGATGGATTGAATTTTTTATTTCGCTACAACTGGTCTAATATTGCTTTTGAATTAGCTCTTACTTAAAATGTAAACGAATAAAAAAACTAGAAAATGTAGAAATCAAATCAATCATGATAATCCATCGTCATCTGATTATTTTAAGCTTTCATCACTTTACTTCTACTGGACCATCTTGTTAATGAACTTATTAATTATATAAGATTTCAAACAGAAAGCAAGTTGGTTTATATGGGATGTTTGCAGTTCCAACTGTCATGTAAAGCTACCTGAAAACTAACTAAGATTTGCAAATCTTTCAGGAATTTCTAGATATCTATCATTCTAACTCTGCATTCAACCTTTATTTATGCAGAGTTGGATTATGGAAGACTCTTTAAAAAGATCAGTCAAAACCCCTATCTAATATTTTATAAACGAAACTCATGACAATGACTTATTTCCCTAACATTCTTGAATATTTTAAAGGTTTAATTCTAGGTACAATACCAAGAGATTAAAAACTTATTCAAGTAGTAGAGTGTTAAAAAAGTCATTGAATGACCTAGCTTTAATGTCAATTTATACCTAAATGGTTCTTGATAAAGACGGGGTTAACAAAAAATTTTCAGCTTATGGAGAGAGATGTTTAAAGTTGCTATTTAAGCCTTAAATAATTGGCTATGATTGAGTAATAATTATATTTATATGTGAATAAAATAATTGAATCTCTCTTATATTTACAATCATTTTTTTTGTTTTTTTTTATTGTTTAATTTACTCTTAGAGCATCTTTTTTTATTTTTTATAAATGCCTAATAAGTAAACTTATTTTCTATTTTGTGTACATTTCATAATCCTTGACATCTAAAATGCAAAATGTTTTAAAAATTGTTGTAAACTAAATAATGTAAACCACTAAATAAAAAATTTAAATGTGTGTTAATTTTGTTTGAGTATGCTACAAAAAGAGTGCTCGATAATCATAAAAAACAAAGATGTTATAAATAGCTTCCTGAGGATTCTATAGATAGTTTGACTGTTCAAATCTTTTTTTTTTTTTTAATATATATTTATATATAGTAATATACAACTTTAAAGTAAATATCTTTTGAATAAATCACGATATCATATTTTTAATGCAGTGATAGTTGCGTTTATTCTATTAGTAACAAAAATATAAAGGAAAGAATCCAGAACTGGAGAGCTAACTTTAGGCAGCATAACAACTTACATATGGAGTGCAAAGTCCTATGGCTTACCTTCTAGTTGGTGCATACGTTAAGTAAATTAAATTACGAACAGAATAGCCAAGGCAAATTTTGTATTTTACCATTAATTATTTTACTAGAATCCATTAAAAATAAATGAAAAAAATATGTGCGCAAAAACTGAATTAAAAACGCTCAGATAAAAAAATGTCTACAAGACGTAATTGTCGGACGTCTTTTTGACATAGACTAAGCGACTTATTAAATAGTTGCAATTATGACGTAATTTTACAAATTTTAGCTACACCTTTATAAAATTCTAGATCCCCCCCTGCGAGAGATGAGAATAATAAGGTTTTATCTCCCAATTTTCATGGCAAAAAAAAAAATCTTTTTTGGTTTTTAATTATAACATTTTTGTGTTCAAAATGGTATAATTTTAATATATTATTTTTTTATTATTATTTATAACTTTAAAAATTGTTAGTTTTTGTTTTTTCATTGTCAATTTCAACCTTATTTTATAAAGTTGAAAATAACAATTTGTGGTCAAGAAGTTTTAAAAATTATGAAATTAATAATGTAAGATTAATTATAAAACCTAAATAACATAAAAAACATTTATTTTATCAATATAAACAACAATAACTGTAAAACATTTTAATAATTAAAAATCGAAAGTTAAATTCTCACAACGTTAAAAAATGGAGATAGAACCCTATTATTCTAACGTCACGATATGGCATCAATTAGCCTTCATATTTAGTAACGTGTCATTTAACTATATAAAATGTATTTATTACATTTTATTTGTACGAAAAAAATATTTTGATTGATGGCAACTATGTTTAAATAAAATAAACTTTTTAATTAAAAGAAATTTACTAAAACTGAACTTACACAAAAAAATGTTTAGTTTAATTCATTTGCAACATTTCTTATATGCTGTGAAATGTTTATGAATACCAATTAGTTATAAAAAATAAATAGACAAAATTTTTGTAATCTAAGCTGAGCTATGTTGAAACCAAGTAAGTACTAAGAGACTCAGGTCAACTTCTAGGGACTACGTGCGTGTTTCTAAAAATCAAAAGGGTTGCAAAAGTTTGTTTATGTTTAATTAAGTTTATATAAGTTTAATTATGCAAATGGTTTTAGTAAAGCCTATTTTTGTTTTTTTTCAAAACAATAATAAGACTTCACACCAACTTTCAAAATTAAAGCTCTCTTTTTTGTTTTGGATTGGTATTGTAACATTTTCATACTTAACCTTAATAAAAAGCCATTCTTCAACACTTAAGTACCGCTAAAACATCTCTCTTGTTAATCTGTTAAAAAACTTTTATTAACATGTTTTAAATTCAAAAATTTAAACCACAAATATACTTGCATACCATGGCGGTTTGGCAATCCCGCTGCATCTTTTTTTAATTTCCAAATTCTGTAAATGATCTCACAAAGATCTGTTTTCTTTTTTTTTACGATTTTCTACCAACTTTACGTCACAAATAAAAAATTTTTGCTGTAGAGTAAAAGCTTCGCTATGTGTTGCTCTTATGTTACTTGCCCATTTTCTATCTTGCTTTCATATTAAGATATAGTTAACTTGTTAACTTTACTTAAAACCACCAGACTGTATGTATATCTGTGTGTATATGTATGTATGTATAAACTATTTATTACTGACTTTCAATCCCATTGCATCTAAAAATTCCAATAAAATTTCTCCTTTAGTATTTTTTATGCCCCTGTCCACCATATACTCTCTCAAAATCATCAGATGCTGCACCAACGTCTTTCTCACCTTGATGCACTTTTAATTAGTTTAATCCGCTGATAATTCTTTAGTTATTTAAACAACTTGAAATAAATCTGTTTTTATTCTCAGGTGTTTTTTAGTAATAAAAGTATTGTATCTATTACTATATTATACTTCCAGCTTTTTTTCTGAAGCCAATATCCTGAAAATTTATTTGCCTCAACAATTTTTTGGCAATACTATATTTTACCACGGTATTGCTTTTGTACTATTATTTTTTAAAAGAAGAATAGTTTTATTTAAACATAAAACTTTTCTTCTAGCGGTCCGCAAAACTGAACATTGTTTGTTATATATTACTATATTACATACTGCTTACTATGTATTTTTGCAAAGCATATTCACTGTAAATTATTGATTTTGTTGCTTTAGTAATTATTATATTTTTTAGAAAGATCAAACAGACTCTAATCAAGTACTAAAATGGGATTATGTTTTTGTAATTATCATCGGTTTATTTCCTGTTGGTATCTTTTTTAAATCAACCTTAATTCAAAGTTGTAATTCAGTACCAAATAATTATGCCATATTTAATACATCTTCAACAGTATATAACCAGTTGATTCTCAACAACAGTTTGAGATAATATCCTTTTAATTGTCCAAATCAAGGTATATAAAAATTGTTTTTAAATATTTCAAAATGATTTGCTTTTTTTTTTTAATTACTAAAAAAACAAATATTGATGGTTTTTTATTAAATATTTTGCTTAGGAAATCGTGAGCTTCATCTTCCGCCTTCGTATTCAGGTAGTTTACAGCTATTGCCATATCAATTTTTTTTTGTAAAACTTTTCGTTGTATGCACACTCACTGCGCCTATCCCTAAATTAGTGGATGTATGTACACTCACTGCGCCTATCCCTAAATCAGTCGATGTATGTCACTCACTGCGCCTATTCCTAAATCAGTCGATGTATGTACACCACGGCGATCTATACTGCAGGCCTTGCCAACGCAAAAAACGTATTTCATTGGGGGCCTATTTTAAGCTGTACTTAACTATAATCGCCATTTTAGTGATATTGAAATATGGGTAAAAAGTGTTGTATTTATGGCTGTACCACAAATTATTTATCGGCTAAAAAGAAATCTGATAATTTAAAGATCTCAGTATATCGATTTCCTAAAAATGAAGATGAAAAACAAATGTGGATTAAAGTAATTCCAAATGCAAATCTAAAGGTAACTAATGACACTGTAGTTTGTGAGTTGCATTGGCCAATAAATTTTGAAAAACAACAAGTTAGAGAAAAATTTCGTCCTAAATTTCCACCATCTGTTTGGCCAGGCATACCGTCTTGTCAAATTCCCACTCAACCTCCTCCATTACGTTCAACAAATAGCGCCTCTTCATGTATTCGAAATTTTGCTCAAGATGAATTATCAGCCTTTTTAGAAAAAGATAGAGTAACTTTTGCTGAAATGAAAGAAATTCTTTTATGTAATGAAAGAGATTTGGGTGTTCCATCAGTATGTTTTATGATTAATAGCATTATTCATTTGCAATCACAAGCTTATTCAAATGGGGTTCCATATTTTTTAATCAAGATTAGAGACGATTTACATTTTGAAACTTATCACTATGTAGTCAAAATTAAAATTCCTACAATTTCTAAAAACAGAGTTTCAAAAATTAATGCATGGTCAATATTAGAAGAAGTCCTACGTTATTTAAAGAGTTTGATTCCTGGAAGAAAAGAAATTGTAATTCAAAAACATTTAGCTTCTATGAGTACACAGTGTGTTGGAAATAAGATTTATTCTAAAGTTATTATTAGATCTTTTCAGTATTTTGCTACATCCAGAAGTTTGTATAATCAATTGCGAACAGATTACCAATTGTCTTCTGTAAGAACTTTGACAAGAATAACTTCAAAAGTTTCTAAATTAAACGAAAAACTTTTTTTCACTAATATTTTTCAATCTATTGAAGAAAAACAGAAAATTTGTTTGTTATTGCATGACAAGGTTTATGTTAAAAAAATGTTGTTATATCTTGGTGGTACATTGTTCGGAAAAGCAATGGATGATTCAACTTCTCTTGCAAAAACTGTATTGGGTTTAATGGTTAATTTTTTATTCGGTGGACCATCGTTCATTTCCAAAATGATACCTATAAGTAAATTAAACTCTCAATTTCTTTTCGAACAAATTAGCATTACTATTTAATCAATAAAGGAATCATCGGGTCAAGTCAAAGCCATAATATGTGATGGAAATAGAATTAATCAGGCTTTTTTTAAAATCTTCGAATTCACAGTTTCAAGTAAACCTTGGTTGACTAATAATGGTGTTTTCTTAATCTTTGATTATGTACATTTGCTTAAAAACATTAGAAATAATTGGCTTACTGAAAAAACTGGTCAACTTATATTTTATGATAAAGGGGTACAAAAAGTAGCACAATGGGATCACCTGAAAAAACTTTATGAACTTGAATCTAAAAACTTAGTTAAATTGTCTAATTTAAACGAAGTTTCAATATTTCCGAAGCCAATCGAGAGGCAGTCAGTGTCTACCTGTTTAAGGATATTTTGTGACAAAACTTACCATGCTTTGATTAATCATCCAGGACTGCAGCATATAAAAGAAAGACAAGACACAGCAGATTTTATTAACATTGTCGTATCATGGTGGAAAGTTCTTAATGTTAAAGGAACAGGTGCAGATGTTAGGTTTAATGATGAACTTCAAGCAGTTATTAGAGATCCTAATGATAATAGATTAGAAAATATTTTAGATTTCGGAAATATGGCTTTAAAGATGGCTGGAAAGCAAGGTAAAAGGAAGAAACAACTTACTTGTGACACTGCACAATCAAATTACCATACGTGCAATGGTGTTGTTGAATTATGTCGTTCATTATTGAATAGCTCACACCAATATGTTATTCTTAGTGAGTTTTCTACTGATCCATTGGAAAAAGAGTTTAGCAAATTGCGACAAGGTTCCGGAGGTACATATTTTATAACAGTACAACAGGTAATTGAAAAACTGAATATTTCAAGAGCCAAGCTTTTACTATCTCTTAATAACCCAGCTGTTCACATATGTCTTGATACAACCCATTCTTGTCCAAATTGTGGTTTTTTATTGGATGAGTCCTCTGCTGAGATATTTGACAACCTGCCAAATCTTGAATCTTTTATTTCTTCTGATACAAATATGGCACTTATATACATTCCAGGATATTTAACTCGTAAAGATAATGAACTATCAGAAAATGAGCTGCTAGAAAAAACAACTTTCTACCACCAAAAGTTTGGACAAACATAGACTCAATTGACCGTGGTGGACTTAATATTCCCACAGATAATACCTGTCAATGGGTAATTTTCGCTCTACACTACTACTGGATCTTTAGGAATATATATATATATGGTTTTTGTTTTTGGTTATATATATATATATATATTTTGTTTATGGTTATATATATATATATATATATATATATATATATATATATATATATAACCATATATATATATAACCATATATATATATATATATATATATATATATATATATATATATATATATATATATATATATATATATATATATATATATATATATATATATATATATATATATATATATATATATATATATGGTTTTTGTTTTTGAATTTGAGTTTTTTTGTTTTTGAATTTGAGAAAAATTTATAAGTTAAGAAATATTTTGTTTGAATTTTAGTTTGCTTGTTATAAAATGAACAGTTTGAGAGTAAAAGGTTCATTGAGTTAATATAAAATTACTGAACACTTTTTTGTTTTGTTTTTGCCGTTAAAATAAAATAGGCCCCCAGTCAACTAAGCTGTTTGCGCGATGGCAAGGCCTTCAGTATAGATCGCCGAGATGTACACACTGCGCCTATCCCTATATCAGTCGATGTTTGTATATAATATACAAAAATGTAACTTTCAATATACAACAATAATAACTTTCAATAAAAAAATTGTTAAAAAACATTTTAAAATATTATTCAGAAAGTAGGATTCAAACCCGGAACTGCGTGATTAATAAGCAATTAAGATACCACGACGCTAAACGCACATGTTTTTTTTACGAAATTCTTTTAAAATTTTTACAAATAAAACTTTCAATTATATTCGCAGCCCTGACTTTAAATAAACCAATCAAACTTTACTACCGTGACTATAAGATAAAAAATTAAAGCAACGGTACCGTTGCGCTAGACACAACGAAAACTTTTTCGCGTCAAGAAATTGTTTACAACCAATGAATATTTTTTTATTGTAAATATACGTTTTTAACTTATTATTATTTTAACGTTATTACTAATTTTTTTATCTTTTAAAAATTTTCTAATAATGTCTTAATATTGAAGTTCGTTGACTTTTTAAGACGCGTTAGTGGAATATAATAAAAATATTCAACATTAAGTTTTATCACTGTGAAAATAATTTAACGATTAAGCGCGTTATACCTAATAAATTATTTTACTAAAAACAAAAAAAGAGTATAAACCTTATATTTTAAATTTTTTTATTTGTTAATATACTCATGTGATTAATCAAACCACACGGCCAGGTTATGCACTATCTATTATCCAGTAAGGCAAAGGCTGCCTACTACATTTTGGCCCTGGGCCCCACTAATGTCAAATTTGGCCCAGCATAGTTATCGACTTAAATTTTACCTCTCTATATTCTAGTTAGCTAATGAACTACGACTTGTATCTATCGACATAAAAAGATCGTTGTTTTAAGAATATAAAGTTGTAAATCTAATATTCTCTTCAATCAGTGGCGGACTAAGCGGCTGAAAGGAGCCCTGAGCTAGTGAGTGGCTCAAAAGTCGTGGTAAAGTCTTCAACATTGTTAGATAATACTTGTATTTCCTTTTAAAAACGAAATTTATAAATTATGGAAAGAAACTGCAAACACTTTTTTTTTCTTGATTTTGTATCAAAAAGTAAAATCTATTTTGTTTCCTTTTACTATTTATGTTTATGTTCCCATTTATATTTTCTTTGTAGAGGCTTATCCGAGCCGCTAATATCTTGATTTAATAATTGAAGGTCAGCGATATTATTGGAATATAAAAAATACACAGAGTACACATTGCTGCTATTTTTAAATAAAAAATAGCAGCAATGTGTACTCTGAATAATTGATTAAAAAAATTAAACAGAATCTATACACTATCACTACAGCAAAAGGAAACATGTACTTTATTGGGGTAGGGAATTAAAACGTATCTAGAAAAAAACTATTAAGCAGTCCTGGTAGGGGGTTTAGGGGCCAGAAATAAAGCAGGTTTTCCAACAATAAAAGAACTTCAATTACTAACATGCACTGTTTTCGTTCCATGTGCTAATCATTCTCTAAATTTAGTTGATAACTCCGCAGCAGAAGAAAGTGGTTCTGCAACTCAATATTTTATACTTGTACAAAACTTATTTACATTTTTTTCATCTTCTATCAGTTGTTGGCAAAATTTGAATAATAGGTTTGAATTTAATAAACATTTCTTTACAGTTAAATAAATTTCAAATACAAGATGATCAGGAAAGGCAGATGCTGTATTGGCTGTTAAACTTGGTTACAATAACATAAAGGAAGATTTAAACAAAATTTGCAATTCGAATAAAAAAGTCAATGTATTAGAGACGAAGTCACTTCCGAAAATAAAATGGACAAGTATAAAATTGTTTTAATGACAGTAATATGGAATACAATTTTGACACGAATTAATGCTACAAATAATTCAATCAAATCACTTTAATCAAAAGAATGTGGTTAAAAGAAAGGATGCAAATTTAAAAGCCTTAATCAATAACTTCATGCTTTGAGAAATCTGAAAAAAGAAGCAACTGAATTATCAGATCTTTCATTCAATACGGAAGAGGCATGGATGCGTAGTCCCAAAAGGACTCCGGCTTTATATCTCTACTTTTTCCAAGTCTGTAGTGTCCAGAAGCTCTAAACATATTTGTTGACTTATGATCTGCAGTAAGTAAAAAATTCATGAGATTTAATGACTTGGAACTTATTGTTTTTAAGCCCGGAGTCCCGGAGTTCTTGCCGCCATTATACCTCTGGACTCCGGGTTCAAAAAATGATTGTTCCTCTAAATTAAAACTTCTATTTTTTTTCCTATTAGTAGTCCATAAACTTATTTATATTTTTAGAGCTCCTGGATAAAAAAAACTAGAATGAAGTAATCTTTTTGTGACTTTCAAGTCCAGAGTTCTTTTTGGGACTCCACATTCCTGAGAAGAGGACCACTAACGCAGTTAACAAAGGAGGAAACTTTTTTTTGAAGATTAAAATAAATATGTTATATATTGTTTTGTAAAAAAAAAAAAAAGTTGCATTACATAGTTTTGTTTTACATGTAGTGGAAACATGAAGAAAAATATTTTACAGCTTGGAATTTTTAAGTTAATCATTTTAAATAACTTTATAGCCAAATTGATTTTGGCGATTCCTTAATTTCTACCTATTAAGGCCTCCACTTGTCATGATCTGCCACTATCTTCAATATATTGCAAAAAAAACATTTATTAAAAGTGTGCTAGAAAGTTGCTTGCTCATTTTCCACTGGGAAAAATTATTAAATATTATTGTGAAAACTAATGCATAAAAATTATTAAAATATTTTTATCTATGAGACTTGGAGATCTGAAAACAAGTATTAGCATTGTATTACTATAAAGTAGTTAGTCGTTGGTATCTCATGGGTTAATGTTATGAAAAAGTCACAACTCTTTTATTTTGGCGTAATTATAATAAAATAAAATAAAACATTAGATTTAATTTACGATTTTATTAGAAAATAACTTAAACATTATTCGGTTTTGCAAACATGAAAAAAAAATAATTGGTCAAATTTAGCCGTTAATTAACGGCTAAATTTAACCAATTAAGGGCTGTCCATTAATTACGTCAACAATTTTTTGGCAATTTTCACCTCTCCCCCCCCCCTCCCCCTTGTCGACAAATTGTCAAACTTTCAGTGACCCCCCTATAAAATTACGTCAACATTCGATAACCCCCCCCCCCACACACACACACACACACACACACAAAATTAAGATGGAAAAAAAAATGTTTTAAATTGACTAGTTTACAACTGAAACAAAAAAGTGGTTTAATGTAAAATGTTTAGAAAAAAAAAATGTATTCAAATTTTACCTTATGAACATATTTTCAAACGATTATAATCATTTAAAATTACAAATGCTTGCTCTCAACAAAAAGTAAATTAAAGTAAAAAGTATAGAAAAAAATTTAAACTTTTAACTTATAAACATAATTTCAGTTTAAAGATACAAAAAATTACTCTTAAAAAAAAAAAGATTAGAGGGTTCACAAAAATGTTTACACGTTTAAATTATAATCATATTTCAAGTTAATAAAATTCTCCTCACTTTAACATTAGACCTAATACAAATTTACAGTGAAAGCCAATTATTTTTAATAGAGTCTAGAATAACAAAAAAGCATATAACAAATTGTATAAACTATGGGTTGGCAACCTTTTGAGACGGAAGAGCAGAAAGTTACATGATACAAAGTTTTTCAGTTTTTAAAGAGCTAATTTTAAAATTATGAATATTTTTTGAATTTGTTATTTAGGTGCCCCAAGACGACCTAACGGTCTTGTCACAGAGCACCATGGAAGTGCATTTAACCAGGAAGTTTACGCCTCTTTCCATACCGTGACGCGAAATAGATCTAAATCTCGTTTAGAACCTGGATCTCCTGCTTATAAAACAAGCACTCTAACCACTGCGCGACGGCCGTACAAATATTTAAGGATGCGGAGTCCCGAAAAACCTCCGGATTTGAATGTCACAAAAAGTTTACTTCTTTCTAGTTTTTGGTATCCAGTTGCTCTAATAATATAAAAACGCTTATGGAGTACTATTGGTAAAAAATTTAAGACTTTTAGGTTAGAGGAACAATCTCATTTTGACCCCGGAGTCTTTAGGTATAATGGCGGCTAGGACTCTTGGACTTTGGGCTTAAAAACAATATGTTTCAAGTCATTAAATTTCATGAGTTTTTTTATCAACCAACAAGTTCAAAGCTTTTGGACACCAGAGACCAGTAAAAAATAGAGATATAAAACCGGTGTCCTTTTAGGACTTCGCATCCCTGATTATACAAATATTTGTGCATGTCAAGATAATAATATTTCAATGTCAAGATGCAGCTAAAGAGCTTCATCTTGACATCAAAAGAATCACAAGAGGCTTGCGAGCTGCAGGTTGTACCCCTTGTATAAAAGTTTAAACAATATAATGTAGATATGAGTCTTTTTTGTTTGCACAGCAGACTGAGACAAACTTTGTAAAAATAATAGCGTTACAAGTAAACATCGTGTGTAATTATTTAGTTCTGTATGTCGGGTCTTTTTAAAGCACAAAATGGTTATTAAAAAGTAGGAATATAAATTATAGGATAGGAACTTAAATACTGAAGGTTCAGTGACTATGTAACCAGGGCCGGCGCGAGTAGGTGTCACGTGGGGGGGGGTGCCATTATAACTTTTGCCTACTAAAAAAAAAAAAAAGGTCCTCGTTTTCCAAAATTTGCCAACTGTCATGACAACATTTACCGACTGTCTAACCTATATCGAAAGGGTCGACATTTGCCGACTAAATAGTCTAAAACGGTCCAATTTGCCGACTAAGGGTCCAGTTTGCCGACTAAAAATCATTGGTGAAGGGAGGGGGGGTGACACCCCTCCACACACACACACCCCACACACCCCTATCGCGCCGGCCTTGTATCTAACACATGACTGCAAACGCTGCAATATTTTCCTTTTTTTTTAAATAGTTAAATTTATAAAAAAAAAAGTAAAATGTTCAAAAAAAAATAAAGTGTTGCGTCAACTTTTCTTGACCTAGTGTCTAATCGATTAAGCAAGCAAGTGTAAAGAAAGTAATTATAGTGTATAGCGATAAAAAGAAAAATTATTTTGAAAATAATGTTGTTGGTGTTATTGGTTCTAAAGGTTTCTGGTTCTAGCGGTTTTTTATTGTGTTTTAAAATGGTTTCGAAAATTTGGAAAAAATTTTCGAAACCATTTTTCGAAGCTGGATATCCAAGCCGCTAATACTCTAATTAGTAAGCATTTATTTGTACTTTTTGTTTTTTTGTTTGTTTTCTTTTTCAATGTTAAGTAGTCGTGAATGCATATATATTACGTATACTACTCTGTCTATGAGTGTGTCTGAATATTTTAATAGTTTTATTATCATATTTGTATTTGTAACATGTACTATATATTACTTTATCCTTTTAAGATAGAGGTTTTAGTGTCGACAAGGAATGCGAGAGGTTGGACTATGATACGATCCAAACAATATTTCCGGTTAGATTAGTTAGACGATGAAAAGTTTCTAGTGCAGTAAAATAATACAAAGTAAGACTTTACATTTAATAAAAAATTTTAGAATAAAATTATGTTCTTTGGAATTTCTTGAAAATATTTTCTAAATCGTAAATCCAGAAGACTAATTAACAAATTTACTTAAGTAAGAGTCTCTTTTTTTTTCAGAACTAAATTTTTTATTAATTTATTGTTAACATTTGTAAGAACAATTTTTAACTAAAATGATAATTTTTTTTAAGTATATTATTATTATACAGTTTGCTTGACTTGAAGTATGTTATTATTATACAATTTGCTTGACTTGACTTAAAACTTGAAGTTTTAAAAGATGACAAATATGATGACATGATTATATAATGGTGGCGATAATTCATTTTTATCGTCTTAGGTCTTTATTTATTTTGAAAATAATTTATTCATTTAGAATGAGAAAGCTGCACTAAATTTGTTTTCATCTGCTCCAATTTCTGCATCAATAGACAAACTCAGAGGTTAGTTAATATTTTAACCTAATTTTTTGCTTTTTCTTCTCATTTTCCAAAATGGTCTAAGGGGCTTTTCAAATAATATAATGACACTTTTTTTACCTTTTTTTGACTCCCCTTGAACCTCACTGTGACCTTTTTTGGCATTTTTATCAACCTCCCCCCCTCACCTCTAGTATGTGATGAAATTAACTTAAAAAAATCAATATGAATCTCTGATATATGATGATTCCTTATCATCATAGATTTTTATATATCTTGAAAATAATCATTTCATTTAGAAAGATGAAGCTGTTTTATTACCTTCTCCAACAATCGCCCCAATTTTATCTTCTATTAATTTACATTCAAAGGTCAGTTATATTTGTAATGAAATTTCTTAAAATAAATATTTAAAAAAAAAAAATATTTTTGAGTTGTTGTCATATAAGTAAAACATAAATTAAATATTGTTTTTTAAAAAATATATTTATTTAGAGCAAGGAAACTCCAAAACAAATGCCTTCTTTCGCAGCTGCACCTTCTTTAAACTCACAAGTCAGTTTACAATTTCACCTAATTTTTGTATAATATAATTTTTGCTTTTTTTTCTCATTTTCCAAAAAGGTGTTAGGGGCTTTTCAATAAATTGAGTTACTCAATTTTTGGCCCTTTTTGACTCCTCTTATACCTTATGTGACATTTTATCACCACCACCACCACCACCACCCCCACCTCTGTATGTGATTTATGACTTATTTTTTATCCTCCATTTGCATTTTTTTTAAATAGCTCTTTTTTTAACTTTAAAAATGTTTCATAAGTCCTAATTTTTCCCCTCCTTTGCTTTATTTTTAATTTGGAAATAATCATGTGTGTACTAGGTAACGAATAATAACGTTTAGACTTATATTTTAGGAGATAGATGACATTCATTTTAATATTGTAAGTACAATTTATTTAAGATTTTAAAATTTGATGATAAAATTCATTATTGTCATAATTTTTATTTATCTGGAAAATAGTTATTTTTTTTAGAATGAAGATGATACAACAGCAGATACCACTCAATCAAGCTCCAAGCTTTTCTTTGCATAATTTAAATTCAAAGGTCAGTTTACAATTTGACCTAACTTTTATAATACTAACTAATAACTTTTTTAATATGACCTAATGTTACTCTTGAGCTGTTATTATATTTTACTAAAAGTTTTACAAAAAATGATTTATTTAATTTTATTTAATTATCTATTTATTTTTTCTATTTCTATGACAATGATTTGAAATATGAAATATTATTTTTATCTATGTTATTTTTTTAGAAAAAATCATTGAAAAAAAGATACTGCATTTTTTGCAAAAAATGAAAACGTGCCTTACTAGGCATATAACAAAAACACATAAAAAAGTTGATGAAGTTGCAGCAATTCTGAAGCTTAATAAGTTTGAAAGAATTAAAGGTTTTGCAGAACTGAAAAGGAAAGGAATTTATGAATTCAACTGTGATCATGTCACAAAAGGATTGAAAAATTATGAAAGGGAAAAAAATCGAAAAAAGATAGAGAAAAGAGAAAACTTAGAGAAAACTTCACTTTTTAATAATTTTTTTCCCGCTTTATACATCGTTTTTACATTACAACTTATATTGTTGTTATATTACCCACGGTTAGTTTTTTAACCACTCATTTGGCTTAAAATTATCTGGTTTTATTGCAATAGTAAGTTAGTCTTGTTGCAGTGTTTGTTGATATATTATTTATCTCCTGATTTTCATATTATTACTGTTTGTTGCATTCATTCCTCAGCTTTGTTTTAATTTTCGCATGCACATTTTTCATCTTTATTATTATTCAGAGAGTATTTTTATATCCTTCATTAAATGTTTACATATATACTGCTTACATTTTTAAGGTTTTTGTGCAACGTTCTTTTTTGCTATCATATATTTTTCAATTATTGTTATGATTTTGGGTTTCGCGGGCTGCTCATTTCCTACACTTTTGATTGGTTGTCATATTTCAAATGAGGTATCTGTGACAGCGTTGGAGTTTATTTAAGGCTATTGTTGTTTTGTTAATTAAATTTTTTTTTTCTAATGAGGTATACTGCTTTCTGATTGATTATCTTAGGCTTGTTTATGCTAATAATACCTATTTGATTTTATTTCTTAAAATAAATTTATGATTTTTTTTATATTTCTTTTAGAATTTTAATTTATTTTGTTCTCATGTTTTCTTTTGGTGGTATAGTAAGTGTTTTATTTAGTTATTTTTGTTTGTTCAGTAAATCTACATTTTTTATATCATATCATCAAAAAAATATTGGTGCTTTACAAATTTATGGTTGGTTGGGTTTTGGCTATTTGTAGTGAGTCCTTTTTTACTGCAGTATGGAATAGGCAGGATAAACTAGTTATAAATGATGATCCTCATCGAAACGCCAGTAATGATGGACCCGACTCTGAGGAGATGTTTATTACTTAATCACACCACAAATTATGTTTACACATTAGCATTAATGTTTTTTTTCCATTATTAAATGCCTTTCATTGTTGTTAGTATATTTTTTATTTTGTGATCGGTTTTTTGTTTTATTAGTTTTTGTCTGGTGATGTATATCTTCGTTCATATTGGTGTTTATAAAACAATTTTTTTTTTTTTTTTTGTTAATTTATTTTTGTTGTTATTATTGTTGTGGGTGTATAACCTGTCTTATTTATTTTTAAATATTCCTCTATTAATCTTTGTTTTTGTCTTGACGGCTGTCAAAATATGCTTTGTCTAATAAATAATTATCCTTTATTCTAATGTACTTCATTTCTTCCCTCAGGCGTTCACTGCTCGTGTGTGACCATTCGTCGAATTTTATATGCCAAAGTTTTTAAATAATATGAAATATTATTTTTATCTATGTTATTTTTTTAGAAAAAATCATTGGAAAAAAGATACTGCATTTTTTGCAAAAAATTGAAAATGTGCCTTACTAGGCATATAACAAAAACACATAAAAAAGTTGATGAAGTTGCAGCAATTTTGAAGCTTAATAAGTTTGAAAGAATTAAAGGTTTTGCAGAACTGAAAAGGAAAGGAATTTATGAATTCAACTGTGATCAAGTCACAAAAGGATCGAAAAATTATGAAAGAGAAAAAAATCGAAAAAAGATTTTGACAAAATTGTATATTGGGATCAATGTCAGAAATTTTTATCTTCAAGGAATTGGAACAGGCATTTAAAAGTTTGCGTTTAAGAATCTGACAAAAAAAACAGTTCCGGTTACTCTCCGCTTGCCAACAGAAGTTAAGTTGGACGAGAGTTTTAAGAAAGATATATTAGCACACCTTCGAGCTGATCGTATTACAGATATTTGTTTGAATGACTAAATGATTCTTGGGATTGGATTATCGTTACACAACAATAAAAAACACAAAATTGACAAGTTTGTTGTTTCTAGAGATTATGTAAGAAATTCGATGAGGCAACTGGGTCATTTATATGACTTCAAGAATCAATCAAAATTTATACAAGTTAAGAAAATAATGGTATAAAAGCAGGCTTAAAACAAAACTTATTTTATTTAATTAAAAATTAAAATAGAAATAATCAAAAGTATTTATTTACAAAATGAAAAAGACAATGATGCAGCAGAAATTGATAAATTTAGCTGTGTTTTTAGACTATCCGAAAGTAATATACAGGATTTATCTTTTTCCGGATATTTCCGGAATTCCGGATATTTTTTAAATTTTTTATATTTTCCGGATAATTAAATAATTTTCGAAAATACAATTTATAAATTTTTTTCTGTTTATTACTGTCATCAAATGAAACAGTAACAAGTATATATAAACAGTAAATTTGTTGTCCATAAACTACGGAACGCTATATTTAGTTAACAAACAAAGCCAAAAAGATTAAAAGATTTCCCTCGCAGAGTACACCAAAAATTAATAAGCATTTTAATTAAAGTTTAAGACAAATCCCAGCGCAAAAGAGCGAATGATCTCCTACTTTTAAAATAAAATTAGCGATGCGTGTCAAACTCTTCTCTTTTTTAAAAATATTTTAAATTTACATTTTTTAAATACCGTAAGATTGATTGGGTGGCTTTGGCCCTACGGGATGACTTTAGCCCAAGCGAAATTTTTGTTTAAAAATGGTTTAAAATCGATACCTTAAGGTATGCCGGATGATGTTTATTAGCAAATTGGAAAATTTATTATTTATTTAGTCTAACTTAGTTTACTTAACTCGAGTATTTGTGATATTATTGTAAATTGCACTTTAGAAGAAGCACCTAAAATCCGAATTTTTTTAGGTGTGTAAACTTTTACATCAATAGCAGTACCTGTAGAAGGTTTTTTATTGGAATATACACTGAATTAATTTTAAACCATTAGTTTTTGATTCTATCTTGTTTTGAAAGCTTAACAGTTTATTACTTTTTTGTAATTGAGGTTAAAAAAAAAAAGGCTATCTATTATATTATGTGAATGGAAGAAGAAAGGAAAAGGAAGGAGAGTTGCTTCTCTTCCCAAAGATGAATTTCCTAGACTTTTACACCGTTTAATTACCAACTTTAATGAACATGGGAATGATAACCTTAGAGCTGGTTTTTGCAAAACTGGAATTTTTCCATTAGACAAGTCTCAAGTGCTTTCAGGTTTAGACTCAACTACTGATTTAGTAAGCCAATCATTTTTAGATCACTTATGTAAGTCACTGGATGATCCCTCAGATGGTTCTAAAAAACCAAAGCGACGTAAAGTATGTGCTGTCCCATGTAAAAGCTTATGTTCAACAGATATATCATTGTGTGTAATAAATGAAAATAATAGATTAAATTCAAATAATGTAGATACACCTATCAGTATTATAAATACAACTGAGACCAACAACATTGATTTTGCTGGCCCAAGTACAAATACTGGAACTACTGAGAGTTCTAATCTAATTTTTGCAGATGTAAGTTTAGTTGTAGAAAGTCATACAGAATCTTTAGATCATTCAGCATTTGGCAAAAAGAACTTTCAAAATATTGATAAAACAAAAAATGTTTGTAAAAAGGAGAAATTATTAAATCTTGTAGAGAATTGTTATGTAACTGTTAAATGCAATGGAGAGTTAAATTCTGGACAGGTTTGTTTATTTATTTTGAGTTATTTATATTTAGCTAATTAATTAGTAAACTTTATAACTAATTAATTTAATAACTAATATTATTTAATAAAACTACTGACAAATTTTAAAAAAACTTTCGAATTTTTTTTTTTCTGCAGTTGAAAAAATTAAGAAAAAATGGAGCAGAAATTACTATTGTGAAAAAAAATGGACTTAACTGGAAATGGTCACTACCAGCAGAGCAACTTTTTTTTCCCCAGTCTGAAATAGTCAATTTTATTGAGGAGCCAAAGAAAATTTCAAAAAGAGGGATTTATTCAGTTCCAGAACTTTTTCACTAAATTTTTTAAAACATTGTTTTGTCATTTTTGTTTACTTTATACCTAAACTGCTTAGTTTACTTGGTACCTATACTTGTTTAGTTTGTATCTATATTTTATTTACTGTACACAAGAACTTTGTTACTAAATCTTTTTTTGTCACTTTATTTTTGTAAATTAATTTTCTTTGCTCAAATATTGCTGTTTTTATTGTTGTTTTGCTTCCTTTAGTTCCTTTTTACAGGGTTGGGCCAAAGTCACCCTAACACATCGGGCGACTTTGGCCCACCATTCAAACCACCCAAAAGATACTTCAGGTAAATAATTTTCAAATGGGAGACAGATAGTTCTAACTGTCCTTTCTATGTACTTCTAAAAGTACTTTGTGTTTGAGGAAATAACTTTTGTGGCTTTCATGCAATAGACATTAAGATACAAAATGGGCCAAAGCCACCCAATCTTACGGTAGCTCTTTTAGCTATTAGCAAAGAGATTTCTTTTTTTATTGTTAAAAACTTTTTTTTTAAGTAAATCACTTCGCTTATGGACTGAAACTTTTTTCAGTTTGTTTGTCGGTGGTTCAAAATTTACTGCATCATTATTTCGTTTTCTGTCAAGTCGTACCATTGCAAGTCTCTTTTCGCACACACTTCTTGAAAGTATCATTTTTTCGCATAATTTCTTATTAATTGGAGACTTTAACAAGTTTTGACGATGGTATTTAAAAAGTTATGACGATGGTAGAATAAACGGTACTCGTAAATAAAAATTCTGTTACAAAAGCTATGAGAGAAATCAGTTTTTAATTTTCGTCAAATATGAGAAATATCGTTAAATTTAAACTCTTTTGAGATTAGTAAAATCTATTTCTAGAGAGCAGTTAAATAGTTCGATCTAAGAATAAGAAATTTGGTATGACCTTCAACTAGTAGAAACTTCTATTAATCTTACAGTTACTATAATACCGTGGTGTAACATTATGGTCGTGCGGTACAACTTGTTTTCGTAAAGGGTGAAAAAAACTTATAAAAAAATCTTATTATCACTGACTAAGATTAATTACTTTGTTAGTAATAAGTTATTTCATACAAATAAGTGTTATATAATAAAACTATATTCTAAACTATAAGGATTTTATTCCATGTAATTATTTTAAAGAAATCTATACATATGTACTTTGACTAAAGGTCAAGTGAATCAAATTGCTTTTGAATGCCATTACTAGGTTTTTAAAAACATTGCATTTTGAGGCACGTTTTCTTTTCAATTCAAAAACCATTAGTTTTTGATTCTATCTTGTTTTGAAAGCTTAACAGTTTATTACTTTTTTGTAATTGAGGTTAAAAAAAAATAAGTTGTCTTTGGCCCACTACATAGTGTGATTTTGGCCCGGGTAAAGTCACCCCATGTATTAGAGTAAACCTTTTTTAGTGATCATTTATAGATATTATGGTAGTTACTATGTTGGACTGAAAAATGTACTTTGAATAAAGGTCAAGTGAATCAAATTGCTTTTAATGCGATGTTTTTAAAAACCTAGTAATGCCATTACTAGGTTTTTAAAAACATCGCATTTTGAGGCATGTTTTCTTTTCAATTTAAAAAGCTCCTGTTAAAATTAATTATATTTTCTGAAAAAAAATCATTTTTTTTAAAAGATTTAAAAATATGTTTTTTTTTTTAAATTTAAACGATTTAAAAAAAATCATTTTGTTAAATCTTTTAAACTTTGAATCACATGAATGATCACGTGAATCATTAATAATGCCTCACCTTTTGTTTATCATAGTTAAAATAAACTTAAAATTTAAACTATATCTAACGAACGTTTAAACTTTTTTAGTTAACGAACATGGAGATTTTTTTATAAAAGAAGACATTGTGTTGATTTAAGTTTAAAACATTTTAAACTCTGAGTGGAAGAACTAATTGTAGAAAACTAACTGATTACAGAAAAATAATTTAATATCTTTTTACTTTTATTTATTTATTTTCTTTTTTAACATATTTATTACTAAAGATTTCTAATTTTTTGTATTTTAGAAGTCTGGTGTTTATTATTATCATTAGTGTTTATTATTGGTGTTTATTATTATCATTAATATTTTAGAAGTCTGGTGTTTATTATTTACTGCGATTGAAGTATGCTCCGAAAATAGTTAAAATAAAATTCATTTATATTTTCCAAAAGTTTGTGTTTTACTGGTAATAAAATATTTACTGAAAGAAGTTGGCAAGCAAAAGTCTCGGATTTATTTCAGTTTATTTTGCAAAATTACTACAAAAAAACCAAAACGCTCAAAAACACCTATGGGATTTCAGTTATGGTGGCGCCTCTGATCTCTAACAACGCGTTAAACGTTTATCTGTTTGTATATCTTTGGTGAATTGAAGCAATATTTCATTATCCATTATGTATTTAAATGTATAAGTGCATGTCTAAAAAAGTTTCCGCATTGTTTAACAGTTTTTAAATATAGTTTTCTACTTCTTCTTTGACTTAATCTTCTTATTATTATTGTTAAAATTTTATCATTATTATTATTCTTTTTTTAATGAAAAAATTATGTAGTTTTTTATTCATATATAGGGTGAATAAGGATACTCTTAAACTGGCGTAATATTATAGTAATATAAAAGAATGGACGAAAGCACGCCCCCCTCCCTCCTTGTTAACATCTAAATTCCGATTGTAAATTCCGGATTTTTTCCGGATATTACAAAAAAATTTTCCGAATTTTTCCGGATATTTAAGGAAAAAAAGTTTCCGGATTTTTATAAAATGGCCAGGATAATCTATAGTAATATATTTGGTAATGCTGCTTATTGCTTGACCAAAAACAAACAAATGAAATCGTGTAAACTAGAGAATCTTCCCGAAAAAGAAGATGTTAAAATGGTTAATGATTATATTATATTAAAATTAGGATGTTTCACAAAAATTCCGTCTCATTTATTTGATTCAGAAAATTTCATTGAGTTGAGAGATATCGTTTGTGCCAGAATAACATTATTTCATGCCAGAAGAGGTATTTAGTATCTTTGATATATATTTTTACTGAAGCTGCTTAAGATTTATTTATTATTATTATTAATATTATTATTATTGTTATTATTGCTATTATTATTATTATTATTATTATTATTATTATTATTATTATTTATATTGCTATTATTGCTATTATTATTATTATTATTACTATTTATATTGCTATTATTGCTATTATTATTATTTTTATTATTATTATTATTATTATTATTATTATTATTATTATTATTATTATTATCATTGATACTATTAAGTTACTATTACGTTAATTTTTTAAAGCATCTTGATTTCTATAAGACAATAATATATATAGGCTATATATCTATTCTATAAGTTACGTAAACATTTTAAAATCTTTAATTTTATTTTTTACGTTGTTTTAAATACATGAACCATGAGTTCTTAGTAATATGTTTTAATTTTTAAATTTTATTTTCAGGTGGTGAACCAGCAAGGCTTCAACTGTATCAGTATTATGAAGTAGTTAATGATAAAACCATTGATAAACAACGACTTATAGAACTAAATGACTATCAAAAGTTTTGATAAAGTCTGTTAAAGTTGCTTTTATGGCTGGGTAGGGCTTATAACGTCACCGTTTTTTTCGACCTGACACGCTTCCTGGCTTAAATATCCTTTCTAATTCAATTATGAGAGAGCATGTAGGCATTCCAAAAGAAAATATATTTTTATTTGCAAATACAAGAAGTTCTGATAGGCGCACTTCTGGTTGGAAGGCAATTCATGGCGTTGCTTCTAAACTACCCTTAATAAAACCTGATCATTTGAAGGCAAAAAATAATAGGCATTTGGTAAGTACATATTTTTTGACTTTGTGCATTTTCTACAATTAACAGTTTGTTTGCTTAACTTGAAATTTAAGAGTTGAAATTTAAATTTGATATTTTATAAAATTGACTATTCATAATAAAAAATATACTATTCATTAATTTATAATTGTTTTCTGCCAAAAAAAAGTATTCTAGTTTAAGAAAAAATAAAAATTCTTTTATTTAATATATATGTTTTTCTTCATTATTACTTAAATGAAAGTTAAATAATATTGTGCATAGATGAATGAAAGAATTCATTTTTGTTCCATTTTTTTTTTAACATAATGAAGATGCTAGTTTTACAGCCATAACAAATACTTCAGAAGAAAATAAAGATAGTAGGTTTGCTCTTTTTACAGTTAAAAAAACTATGTAATGTTTTCAATTTTTAGTTTATCAAATCATTTTATATAAATTGTAGTTCGAATAAAATAACTTATACAAATTTAACACTTTGTTTTTAAAAACGAAGGTCCAAGTTGTTCAAAACAAACTAAATATTCTAATGAGGAAAAAGATGGTATGTATTTCATCAGTAATGTATTTTAAACAGTCTTATTTACCTTTTTTTTAGTTTAGTTTTTTTAGCTTTGTTATTTTACCTCCTTTTATACATAAAAATAGTTGCTTTAAATGATAACTTATAACAAAGTAAATCTTTATTTATATATTATTTTTGTATAAAACATTATCAATTTAAACATTTAGAAAATGTTACAAAAAGAAAAAGACAAATTGCTGAACTCTTACCAGGTATACTTTAATTTGTATTGATACTAGACTTAATAAATGGTTAGTATGAAATTTTTCATGTTAACAATTTAATACTTTCGTAAATCTTAAACATTTTTGTAAAAACGTTTTTTCAAAAATGCAAAGATTTATTAAGTTATTCTTTTTAATTAAAATAATTTTAAACCTCATAATGTTTTATCAATAAACTAATAAATAAATAAAATTTTAAACTATATAGTTTTTATTTTTATTTTTCTTATTTCAACTTTAAAAACATTAATTCAAAGAAAAATCATTTTTAGAAAAACAAGCATATTATACTTGGTCAAATAACGATGAAAAGCTCATTTTGGAGTTTCAAAAATACTTTATTGAAAACAAAATGTCAAGTATGTTCCGTTTTCTCTTAATAACATTTTATATGTAAATAACTTATGCTTATTTATTTATTTTTTAGGGTAAAAAAGAAATCCTTGATTTTATGGAAGAATATGACCTAAATGTTCTTTATACAACTGCACGGACAAAAATTACAAACGAAAGACTTAAATTTCAACGGGACAAACTAAATGTTGTTAAAGAACTTAACATCACCATTACAAAAGAATAACACGAGTGGCCCATGTGTTTCCCTTTAATGTTTTTGTTATAGTATAGTTATGGTATAGTAATACTATTATATTACAATTATATAGTTATATTACAATTATATAGTTATATTACAATTATATAGTTATATTATAATTATACACTTATATTACACAGTTATGGTATAGTTAAGCAGTTTTACTTCAGTTATACAGTTATATCATAGTTCAGTTTTCGTATAGGTATGCAATTATATATGGTATAGTTAAATATAGTTCATAGTTCTGTTTTTATATAGTTTATATTTAATTTATATTCAGTTTATGTATATTGTATATTATATGTATGTTTATATTAATATGTATATTGTATAGTATATGTATATTGTATATGTATAGTTATGCAGCTTTAGGATAGTTTACAGTTATACTACAGTTATACAGTTATACAGTTGTGGTATATTTTGCAGTTAAAGTATAGTTATGGTAATACAGTAATATCATAATTAATGGTATAGTATATTATAGTTATGGTACAGTTATAATATAATTATACAGTTGTGTTGTAATTATGCTGTTATGTTGTAATTATACACTTATATAATTGTTATATACTTTAGTTTTAATAAAAAACAAAACGTTTACCGCTTATTGAAATTCAGGTCAAGAAATTTTTCTTCTTGTACTCAGAAACAAACTAATTGTCAATATTATATCAAATATTACCCCCTTTTTAGAAAAATGCTTTCCCTTTTGGGAAGGATATGATTATTAATTTTTAAAATTTTTATTGTAGTGTATTTACACTAGTATTATTATCTAAAAACTTTGATAAAGCAATAAAAATGTTAAAAACACATTCATCACATATACAAAAAATGCCGTGACAATGTTACTGCTAAAGTGACTGAT